>VZSV01000127.1:1944923-2018043 GCA_013398735.1 Nothocercus julius | reverse complement strand
GGGTTTTGAATATCTCCAGAGGAAAAGTTCCCACAGCCTCTCTAGAGAACCTGTTCCAGGGCTCTGTCATCCTCATAGTAAAGAAGTTTTTCCTCATGTTTAGATGGATGTTCCAGACTCAGTTTGAGTCTGTCCCTTGTCTTGTCACTGGGCACCACTGAGAAGGGTCTGACCTCATCCTCTTTACAGCTTCTCATTTATACACATTGCTATGATCATCTTGAGCGCTTTCCCATCCAGACTGAGCAGTCTGCGGTCTCAGCCTTTCCTTATATGAAATGCTCCAGTCCCTTCATCTTATTAGCCCTTTGCTGAACTTGCTCCAGGAGCTCTATGTGTCTCTTGTAATGGGCTGAGTGGAGGGGCAGGATCAGCTCCCCTCAGCCTGGTGGCAATGCTCTGCCTAATGCACCCCAGGATACCATTGACCTTCTTAGCCACAAGGGCAAATTCCTGTAGCAAATGCCCACAGGAGTGTCACCTATGTTAGTCTGCACTTTATCCTTTCCATAAGCTCTTGACTTATTTTTCCTCTACCCCTAGGCAGAGTTCAATACATTCCAGCTGTTCTCTCCCATAAAGATCAACTCCACCACCTCATCCTCCTGGTTTGTCTTTCCTAAAAAGCATCTAGCCATCCATGACAGTATTTCTGTTGTTTGAGCTGTCCCACCATGTCTCTGTAATTGCAAGGAGGTCATGGCTAGGTGATAGCACACAGATTTTGACATCTTCCTGTTCATTCCCCATGGTGTGTGGGCATTTCAGGGGTGAAATTGAGCCTGCAGATTTCACAGGAGGGAGTGCAAGACGACCTTCCATGTGCTTTTTCCCAGCTGCATGCACCTGCTGAAGGCATCCTGGCTCGACCTTCATTACACTGATGTTGCTGTAACTCTCCCCTTCCCCCATCCTGCCTAGTTTGAAGTCCTCCTAACCAGGCTGGCCAACCTGTTGACTAAGACACTCATGCTCTGCTTGGTGAGATGGATCTCATCTCTCCCCATCAGTTGTCAATCTGGAAACAGGTCCCATGCTAGTTGAAACCAAAATCCTGTTGTCCAGCTGTTAACATTGAATATCTATACATCCCTTCTCCCATCCTTTCCTCTCACTTGAAGTACTGAGAAGAGAATGACCTGGGCTCCAAGACCATTGGCCATCATCCCCAGAGCTCTGAAATTCTGTTTGGTTTTTGATTTGCCCATGTGGAAGAGCAGCAGAGGGTAATAGTCTGACAGGCGGACAAGCCTTGGCATGGACAGGGATTTCCATGACATCTTGATGTTTGAAGAGCACTGGAATAAGGCAGGAATTTGCTTGTTGCCCAGATATTTGTACCTGTCTTGAAATGGGCAGTGGGTTGGCTGTGTTCCATGAATGATGGTCTGTAGCATTAGATCCTGTGCTCTACCAAGTTCTGTAACACATACTGCCATTGAAGGGCACTTTGTTTTTTTTTTTTAATTGATAAGCAAAAGTTTATAAGGAAGAAACAAACACCTTCATTTCTTCAGCATCCTAACAAATTCACATGTTGTTCTCTCCCTCTGATTAATCTCCTTCTAGATTGGACAACTGAACCACGGTAGGTAGATTTGTCAGTAAGTGAGGCAGGACTGAGGGAGGCTTTGTGTCCCAATATGACATTGATGCATGCTTTGTGCTAGTTTTAAGTGCAAGGAAAGAGTGACAGTGAGTAAAAGCAAAGTAGAAAGCTGCATTTAATCTTTCTTAATTCCTGTTCTGCTTTACCAAGCATCATTCTCCACCTTATAGTTTGACACAACACCAACTTCTGGCCAAGGCTGCTAATGGTCTCCTCTTCTGAGGTAATACTCAGTAATCTTTACTAATGCCCTAGGAAAGATGGAAGGAAAGACAGACCTATCTCCTCTTCTTTCCTAAGGCTCTGATACCAGACATCTAGAGCATAATATTCTCTAAATATTGACAGTCTCCCAGCATATCTCCCATTAGACCTTCCTGAATCCGGTAGCCAGATAGATATTTGTCAGTGTTTCTGGAAAGACTGACTTTCTAATTTCAAATAGCATCATGTTGTGACATAACCAATGTCTACTCTGTACCGACACTGTCAGAGGATTACATCTCAGTCTAAAAGAACATGTCAGAATCTCCCCTCTGTGTTTGCAGTTTGTAATATCACCTCAGTATACAAATCTATAATTCCGTGCAAATATTAGAAATACTTATGTTAAATTCATAAGAAAGCAGAGTGACTTGCAAAATTGTTGGGCAATGAACTGCTAAGTTATCTTTCAGATACTGATTTTTCAGATAGTTACTATCTGAGAATAGAAATGGGGGCGGTTCAAGAAGAAGGTCCTGCTGGTAAGGAAATCTATGTCCTGCATTAGTAGGTAACAAATATTTGTACTTCTGTGATCTTCTATTTCTGGTTACTAAAACTGTAAAACAAGATCTTAGAACTGAACTTAAATCAATTTTGTGTTTTTAGATCTTCATTCCGATATATGTCAAAAAAGTTTTGTATACTGAAGGCACAATGAATTTTTGATAAAATTTGCAGCTGATTGATCAGTGTGATTAAATCCTCAAAGCTCTTTATAAAATGTTATGAAAGGAAAAGGCAAGAAATTAGGAGGAAAGCTTTTGACATAGCAAGGCTCACTCAGCATGATTTATGGACAGATGTGTGCTTAAAGTGAATAAAATATAATTGGTAAAACTCCTACATAAAATTTTATAAATAACTTAAATACAAAAATATGTCATAACATGATTTTTTGAATGAATAATGGATGATCTAATTAAATTTAAATTATATAAATAAGCAAATTATAAATTGTATATTTGTTTTGTGGACCATTGCTCAGGTGTGTTTCAAGAAATTATTCATATTCCCACAGTAGTGTTTTTTTTTACTCTACAGCAAAATTATTTTTTCTTATATTAAGTACTGTGTATTGCTTGGTTATTGGGATATAGTTTTTATGTTTATATTGGCTTAATTCAGCAATAAGCTGTCTGGCAAAACAGGAAGGAGAGAAAATAATGGATCAAGATAATAGTCCCTTCTCAGAAAACACTTCTGGGTTGCTGAGGGGCAATCCCTGATGTATTTATCTTTTATGATTTTGCTACCTCTTTAGCTAACATACAAAACTGATTTTACACATTGATATGAAAAAGGCAGAAGGCAGGATAAAAGCTAAAGGACTTTGGCAGGCTTAAAATAGAGTTGTCTCCAAAAGAGAACCAGTGTATACTGGGGAGGTCTAAATGGCAGGGAAAGGCTTGACATCTCTACAGTTTTGTTACTGTGAAACAGTTAAGCTTCCTACGTTACTATTACAGCAGTCTTGGTAACTACTTAGGACTCTTTTGCGCTCTAAAAGCTTTGTCTGCTGCCAAAATAAGCGTATATGTATCTATGTACATATACATGCAAAAATAAGCGTATATGCATATATATATATACACACATGTACATACACACACACTCTCTCTCTCTCTCTCTCTCTCTCTCTCTCTCTCTCTCTCTCTCTCCAATGTCCCTCCAATGTCTCATGCACTGTTGCCTGTTCAGAAAAGGACAAATTTCTGCTGTTATTGTGAGACTTAATATTGATTCCATAGTTTAAAATGTGTTGTTTTACAGCAATTTTGGGAGCACAGTATCTTCTGTTCTTAAATGTGTTCTGGTAGGTAGTTTGGACAGTTAGAAAACTTGAGTACCTGATAATTATTGTGGAGCCTAGACTACATTTTGCTTGTTTGCTTCTTGTACATATATCATTTTAGCTACATAATGTCTGAGCATTCAGGTAAAATGAGACAAAACCTCCTTGGAGATGCTGAGCTTTACCCAATTACAGCTTAAGTCAATAAAGGAAATATGCTCTGAATTTGCTGGTGAATCCATTCTTTCATAAGAGTGCTTGCTCTCTTATATAGTGAAGCATTGGATTGATGGTAATTCCTAGCAGTGTTAAAGAAACGTGTAGATGAGGCACTTAAGGACATGGTTTAGCAAGCAGGGTGGTGATGGGTATATGGTTGGACTTGATGATCTTGAAGGTCTTTTCCAGCCATAATGACTCTATGATTCTATGCCAAAGCCCTGTAATATATTTTAATTCTGTATCATACATTTCAAGACATTTTTTTTTCTTAAATCAAATGCTCTGATTTCTGTAGTATTTTCCTTGTACAAATATCTTTACATGGAAAGTATCTTAGTCACGTTTCCACATGGAATGACTACTTAGTAATCCAGTCTTCTTGCCTTGTGTCTTTGTGTGTGGCATTGCAAAGTAATTTATAGTTTGTAAGGTGCCTGGACTCATTCAACATTGGTTATGTCTAGACTTCTTCCTTCTTGGAATGACTCAGTTTAAGATGGTTTCTGTAATCTATCAATTTGCACATTTGCCATCTGCATATCTTTGGATTAATTTCTACACATTTGACTCATCTCAATTACTTTGTATTCCTTTTTCTGTACTTTTATACGTGTTTTCTTCTAATTTTATATCACATTCTCATGTTATTTAACATGACAGTTATCTCCTCAGATAATTATCTTCATTAATAATATTTGATGCAGTATGCTGTCAGTTATCTCCCTGTATTTTTTTGTCTGAGAGCAAGAGGGCAAAGGGGCAACAAAACAACCTGTGTGCAGAGGCTGAGCATGAAGCCATTGGAGAAACATAGGAGTAGCTGTGTAAGGTGGATATGGAGGATGGAGGAAGCATGATAGAATAGCCAGAACCCTTGGGGGTTGATCCCATGTCCTCGGATTACCGTGCTTGTGAGAAGTCTCAAAGTACCATTAAAATTATGCACTTTCACATCTGCAGCATTGAGCGATCTGAGCATGGAGACAAAGTAATAGCTTGCACAAACATGATGCCTGTTGATTTTAGCAGCCAAAGTTTCCCACTTCTCATACATTTTAGTTCTTCCTGGGAGCTGGCAAAGCCCTTTCTGCAGCCCTGGGCAGCAGGGAGCTCCTGGGCAACATGCTGAAACAAGCGATGCTGAAGGGAAAGGTGAGGAAGTGGGAGGGGATGAATCAGGAAGTGGGAGGGGATGAATCAAGATCATGGAAGAAACATAGTCCTTCATTAGTGCCACCAAATGGTAAATGAAATCTGTGATTGATTAGGCAAGGAGCAGCATGTGCTTTGTGTGTACATGAAACAGACTTTTAACTCCTGTTGTTTATGTACTCAGTGGCAATGGATAGACATGAGATGGCAAACAACAGCCTGAAAAAGACTCAGGAGTTTTGAAAAGCTGTTTTTTTTCTCTTGCATGACAGTTTTGAAGCACTGGAGGTCAACAGCATGGTTGCAGGCTGCTGGCTCATTGATATGCCACTATAGTTGGGTTTCTTGTTAAGGAAATTGCTTCTCAAATATATCGTATCGTGAGATACTTTACATACTATAAGGTACTTCAGTATTTTTAAGTACAATTTAATACTTGTTACACTAATATTGTAGCTCTCCAAGAGCTTGCTAAATATAACAGCACCAGCAGTGTTTTTTTTTTGCTTTTAGTAGTTTAATTGTAATGTAGAATGTATGTAGGGAAGTCATTCTTGTTATGCAAGATCTGTTGTTGAAGCCATGTGATATGAAGTAGTTACAATATGAACTATATTAAAAGTAGTAACAGTTTCAGAGTTGTTTTTAAAGCAAAGAAATTTCCAGGCAAAAAAAAAAATCTTCCAAGAAATGTCTCAGAAAATGTATCTGAAGGTGGGATGAGGAATGATAACAGCACAGTGGCTTGAGCAGACAGACTGCCCTGTGGATCACCTAAGTCCTTGTGAGTCAGAAACAACTGCCTTTTGACTCTTACCCGTATCACCTGAAAGCTTAAATATCTTACTCCTCCAACACATTCCAGCTCCTATACTCAGCCCCTTCTATGTCAAAGAGTCTTTTAAATGGACTTCAAACTTCTCTCATGGGTAACTCCTGTTGTTCCTTCTACTGTGTTTAGTCCCTGCCTTTCTAAGCCCTCTGATTCCAAAACCGCAAGGTTTCCTGCTCCTCCACACCTTGGCTCTGTCCTTCTTCAGTCTTCCACTCTCAGGTTCTGCTATGGCTCTGTTGTCTTGGGCACCAGTACTACTGTAGTACTTTCAGAGTGTGCTAAGTTTGGTCCCATCAATTCTGTTAAAGGAAGTTTCTAGAAAGTATCTACCAGAGAAAAAAGACAAATGCTTTTAAAATTGTGAGTAATAAATGCAAGGGCCTAAAAATCCCTAATAACTGAAGTACGTCATTTTATGTGAATGCATAAAAACATCTTGCACCCAGAAGGCTTTGGCTTAGAAGCTACAAACAAGCTTCCTGTAAGATTGTTCTTGTGTTCTTCTTCATCAGAGCTTAAACCCCTTGCAGTGAGAAATCAATGTTATAAAGGCTGTAATTTGATTAGTACAGTTAGAAATCCCCAAATGATGAATTGCTCTTGTACGCTTTGACATTTACATAGTTTTAATGTAGACAAACTATAGCAGAAGAGCCAAGCAGGGAGTGAATATGTGGCAATTGTTAATCTGTTATGCTTGGGCAAGCATTTTATAATTATTAAAAGATATTTATGTAAGGACGGGCAGAAGTGTTCTGAACTAGCCTCTCTGTGGGCAATGGTGGGGAGGTGATGGTTTCTCCCTTACTTGAAGGGAAGGGAGAACAGTTGAGGGAATGGGCTGAAATGATCCCCATGTTCTGCAGTTTTGGAGGGTTTTCCTTAAAGCAGAATCCCTTCAGGAACTGCAGTCATTTGGGCACTTTTGCACAGCATGTCATGTTCCTGGTTTGTCTTTATTTCCTAATATATTACCATTATATTTTTAGATATAATACAGTACTGGTTCTTGTTCTAGTCATGCTTATTTTTATTTTAAATACATACCTAAACTTGAATTTTGGAGGCTGCATTATTTATCCATTTGTGTAATAGGATTATCCTGAAAGTAATACACGCCAGGGATCATTAAAGAGGATATTCTGTGTCATGAGCAGAAAGTTATTTTTCATCACCAGACTAAGGAGCGGTCCAACTAGGCCTAGTCCAGGTGTCCTAGTCTTCTATCCTAGTCCCCCAGAGGACTAAAATGTCTCAGTTACCTTTCAGATAAGATACAGATACTGTCTGTTACCAATTTTGTTTATATTTGTGATGAAGTTTTCAATATATTGTTTTATGATGAATAAACAAATGACCATTTATTAAATACACCACAGTAGTCCTTGTTAGACCCAAATTATGCTGGATTTTGAAGCAGTAATGTATTTGGTCAAATAGCATAGCATATTGCTATTTATACTTCTATATTGGTTATTTAAATAGAGGCAGCCCACAGAAAACCTTTGGTCTCAGAAGCCAGAAGTGCGTGAACTCTGTACTTAGCATCTCAGCTTCCCACTTCAGTGTTTTGATGTGAGAAAGAATGAATTTGCCATGTGTGGAAAATACATTTCAACAAGATACCTTCCTTCTCCTCCCAGAATAGTGTACTATTTTAAGACAACATGGAATTACTTTCCTATAAATATTCAAGGATAAAAATTAGATATTTTTAGTAACTGCTGTAATTTTTTTGGAAGTACTGAAAATACATCACTGGATTACAGCAGTTGTGAAAATGTACTCAGTTTACTCAGGAGTCCTTGTGAAACAAAACTAATTGTTAGTCACAGCAGCACGTCAGTAATATACTACTTTATCATGGCTCAATAGAGGCATTAAACCAACAAAGACCACTCTGAAAAGCGTCAGATTCGTTCTGTAGAGAGTCTTATTGTGAAGCACTGATTTGGCAGAACATAGGATAGGCCACATCCAGTCCAGATTCAGACACTGGGTCAAGGCAGATGAAAAAAATCCATTGCTGTATGGATGCAATAGCAGGACATCTCCCATGTCTCTGAACACAGGGCACGACTGAGCCACAGCAGCAGTGAACAGTGTGAAGGATCTGGGCAGAGGACTGAGATCCTACTGCTTTCATATGATACTGGCCTGTGATGTTAACAAACACACAAATTACCATACCCCTGGAACAAACCATACTTTTATAAAACATTAATTTCAAGCAGATTGTGAATATACTCTTTATGTAGATGACCCATCTGTTTTTAGTTTCAACAAGAGTCTAAATAAATATGCACATTATTTTGTGTCATGCAGTCCCCAGAACTTGGACATAGATATGTATTTTATCTGTGCTTGACTGTTGAGTTTCAGAATGAAAAATTGTAGTTACAGATTTATTTTCTTTCAAGGACAGGAAAGAGATTCAGAGGGAAGCAAAATAATGCATTATCACTAGTCAACAAACAGTTTATCTCTATCAGTGCCATAAAGATAAACTTCCTTCTCAGAGGTATCCTGCTTTTTTTTTTGAAGTAGAAGGGGTGGAGGATGTTTGCATTTATGTAGCAGTTACTGTCACAAGTATATGATTGCCAGAAACAAATCAAAGTAATACAGACATATCTTTTAAGTGTGGAAAATCTGATTATGCAAATGGCATTTGGGTTATGCACTTTCTTCTTCCATACCAGAACTTAGAGATACACCAGCACTACAGGGTAGATGGAATGAAGCAGGCACATATGGAGGTATCCCTCCACCCACCATTCTCATTTTTAGTTTTTTGAATATTCATTTCAGTACTTCTGAATTCTCATTTCCACCACTGAACAAATCCAGTCTAGGAACTAAGCAAAATAACTCATGAGGAGTCGATCTAAAAAACCGGTAATAGTTGTGCTCCTGTTAAATCAATGTAATGGAGACCAGAATAGTATTTTGCATGTCCTTCAATTATATTTGGTTAGTTAATTTGACCATGTGAAAGAGCCAATAATAAATAGAAAGTTTTTCTATACTAATAATTTTGTGTGGTATCTTTCAGGACACTGAATTGCTGCAGAACTGATAATGTTTGATAGAGGAAGAAGGCAGCTAATGTTCAAGATGCTGATTTAAGTGCTTATTTGTAATTTATAAACAATATTTCTAAATTAGTATTTTTATAAAAAGCTTTCTTGTTTCCATGTTTCAGCTGGTGTCAGCAGCAACAACTGTTTGAAGTAGGTGCAAGAGGTTTCCCTGTAGTCTTGTCTGGTAGCATTTCCTTGCCTGAATGTAAATGTTTGAGGTATCCCCACTGGAGCCCTGTTTTGTGGATTGCATGGTCCCTATAACTCTCCCCCTTGTCTTTCCTCACTTAAAGCCTTCCATAGGGTATGGGGAGTCACCCCTTAGTGTCCCTCAAGGTTTCTCCATTGCTGCTGGGGGCTGATATCTTGAAGCTGTAGGGTCCCAGAGAAGATGCTGTCTAGCAGAGAAGATGCCTTCTTTGCACCCTGCTGTGTGAACTGCTGCACACACGGTCACATCTTTTGCACATGCACGTCTTCAGCAGGTGCAACCGCTCCAATGTGTATTTAAGTTTCAAAATATCTGAATTTGAGGAATTAAGTCAAAGTTGTCCTCTGTCTAACACCATCTGCATTTTGTATCTTTAAGACTCCCTCCATCTCATCTGTTCCCCAGCTTTTTTCCTGCTTTGGTGGGAAATTCCATACTACTTTTGCCTCTTAAGTGGCAAGAAACAATTCCTGGCTGCTGTTATGATAACCACTATTGCTTGAAGCAATTGCAGCTTTAGTGGATACTACTAGAAGCCTCTCATGGCAGAGAGATGTTTTGATATCACAATTTTCATAGTAAAAGCTGCATACTGACATCACAGTATCAATCAGAACTTGTAAGTTACAAAGAGGTTTTGCAGATCATCACAAAGGAGTCAAATGAACATAAACTTGTCTTTGTTTTAGGCAAATAAACAGAAAATATGGTGCCAACTGGGAGCTGGGTATGCTTGGTATTGTTTTTTACTGCATCTAGGTTTGTCCTCTATAGCTCCCCCCTAGGAGAGTCTAATTGTGTTGGTTTGAGCAGCGTGTGAACTTCATTGTAATATAATGTTTTATGTGTCATCACTTTTTCTTCATTTTTATCCATTGATAAAGATAAACTCAGAATTTCAAAAAAAAAAAAGTTCTTCATGTTAATATGATGCACTCATAATTCCTCTTTTAACATAACAGGCAATATTTTATTGCAGATACTGGTCAGTAATGAAAAACAGGACTGCCAAAGAATGGTTTCTTCAAGAGCTACATTTTATCTTAAATACACAGGGAAGAATGAGCAGAAACTGTGCAAAGACTGTTGAGGCAAGTCTGAAGGTTAAACAATTATCCTGTCTGAAATTTTGATTGATTTTAAGTACCTGCTTTTAGGGGAAAACAGGAATGCAGGCATCATTTGAAGCCCATTTTAGAATGCCACCCTTTCAGCAGAGTTGTTTCCATGGAATTCCACAAGAATTTTGTGCATTTGGAAACTTGACTTGTTCAGAGAAATCATGTGGGTCATTGCTTTGCCTGAATTGATGTACATTTTTTGTCAAACCAAGAGGCAAAATCTTCTTCAAAGAAGGTAGTACCATTAGAGACTGAATTCCCCTGTGACAAAATACCAGTGTTAAATATGTCTGACTTAGAAGCATATATTTTATCTTATGTGAAGTATGTATTTTATCTTACATTTAAATTCATGCATTCCATAACTACTGAAGGCCGGATACCTAGCGTGTTTAGACTGATGCATTGCTCTCGCTTTGCTGAGTGAATACTGTCCTGAAAGATGCTAGACTGGCAGTGAAAGTCATTAGTCATGAAAACAGAGTCAATGAGAGAAGTTTCTAATAGCAAACATTTATGAACTACAAGCATCTTTTCATTAAGCATGGGCAGCTGAAGACCAGACAGCAAAGTAAACAAGGAGAACTTTGTGAGCACTCTGTGTGTTCCTGGACAAAGCTCACTCTGTTGCTACTATATATTGATTTAAATCTAGAGGATGCTGAGGGAGGAAAAAAAACAACCATCACTTATGACAAAGCTATTGTAGAACCCATTATAAATAGATTGATTTTTTTTTCTGCCTGAGTGACTGCTAATTGCTATTTTTTCACCAAAAGTCTTACACAGTAACTATGAAGAAATGATATGCACATGCTCTCCTCGGCGAATATTTCCATTTTCTCTGCTTGTTCAATTTGTGGGGCAGTCGGCTTAGTTTTGTAATCCCCATGTAAAGAGTTGGAGAAGACTTACACCTTTTCAAAAATAAAAAGGTACTGGACAGTGTTTAGTTTTTATATATGAATAAATATTGCTATTAATATCACCACCAGTACGTCAGGAGCGCCTGAAATTGCTAGGGGGAATGAGTTCAATCTTTGCAGGTTCCTTTGGATCCCTGTAAACATGTTGGTCATGCTGTGAAGCAGTTTTGGAGCCTTCTGCAGAGTACTGGATTTTCCTTTTCTCATAGGAAAGCTAGTAAGTGAGGTTTCTTATCTCAGGACAATCTTTTATTTTGCAAACTATGGCTTACAAAGAGAATATGCTATGACATTTGATATATACATTAAGAGTTTATTAACTCCCTCTTCTAGCCTACAAAGGAATAAGAGAAAACCTCTTCTTCCCCTTTCTTAAACAAGTCAGCCCTAAATGCTATGGATTACTTAATGGAAAACAGCCTTGCCCAACTTGTGTGTGTATCAGGCAAAGAACTGATGCTTGCTTTTCCTTTACTTAACATTTAACTGATCGGTATCACTTTTTTTTGCTGTTGGTTTTATTTTATTTTGGTCAACGTTGAAAAGAAAGTCCTGTCTGACCTCAGTCCTGCTGAGAAATGATGTCCTTGCATGACTGACGTGGTGCTGATCGAAGGCCAGCAGATGTGCCACTGAGCTCAGCACTGCATTGGTCTCGTGGTCCTCATGTTTGTGTGGAATACAAGAGCATTTTTAACATTTTGAGTGGATTTTTTATTTTTTTTTTTTTTTTTTTTTTTAGATCTGGATATAGCTCAGTGAAACAGTCACAGAATTTAGCTTCCTTTTGCTTAAAATGAGTATTTCAGGCTTTGATTGTTGGAAACGAAAGTGCTGAGGTAAACCGGGCCATAACTGCGAGTGCAGAAACTGGGGAAAAGGTAGTGTTTGTCTGACAGAAAACTAATATTATGGTGTTTGGATTTTTTTTTTTTTTTTTTGACCACTTGGAAAACAATGCAGCAAACATGTTTTATCTTTGCAAGATAAAAAATATCTTTAGTTTGGTACCAGGAAGATTTTTGTAAACAATACTGAGCCTAGAGATGGAAGGCCAGGGGAGTAACATGCTGAGGGAAGGAGAGTCTGGGAAATAATTAGGAAGTCACTCAAAAAGTTTGGTCTGCTAATTAAAAAAGAACAAAAACAAACAAACAAAAACACTCTTTTCCATTCTAAAATAAATTTCACCTTCTTCTACATTTCTTTCTTCAAAGGTCAGAGCTCCTGAGCATGCTAGCAGTATTGTACTATTTAATTCCCTACCTGGGGATGTATGGTGCCACTGCAGGTTTTCTCTCTTTTTCAATTTTTCAGGTAACATAGGACAAAATATCAAGCATAAAAAGGAGAATTGTGCCATGTAATATATTCAGCTGGACTGTGCAGCAGTTAGTGATGTGCCTTTAGTTAATGTGCCACAGCTAAGTTAAATTAAGATGCACATTTTCTCAATTGTCTTAACTTGTAGGTAAGACTTTGTCCCAGGAGGGGAAGCGAACGAAACATTTGCATTGGGATGAAATTATTTTTGGCAGAGACACAGAGGGAGGCTGATAAAAGGATGAATAGCTCCAAATGCAGCATTTCGGTTCATTATTCTCCTAAGACATAATATATATGGAAGACAGTCTTCTGAAAATAAAGCATCAGGTGAATTTTGAATCATATTAGCACTCCTCTTATTGATGAAAATTACAGTAGCATCTCATTAACTTGTGCACCATGAATTAAAATTGCTGTTACATTTGGACTAGAATAGTACATGAAAGCTTATTTTAGCAAAGGGAAACTAAAATACCTCTATATTTATGTTTAGAAAGCACATTGTCAGTCTCTCCCACAACTTAATTCTTCTCACGTATCAGCCCTAACAGGTAGGTGCTCTAATTTCTTACCATGTCTTTTTCTTTCTGCACAGTTCTCTCCCTAAGCGTTAGCGTGCTGCTGTATTATTTAGGTTTGGTATATTTTTTGAACAGGAAAGTATGTCAGAGATAAGACGGAATAGGTTGGGAAGTGTTGCAGCAGTGCTCTTTTTGTCTAGGAACAACTGGAAAACGCAGGGCTGGAGGCAGACAAATTAAAGCAGACGAGGCTTGGATTCTGCTTAGCTATAAAAAAAGCAAACTCAAGGTCAAATTTTGGACCTCCTGAGTCACCTGGCCTTTAAATAAGTTAATATTGCTGTGAAACATTTCAAATCTAAATAGGTATCAAAGCATGTTTGGTGCTGTTGGTCATTCTGATGGGTCATTTCTAGCTTTCTTTGGAATTGTGGCAAACATCCTGGCATTCTGCAAGAGGCATCTCTGCTTATTCTTGTGTCACAATGCAAAAAGTTAAGAAAGACATAAAAAAGATAGAGGAGCAGAGCACTGAAAAGGGTCTAGAGGCTGTGTAACTGCTAGAGGCTATATAACTGCTCTTAGGGAATGGCAACCACCTTTCCAAGCATACTGCCTCCCATTGATTTTTTTAGACCTGAAGCTCTCATTCCCTTCCAAATATCAATGGTTAAGAGTATAAAGAAAAATGCACTGAGTAACATGTGAAGCCTTGGTAGTTTGAAAACTCTTTTTCCTTAAGGAGATTTTTAAGGGAAAATTAAAAAAAAAAAAACAAAAACCCACAGTCTCTAATAAAAGTAGAATCTGTAAGTTTAGTGCATTTATTAGGCATGGAGAATAACATTTTAAGAGACTATTTTGAAGCATTATTGACTAGAGATGTGGGTCTGGATTTAAAGTTGTCAGTTTAAATCAAATACCTATTTATTATCACCTTTAAAAAAAAAGTGACTCTTGTTTTATGCTCTAATACCAATGCATGAATTGGTAGCTAAGGAAACGACCTTAAATTTGAAACCATTTCCAGGCAGTACATTAATTACTATTTTTCCATAACCTCCCAAGAGGATGGAATTAACGACACATCAGGAGGTGTAAAGTGCTTTATTTCGAAGGTCAGTGGCTAGGCTTATTTTTCTAGAGAAATACTTGAAACAGTGGGCATTCTTTTTTTTTTTCTTTTTTTCTTTTTCTGAANTGACTTAGTTTTGTGAACAATAGTATTTTCATTTAGACTTTTACTTCAAAGGTCAAGTGGGAAATGTGAAAGTCGGTTTGACTTCTGTTTGTTTTGCCTCCTAATTTCAGAGTCTCTTGACAAATAAGGTTACCAGGACACGTGTTTTCCCATTAAAACTCAAGCAGATGTTGTTTGCCTTTATGTTTATTATGGCAATAGCAGGCACTTGCCATGACTTTTGAGCTAAATTAACAAGAGCTGTGGTTTTGCCACTATGCAATATATTTTTATATATAGATATGCACACACACACACACTTTTAGCTAGGTCTTTGACTGCCCCTGAAGTGTTAGTTGTATATATTGCTTTGCTGTAAAAACTATAGTTTGGAATTTTGTGTTTGGAGCTATTCATCTGGGAGAGGAAATAACTCATATATTCCAGCAGGAGTTATTCCTTATGAATGGCAAACCATTAGGAACCCAGTAACTTTGGGGGGCAACTGCATTTGGATGCAGACTTCTGCCTGCCCATGGCTGATTCATTTTTATGCTTTTCTGCCATGCGTATTGCTGAGAAGGGGGAAGAGAATGCTTCAAAATACTCTTTTTAAAATTAAATAGCACTATGAATATGCAATGTTAATTATAATTATTACCTTTTTCTTTAGCTATATAATTGCTATTAAATTATTACACTCTTTATGTAGAAGTACCTCGGGTCCAGCACAGTGTTATAAAAGCATACAAATTTCTCATTACTCTTACTGTGTGAATGCTTAGTGACATTGCAGCTGTTTTCTGCTTATGCTTTTCTTGATTTTTCCCTTTTCTACAAATTATTTCACCTTCTTGACCTAGGCCTGTAGATTTTTTCCCTTGACTGCTAAGGAAAAAAGGTAGCTGTTTCTAGGATCCATTTCTAGTAAATCAAATGTAGTAAATCAAAACCAAAAATTCTCCTCCAAACCAAGCAATGAATAGAAAAAAACAAAGATGCAATGTCAAGGACAGCACCCAGCAAGAAAGATTCCTCTTAAGCCTCTTTTTTGAGACTTAAAATCCTGTTTTTCTGTTTAATACCTAGGTATTTTCCACCTGGAGTCAGCAGCAGTAGCTAGCTGCCGTTGAATAGCAGTTTCTACTAGTGTTTCCAAGCTCAGTGTTATGTTTGGTCTAGTAGATTTTTTTTTTTCTTTTTTTTGAAGAGTATTTTTTCTTAATGCCATTACTGGCCTTTGGGGAGTAGAGAATGGTGTTTTTACTGTGAACCCCATATTTTTTTCATATTCTTACTTCAAAAATGGAGGGACATCTCTCTCTACATGTGGAACTATGTATCCAGGCTAAAAATAAGTATATAACACCATTTGAAAAGGGAAATTCCTGGAGTTGATTATCGCTCAGAACCTACTTTTAGCCATGGAAAGATTAAATGTATTGGACCTTGGAACTGTTACATTAGATATTAATAACCAATTTTAGGTAGCTGCATAAGAGCTGTGAAACACATTAGTTTTCCATTTAAAGCTTCCAGTTGTGGCAGCTAGGAACTCGTGTGGTGGACAGAAATAAATGAAAACGGGAGGAAGAGCCTTTACTATCAAGCATCTTCAAAAATGCTTCTTTGGCAAAGCATGTGGAATATTACAAGCTTGAGAAGATTGTTTAGATCGGGTTTAATGTCATTACTTACAAGAATAGCATGACTCAAGATGGAACAGAGCAAGCATTTACAGCCTCGTGCTCGGCTTTTTCAATTCCTCATTAGCAATTGCATCAATGCTCTTTGCTGTCTGGACAAAACGTCAGTTAGGAGGACTTTGGATAGGCAAAATTTGAGTGTTCGGTGGTCCTAAGTGAAACAAAAAGAAGCCTGAAGTGGGATGGGAGAGGATGAAATGTGTTTGGAATTACTGATTCCGCACAAACTGATGCTCAAGTTCATTTATTCCAATGCCTGACCCTGAGCATGTGAATAAATTTGTGGGGCTAGAGAAAAATTATGGGGCAACATAAGTGGATTTAAGAGGGGGGAAGAGAAAAAAACCTACCTATCTTACAGAAGAGAAACATTTCATATAAAATGCTAGGTAATGCACACTGTGATTTCACATTCAGTTGAGATCTACTGCTTGCTTCCCTTGTATTCTCTCATTTATTCTGTCCCCTGATGATATTTTCATGGGCATGCTTTACTTCCACCTATTTGCATTCTGAAGCTTTGGGGGGTAGTGATACTCCTACCTTTGAATTTCATTTTATTTGTCATTTCTCCAAGGATTTTTTTTTAGCTATTGTCCAACTATGGAACTGAGATAAAGCAGTGTAGTAAAACACACAAAGTCAGTAAAATGTGAAAACAAACTTACAAAGTGTGTTTTTTGCTGCCTTAATCCCAATCTGTTCCTAATTTACCAAGCTTGGTTCTGGTTGCATACCATTGAATATCAAAAACCAATTCCCAGATGCCAAACTATTATAATATCAGGCAAGTGAGAACAGAATTAATGCTTTCTCCTTTCCTTCAAGCTTTTCTGTTTTGATGTTTGTATTAAAAAATAATGCTATAAAATGCATTGTTCATGGTCATTATTTGGTCATATGGTCACATATAGTACCTATATGAAGGCTGAAAATGAACAGCTGGTGTTTGTGCTACTTATAAAAGCTAACCATCAGCTCGGAATAAGTGTGCAAAAGAGCTTGACAAAAATGTTTTAGAAAGTACAAGCGTTTTGGCTTTTCATGTGTGAGCAGCTTGATTGAGAATGCAAGAGGAGTTTGAACTCTGGGCCCTTCGACTTTTCCTAGTCCTGTGTAATTCCACCTGGATTGATTTTGCTCTTTCTTCTATTGCATAGTATGAAAACATCTGTCAGAGGGTGGCAGCACCAGTAGAATGTGCCTGTTTTTGTGCTTTCTGTGGGACATGGGCTGCAATAACAGTGAAGTTAAAAAAAAAAAAAAAAAAAAAAGGCCTTAGGAATAAAAATTGTAATTTTTGTGGTACAAAAGAAAACTAAAATAATTTCACAGGGAAATGAATGAGGATGTACATAAACCATCTTTTATTCATTTTCTGCACAGTGATCACAAATATTGCCTTTGCTGTAAGTTTGGTTAGCTGTCTCTTCTGAGAACTCTATTTAGAGAAGCATCAATGACTGTAAGAGGTGCCACTGAATGCACCGATGCGGTCCATTCCTAAGTTTTAATTCTGTCATCTTTAACTCATTTTTCTTTCCATTTCTAGTTTAGCCTTTCACTAAACTATTCCTGTAGGAATAAGGTGCTTGTAGAGGTGGCCTGGATGCAGAATAATCACCAGCTTTCTCCATTATTACCTCAAATTGCAGAGAATTGCAACTGTGGCATTCTGTTTCCCATTTCTTATGTCATAGTGGGGAAATAATTACAGTGCCTGTAAGATTAGCAGCTGTAATGAGATTTCAGAAGTACTTTCATGAATGTTTAAAATTATGAGCTGGGTCATAACTGTAGTCCTGTCATAGCTGATCTTCTTTCTGTTTGCTTTTGTCGGTAAGTACTGACATAGCTCTTTCAGGTGCCGTGATGGTGTGCTGGTGCTCTCTGGCTTGTTTCAAGCCCTGAGGATAGCTGTGTTCTTCTAAGCTCCCTGCAACTTGTCAGTGCTTACTAGTTGTAAATCACTGCCTACTGGTTGCTAAATTGTGTTACAAACACAATATTAGCATCTGCAAAAGTTGGAGCTACGTAAGTCTCAACTGGAATATGCAGTGCATTAGGGATTAACAGTTAGGTATCAACCATTTAGCATGTTAATGCAGCCATCTTGCTCTCTTTAATATGTGAATGGAAAAAGCAGACCTGGATTATTATTTCTGATGCAAGGGAATAGATTAAGTGAACCAAAGTGTCTTCGTAATTTGTCCAAGCTTGCTGGAAGATTCCTGGGGATAAAATGTTTCTTGTGTTTCAAATGTCATTGGCATGTGCTTTTCCCTTCAAGATGTTTTTTCCATACAAACTCTTGTTCCAGTTTTTGGGCATTTCATGTAAGATGATACTTATTTTTACATTCTTTAGGGATGTACTGAATACAGAGCACTTTGTAAGTGTGGTTCAGTATCTCTTTTTCAGAGATTACCAGTTCAGCAGGGATGGGATCAGCTAGGGAGGCACCAACCATCTGTAACACAATCCAGGTTAAAATAATTGTAGGATAAATGATTTACATACAAAATCTAAATAGAGTTATACAGTTGTAAATGTTTCTGAGATGGGATGTCAAAAGTGAAGGAAAATTGTACTTACATTTAATTATCCTTAGATCAGCTCCAAAGGTTTCCCTCATTCCAACTGGCTGTTTGTGACATTTATGCAACTGTATGATAAGGCATCATGTTTCTGTGCACAGGAAACCTGTTCTCATGCAAATTGTGCATCTTCAAGTATTCATAAATAGAACAGGATTTGAATCTGGACATACATGTTTCCTTTAGACTCAATATGGCCTAAGGATGTCTTGAGATTTGCATCTTCATCCCTTTCTCCATTCTTCTGGCATGGATATAGCCACTGTGAACTGAAGAAAGAGGGAGTTCTTAAGTCTTCTTGCACTGGACGTACAGCAAACCATCTTGCTGTAAGGTGAAACACTCTTCTGTCTCATATGGCAATGTCTATGCTCAGTGTGCAGTCTTTCCATTCCTTGAATTTTATATTGTGTATTATTCTAGATGTTACTTGTCAAACTTATTTTATCCAGCAGTACAAATGGATTTAGTACCTGTGGCTTATTGGTTTCGAGTAGACATAGTGGTAATCAGGCACTTGGCTACGTCTTCTAACCTACCCAGCAGTGAGAAAGAACTTGTTAGCTAGTGGAGACAAGCAGAAGTATATCTGGCTGCTGCCAAGCAATTTCAGTACTTTCTATCATTTGCCCCTGGCCTGAAGCATCTCTTGTGCTGGGTGTTGTAAGACTCTTGTTGCCATCCTGAGCAAGAAAGCTCATTCCCACTAGAGAGGGGGAATATGAGAGCTTTGTTTATGTAGGGATACATATTGGTATAGATTTGCAATGATGGTAGTGTATAAATTCTTGGAGTAGGATAGGATAGGGTAAACTAAAAGATGCAAGATGTGCTATGTATAGAATACCTGGCATGTATTCTTAGTTTGCTTGTCTAGTTTATTTAAAGGCTAGGGGCTTTAAACTGATCAGAAATTACTTTTTTTCCACATTGACTCTCATTGGAACTGGTGGGAAGTCCAGCTTCACCTCACAGAGGGTCTGTTTCTCAGGTCCGCAGCAGACTTTTTTTTTTTTTTTTTTTTTTTTTTTTTTTTTTTTTTTTTTGCATTGTTTGCACTAAATCAAGTTAACAGTGACTTTAGATTTGGCATAACATGCCCATTCTGTAGCTGGGCAGTCTCCTCAGAAGTGTGCTGTGTATCTTATCTGGTGACAGTATTATACTTCTACAAGCCGCTTATGATTTCTATTCATTTCTGTAGTATGATCTACAAATGTTTGAGGAGAGAGTATTTAGCTGTAACTGTTACTATGTACATGAATATAGTATATTTCTCTATTTAAAGCTTTTAGTTAACTCTTTACTATATGAGTGCACATACAGTTGTGGTAGAGCCCAGTACATTTATTCAAGGTTTCCACCCGTTATCTGAAGTGATCTGAAGCTTATCGAGCTTTGAAGCTAGCCAGGAGGTTGGATTGCATTACCTCCAGTGGTCCATGCCAACCAAAATTTTTCTATGATTCCGTTAAGTGGAGAAACAAGCTGTGATGCCAAACATTTTATTATTTAATTCAGATAAGTGTTCCTATGATATGGGTAGTATATGCTGGCTAAACACATTTCATTGGGAAAAGGTACTATTCTGGTTCCTGGGAATTTTAACAAAAATTTTGTCAAGTTTTCTGGGGCATTGAGTATGCCATGATTTCCTTTGGGGAAAGCTCCCATGCAGATTGTTCTGTGTAAACATTTGAAGAAAGCTTTGTGATGTGAAAAGAAAATGTGAAACAAAATAAGTCTCTTCAATTAATACCTGGACTGTCATGCAAAATAACATGTAAATCAGTTTTTGACTAATTTTAATATTTGCAACACAGTGATGCAGGAAACCCCAAGCTTGTTGAATCATTCTGGCATTTTTTTTTTTGCCTGTGTTTATACTGCTGTGATGAGCTTTGTCTACCATATTTAAGAAATTCTATAGGAACACAATGAATCTCTTTGAAGCTCTTATTAGCCACAGTGAAGAGCTGGACACAAAACCAGATCATTAGAAATTGCTTATCTGGACCTACAACATTATTTGTAGTTTGAAGAAATAATTTATAAAAATATTCATAGTGTTCAGAATATGAAGGACTGTATTTATACAGAATATATTGATAATTAAGATCACTTGGTCTTAGTGTATTCTGCAGCGGTTCTTTGTATTACAAGATTTCTTTAAGTTTTAAATTATATTGCTTAGAATAAAGTTATTATATTAAAATAATTCTGGTTAATTATTTACTTATGAACTGCAAGAGTCAGGGTAATGTTTTCCATTTTTCATTTTCATAACACAGTGTAGGGCAAAGGGGAGAAAAAAAAAGTCCAATGATTCCTCAGTAACAAAGAAAACATATTATGGCTTTCCATTAATTTCCTTATGGCTATATTCTTAATTCGAGGAAAAAAAAAACCCCACAAACAAAACCCAAATAAAAAAAAAAACAGGAGAACGAACCTAACTGCATCATGAGGGTCTGATCTTAAGAGGCAACAAAGCTCTTGATCTCCAAAGATGTCACTCTGGGCTGAGAAAAACTCGTGACCTTGAAAAGTGCATGTTCAGACAGTGATTTGCAATGACTGTGTTAATGGTAGAACTGCTAACTTTGATTCCTAATATAATCTCTATGAAACTTTTCTTGGTTTTCTTTCTCCAGTCTTCATGTTTAAAAAAAAAAAAAAAAAAAGTCAAGGCTCTGATAGACTGTTTTAAAGTAAAGGCCGTTCTCATTGCATCCAGATAGGTCCAATTCATCTTAAATACTGTGAAATCATTTCATACCCACCTTTTTTTTTTTTTTTTTCCTGTTGAATTATAATTGAATTGAGTTTCTATTGAATTGAATTCCTGGAGAAGAGTGGACAGCTTTGATCTGTGCTGGTGAACCCCCACCTTGCCTCAGAGGGGGTACTGCCCCTGAACAAGGCTGTTGGAGAATTTTTCTGTAGCATGATGGGCAGGTGGAAAGAAATGCAGGAACACTCTTTCTCAGTTTTATTTGTCTTTGTTGAAGTGTTGCTAATAAAATGCATTCAGTTTTTACCGGTCCAAAACAGAAAAGAGATTTTTTTCCTCTTTTTTGATCTTCGTGTGCTCATTCCTGTTTTATGCCTGAATCTTGGCATCTTTCACCTCTGTCTTTTGCCGTGTTTGGATGTTGAGACAAGTTTGCACGTACAAAGATTTATTGGCAGGGTCTGTAGTTGATGACGTTCACTGACTCTATTGCTGAAAGTTACTTTTGGGATAAAACAGAAACAAAACAGTGGAAAGAGAAGTGACAGAAAAGCAACAAAGCCTCCCTAGAGGCTGCCTGGGAAGAGATGTGACTCCTGAATAAACCACCTCCTGTGTCCTTCCCAGTGCAGCACATGGTTCCACCCGTAATACTTTATAATGTATAAAACTCTTTGGGAATTTATTAATAGGTGAAATCTGAAAACTTGTGGGAAAGGCAGGTATCATAGGTAGCGGCACAAATTTTTAAATGTGTCCTATAGAAGCACTTTTAACCTCTGGAGAGGTAAATGCTATGGATTCTTCTTCTTTTTTTTTTTTTTTTTTTTTTTTTTTTCTTTTTCTTTTCCCAAAGCTCAGATTGTGTTAGTATGGCTTGGTCACTCTTCTGACATTGCTGCTTCTAAACATTTTGTTTCTATGATTAATATCCTTTTCAAAAAAGGTGTTGTGTCTTATTCTGGCAGCTCTTGTAGGAAACAGTTTCCTTCCTTTCATTAGCATTATGCTATCACCATTCTGCCCAGAGTCGCGCTATTTCATGGCAGTCACAGAGGGGCTCTTTTCCCTGGTGATCTCTTGTGTTCATCTCTGGTGTACCCCAAAAATATACATTTAGGGAAAAATAAAAATCGCAAAAATCAGTAATTTGAGTTACCAGATTTCTGTGTTTGGAGGCATGCTGATGCTGCTTCCCTGTCTGGGTATTTCAGAGGACGTGTGTTTCCTTTGCAGTAGGTCCTGTCTTAAACTTCTTTTAACCTACCCTATTATCTGTGCACTTCAGACAAAATTATAATAAATAATGACTTGCTTTGTTCAGGCTCTCGACTGTTCTATTTTTGGCCTAGAACCTTGGGAGGCGGTTAGCGCCGCCATAGAAATCTGACCTATAAAAAAGCCTATTCAACTGAATTTTACTGGGTTAAGAGTTAGTTTGCTTATTTTTCTGGGAAAAACTGCATTTCAAATTTAAGGTATTTATTAGGCTAAATGACTTTATCTCTCTATGCATTTGTCTGTTTTCTAACTTAATTATGTGACGATATATTTGTCAGTGCAGTCATGTATGGCATGAAAAGTAGTTTTTCTTTTTAAAATGAAAAGATTATCGTTCCCTATAAGAAAATAAATCCGTAAGGTCTCTCTTTCTGCACTCTGAGGAGTTTACTTTTTTCTTTTTTTTTAAGGGAAGAAAAAAAATTCATAAACTATTCAGGAAATTCGATTTTAGAATTCCAGGGTGTCTTCTCTCCTCTTCTACTCCCCCCCACAAAGCACTTCAGTTCACAGATTATTGCCTGCCTATATTTGCTGCAGACTTGCATTGATTCAAATGTAATTATTGGCTTTTGTTGAATTCTGTGTTATGTCCCATATTAACTGTTTTTCCTCAGGTAGACAGCTGTACTGAGAACTATTTGGACATATTCATACTTTTTTATGCTTTTAAATCTGTGTTTATACGGATTTGCTTCCAGTTCTCTGGAGCTGTCTCCATGTTCAGAAGTTACTGAAAATCAACATTCGTAATCCAGACTTCTCACAAGAGACTTGCGCATAGCTTATTGCACCGATTCTTAAAAACGTCTTAGCATTAGTAGCTGTAGCCTTACATACTTCTGATCTAATTTCAAAACAGAACTTGTACCACAATTATCCTCTGTAATGCAAGTATATCATTTAGCTATTTCTTTAATAGAGAGTAGACACTTCTATTTGGTGGTTCTGCTTCTCTGCGTTGTTATTAAGAGTTTATCAAGTTTGCTGTCAGAATTCTGTCCCAGCTAATGTGCTGATAAATCTCCCTGAGCTCTTGCAATGGGCTGTATTTATCTCCTGCTGTTCTTAGTTTATTATAATTCTCATTTGAACTAATTGCTATCATCATCCATATTTTTGAACATATGCAATCATGCATATTTTAACATAGACTTTCATGTCCTTTTTAGCCAGGATAGTCTTTTTCACAGTTTACCTTTCTTTTTCAATGTATTCCTGCATTTTTAGGGCAATTTTTCACTGTATATTCTGATTACACTTCCTGTAAATTTGAGGCATAAACACTTGTCTTGTAAAATTAACTTCTTAATAGACTAAGTTATTTTCTATTGATTTGGACTTCAATTTGTTGGAATAGGCTGTATGATCTTTTGGGTTCCTTTTATTTTTCCATTTTTAAACTAGATTAATTTAAGTGCAGTCTACTTTACAGCTCTGTGCTGTTATGTAATACTGTTTGGAAAAGGAGGCAGTTTGGGCTCAGCCAAATTGCTATGTCTGTTTTTACATTTACTGTGGCACAGGAAGACAAGGCCTTGTTTTTAACAACATGCTTGAATCCCTTACCCGCTTGTAGAAAAGAGGCGTGTTATGAAAAATGATTAAGGTGGCATTAAAGATTGTATCAATTGTTGTTTTGAGAGAAAAAGCTATTTGTGATAGTTGAGTGACTACTGCCCTTAAATTATATAGGCAAGGCACAAAAGGGGAGACTAACAAAGATGATGTATTCTCTATCTCTGGTCCTTTCCGCCAGTTGCACCACTGGAAAAGCAAAGGCATAACGTACTGTATTCTGATCCAATTAGCCACGCAAATTGCTGCAAACTCATGCCATTGATAGACTACATGGTGTGTTGTGAAGTTGCCTGGTGCTTGCAGGACCTATCAGTGCTGTAACAGAATAAATACGTCTTCTTGGCTAATTAGGCTATGCCATGATTGCAAACAAGACAGATGAGATAAAGCAGAAAGAGAAGAAATAAAATGAGGAAGAGAATGATAGTGGAAAAGGTCATTATAGAATGAAGCATGTTCTGGCTTTCATGACTGTGTTCAGGAATTATCTTGAAGCCAGTGGACATGTCAGTAGCTCAGTTCCATCTTTTGGCAACAGTAAGGACCAGAAATTGGTTGTATCTTTGGATCATTGTTGATGGTCCCCGGTTGCTCCTTCCAGTTCCCCTGTTCTTTTTGCTGATCCTATTCAGACAGTAGCAATCAGGTCACTTCAAATGTGAAATCTTTGCTGGAATCTTTCATCTTGTTCTCATACTGATCTGTGACTTTGCCAGTACATCTGAAAATCCTTTATCACACAGCTATGTTAATTTTCCTGCTATCAGCTTCTTTTGATTCTATCCTATTTTGCTTACAGAATAGATTCTTGGCAGAAGCTGTAAAGACCATTTGTTTCCTAATACCATTTAAAACCACACCTCCAGACAAAAGCTTGACCAAGAACGGGGATTGATTTACAGGATTGTTTCACTACCCCCACTGTAATCCTTGTAAATAAACCAATAAGCATTTCTGTCTGGTAGCAGCAAGCGAAGCAAGAAGGTGTTGTGGGCATCCTTTTGTGAAGCAAATCTTGTCAAAAATCTTCCCTTTCAGTTTTATTCTTGAGGTTTGGGATGCATCATCCTAAAAGACAAATACTGTTTTTTGTAAACCCCCCTCCCCCCCCAAAAAAACAAACAAACAAACAAACAAAAAAAAACCTTCATTTCTTTGTGTATTTGATCCTGCTGTTCCTGACAATAGAACTTTCTTGTATCTCACAACTCCCTGCTCCCTGAATAGTAAGTGGCTTTACAGAGATTTATGTTCACATTCTGGCTGAATTACTTTGCTCTATTTTTACAGTCAGGGATGATGCTGTTTCTTAACTGTCCTTTTTTATTTATTGATTTTTTTAAAAAATTAAGTATGTTTGCCTCTCTGCATAAGAAAGAAAGTCTGTTCCTATAGGATGAATTCTGTGGTCCCTCTAGCAATGGCAAATGCTAGAGGTCTCCTAGCATTTGGTAAAAGATGGTAAAAGAAGGTGGTATGAAGAGAGCATAAAAGCTTGGTCACTTTACGTAGTCTACTCCCTTTATAAACCTTCAGCATCTACGGTTGAGTTAGGGAATGTTAGTTACATCCCTGCCCTTGCTTTCTATTACCACATTATGGACAAGCTGGCCATGAATGTGTTCAATCTTTTTTTCAGCCTGCTGATGCTCCTTTGGCAGCAAGTTCAAGAATTTCACTACTTGCTATGTTAAGGTGTGCTTTCTTTTTTTTTAATCTCTTAAGTCAATTTTCTTCACTGAGTGCCTTTTGTTTCCATGTTGCAGGATGTGTTGAACAACAGTTCCACCTTCAACTAATCCAGTGCTTTCACAATTTAAGTCTTCCTGTAGATGACTCAGAAAACAAGGTGATTTTAGCACCCAGTGATATTTGTGTTCTTTGGGCAGCATATACTGGTCTTCGAATATTTCCTGGCTGTTTCCTGTCTCAGCTCCAGATTTTTCTCACCTGAAAATCTGAGCTCGAGAATACAGGCCAATGAGGACTTTTACGTATTTGCAACGTTTACTCTGCCTGCACAAAGTTTTTATGTAGTTCATAGCTTGTGGAAATGCCCTTCTGACACCTAAATGTTTTACTAAATCATGAATGTAGTGTTTATAACAATTTGGTAGGATCAATAGCTGCTGTCAATTATATGAAAAGCATGGTTATTTATTTAGAGAGGATTGAATATTTTCTTTTCTCTATTGTGCATATAAACAACATTTGAAATCAGTAGCTGTATTCCAAGCGTCTTCCTAGAGGGTAATTATTTAATTACCTGGTGAATTTATACTCCCTGCTTTTCCACAGTAAGGAAGAAGCTGGATCTAGACAAACCTCTGAAAATGATCCTATAATGAGTTGGCCCACTTAGTGTAAATATTTGCAGTCTGACAGCTTAATTATGGCAACAAGGTCTTTGCTGAATTCATACCATAGGCTGCCACTATTTTCCCAAGAATGTTGCTGTCATTATGCTACATGTTAGAAGTTTTCCTGAAAAAAATGTGTATGTTTAATGAGCTGATGCCTCATTGCTGCTGCCTTTGTCCAAGGCAGTGCTTTCTCCTTGCTCGTACTGCAACAGCACATTTAGATTTGCATGCCTGCTTCAGCACCAAGATGTCATACTCCTCTAGGGGAAATTCTGGTCAGAGTAACATTAAGTTGAGCAACTTTTGCACATGTCAAACCAGTTGCCATTAACCGTTTAAGAGGATCTTCACAAGGCTAGCCAGCTGGGGAAATTTTGAGTCATTGCTGGAATATAGTTGGTAATAAAATGAATATTTCTCAACTTTTTATACCTTTATCTCAGTGTTGAAAGAAACATTCCTTGTGACACTCTATTTACAAAGAGAGAATATTTAAGTTGTGAAAGAGAAGAGGTTTTATTTTAATTGCTTCACAATGTGCCAAAACAAAAATAAAGGCCACTCAAGAAGAGAAAGATGAGAGTTCAATTTCTGGATGATTATTGTTTTCTGAGAGCAAGTTGGCTGTCCAGACTGCAAACCCCCTGCAGTACTTGCCGTCCCAGTCCAGATCAGTGTGACCTTTCAAACAGCAATGACTATGTACCAGCAAACTGCTGCTTCAGACTGGTTCTCTCCTGGATCACTCACAAGTATGGGTCAGGAACTGGAGTTGCCAGCATATCTCTGATGATGCGGTGACAAAAAAATACCATGATTTAAAATATTCAGAATGAACTTGTTCTAAGAATGTGCTTTTCTATTATTTACAGCCCAATCTTTCCAGTTTGCATGAAGAGTACTATTTTTAGCTACAATTTTTTGTTGCGCCTATGGTAAGCGCCGGTGGTTGTGAGGGGTCGTGATGGGCAGTGGTATGCCACACCGTGCTGTCAACGTACCTATTGATGTCCAGCTCTCTCTGATCACATCACTACAGTAATATAGCTACGGTAGTATTACTCCAGTAAGATAGTACATAATAATACAGTAATATACACTAATATTACTACAGTAATATCGTAATATAAAAACCCTTTCAGAAGGCTACTGAGAGTAGTTGCATAAAATCTGCAGAAAATGTAGCCCATTATATATCCATCTAAATAGCCACACAGGGCAGGTCATCATCCTTTAAATTGCTGTGGAAAAGTACTGCTGCTTATATGTTGATAAACTTATGAATTTTAAGAGAAGAGAAAGCTGGAGCAGCAAAAAAGCATAACTTCGGCTAAATTTTGGCAGTCAAGAATAATAGGCAAAAGTTATGAAGGATGAGGATAACTCTTGGTTGAAGCAGGATAGTCAGATCTTCCCTGTTAAGTGTTACACCAGCATCACCAAAAGCTAAATGCTATGTCTTATGACTTCTGCCATCCATGCACAAATCCTCCTGATATCCAAGATATGGATAACATGCAAGGGCCTCAAAAAACTTGCTAATCAAATTTCCTAAAGCATTCTGAGTTCAGATCAGGACAAAAAGGAATGTTTCAAGTAGCAGTCATAATGATGACTCACATCAGAGATTGCTTCCAACATAGTCTCAAAACAGCAACAAGCTTTGTGGTTATGGCATGCTTTGGTGGAACAGTCTGCTTTTAATAGTGTCCAACATAGTGCACTGTAAAATAATATTGTGTTTGCTGACAGCTACGTGCACACCAACTGTAGACATGTAGTGACATGAACTAGTAATTCTTTGCAACAGGAGAGTGGAGTCCCTCAGAGCTCTGTCTTGGCATCAGCTCTTTTTAGTACTTACGTTTGCACTGCTCATCCTCACAGAAGAGTCATGAAAACGTTGAAGGATTGATGTATGTTCTGCTGTCTGTGACTCAGTCTAGGAAGCCTGTCTGAATCTTGGTACTTGAAGAACCAGCCTGCAAAGAAGATTTTGAGTATCATGTTCTATGGTACCAGATTAAACACAAAGACTTTTTTGAAATATGTTGCGTAGTCCCAGGTCATACCATTACCCACTGCTTACACCTCACCTGATGGCTGAAGAGTAGAACTGTTTTATTTCAGGATAGTCAAAGAGATTATTCTTGAACCATAATGAAATCATCCAAAAGGGACTCCCGTGATAAACCCAGCTCTCAGTTCCTTGAGTTTAAGCAAGGTCATTAGACCATTGCCAGAAATAGAAGAAAAGAGTGCCGGCAAGCTTCAAGGTTTGTTGACAGGAGCCATTTCCATTTGCTTTTCTGATGAGAGCTTCTGTCCTAGCAATTCAAAGATGACGCATAGAATCTGTATTGTCTGCTGATATTTGTTCAGAAAGCCTTTTCTTTTTCTTCTGCTGTTTTCAAAGAAAAAGAATCAATCTGGGGTTTTCCTTATTACACTGATGGCCATTGGTGGGAGAATAATAAAGCTCTGAAAACATTCTTGTACCTTGAAAACCTACGTGAGCTCGGGGAGTATCTGAAAACGTTTGTTTCAGGAAGAAGGGAATTTATTAGAATCATGTTTCCTTTATCTGCAACCTCTTTTACTTAGGACCTGCCTTGTGCCATTTTTTTGCTGAGCTGAGATTTATCCTAGATAAACAGTTGTGCTTATCACCCATGTTAAGTGTAGAAGGGGAAACTGAGGGTGCAAGGGTCTGAGGAACTTTCTCTATTCGAGTGAAGTTTGCACACCTGCCTCTGCTACAAATCCTTTGATCTTGTCCTGTGTATAAGCATTTGGGTAACTGCGTTCTACATATTTTTAATCATATCCCATATCCTTTTTTTTTTTTTAAAGGCAGTTTAAATCTCCCTTGAATATTTTCATTCTTTTTAGAGTTTTTTTAGTAATTGAAATTTATTTTCAACATTGGAGCAAATGGAATAGAATAAAATTATCACTTAATCAGGAATGTAAATCAGAGAAGAAAAAAATCCTTTGGTAATCTTCACCATGAAAAGCATGATTTTGAATGGATTTTCCGCATCTCCTTGGCACATTTTACAATGCCAGTTAAATGCGTACTACTCTGTGCTGCAAACGTATATACAGCTACCTCTTCTGGGTTGCACAACTGTGCTCCAGCCACTTTTTGATGCCCATTAAACATCAAGTGTTTATCTACAGGCAGATATAAGAGCTGACAGGTCACTTTGTTATTGAACGTTCTTTAAAATGGTTCCTGTCAACTTCTGACTGTTTGGCACTAACTAAATACATAGTGTCAAGAAGGGTCAACACTCCCAAAAACTCTTAAATGTAGTTGTGGAGGATTGGACTTCTACATTCATTTCAACCAAGGAAGGTAGTGGGTTAACTCACAGAAGGGGTGCATGTTTACTGCAGTAGGACGTATGTAGGAGTTGGTAGAGCATTGCACTGACTGCCTAGTTGCCTGTCACTAGAGGCTTTGCAATATACCCAAATGCTTTTTATGTGCTTGGTGGACTGCTTTATGTTAGATTTAGAAAGCAGTGAGGTTATATTTGCTAGTAAGTCTTAGTAAATGCCCTGCGTATACTACTAGTGTGGCAGATTGCTTAGTCTGACTCTACAGTCAAGCCATATTTTACTTAGAAAATATGCAAGCCTCATTTTCTGGAGACCATCCACCACCAAGAACGATTTTTTATTGTCCATTCATAAAATTCTCATCAATATGTAAATGACTTATGCCCCTAGTCATTTAGAAAATGAAACTTTGAAGCAAAGAAGCTTCATTTGCTTGAAGAGTTAACGAGTCTTGGATGTGTTTGAAATCCTTCCCATGGGACTAGGGTCTAGGATCCTTTCTCATGCCAGTTTCCAGTCTCTAACTGGAAACATGGAACTGAACCAAAGGAACTGGATTTCTACATAATGTAAATCATTCCTTAAATCATCTTTCTACACTGGAATTCCTGTGGAAGGGTATGTGAATTAATTATTTTGCACTGCAGCTGGCAATCAGAAATTGCTGATCCCAAATTACCTCTAATTGTAAACAGGTTGATTAAGAAAAAGTTTAAAAGATAAATTTGAAGTTAAATTTGAAAAGGTAAATAAACGGAAGGATTGTGAAGTTCTTTAACTGTGAAGTAGTATCTTGAAACTGCACCTCTTCAATGAAATACAACACAAGTTTTCCAAAACCTTCTTAAATTAATTCTTCCTAAATAACTTTTCTGCAGTGGATTGTGGTTAACAGTAATGATCCTGTGAAAATCTGCTGTGTAACTTTATGCTGAAGACAGTTCAAAATTAAATGATCCCTTTTGGATGTTATACCAGAGTGAATTTGACATGCCTCTTTTTTTTTTTGTGTTGCTATTTTGTGCAGGTATCATTTTTCCAGTTCATTATTTTTGTGGTGTACACTATGCTGCCCTTCAACATGAGAGATGCTATAGTTGCCAGCGTCTTGACCTCTGCCTCTCATACCATCGTGCTGAGCGTGTGTCTATCAAGTACAGCTGTGGTAAAGGAGCACTTGGTCTGGCAGGTAGGTGCTCTGCGGCATTAAGGCTAATTTGCACACTCAGTTGCCTGGTGAATGACACTGTAAGTACCCCAAATGTGCTCTGACATATAAATTGATCTTTGATTGCTTTGGGCTGACTGATGGAGGAGATCTGGACAGTCTTCATGGCATTTAGTGAACCTGGTGATATGGGCGGGCAACTTTAGGCTTGCAGTTCCTCTCTGGCCATTTTACTAGAGGACATAATATGGATTAATACTATTTAAAAATTCAGATAGGAGGAGTTGTTTTTCCTTACTGTTTTGCAGAGGATCTTTTAAATGATGGAATGTTACAGTATTGTTTGTTATGTTGTGAGGACCTTACTCCTCATTGATACAAACTTTTATTTTTAAGGAAGAATTTGGATTCTATTTTGAAAAGCAAATACATTTTCTGTGTTATGGTAGTTTAGAGAAACAGAATGATATTGCTTTTAGAAAATTCTTTTCATTTTTTGCCAAACTCAAGCAAATGTTCATCTATTTAATCCACTGATTATATATTTCATAGTAAAAATTTATATTTTTTGTAAATGTACCAGTAGAACAAGAAGGGAAGATATCTACTTGATGATGATATTTATTTACCTTTAGGTTACTTGAACCTTATTTTAAAAAATATTGTGCCTGAAAGGATATTGTTACAATTGCAGTGATTTTACAAAAATCATGCCTTGTAAGATGGAGAAGATACCTTTTATTTCCAGACTTGGCTGCAGAACTGTGCAGTCCTTTGTATAAATTCTAAAATGGTGAAATAGATGACTTTTCTTCTGATGATTTGAGTTACTCATGTCTCTGGTACTGATACTGCTGGGTTTTGCTGTATGTTAAGCAAAGGCCATACTCTTCTGTAGTCAATACAGTATTTTAATAATGCAGTATAATGACTATTTGTTATTGTAGTTGAATGAATCAAGGAGAATTTTATCCTTAGTGTTTTGTTGATCTGTGATTTTTATTTTGGGAGTATATGTGCTGTTAGAGCTGTATTAATATGCTTGCCATAAAACCATGCCTTGGACTAGAGTTGTTATTTATAGAATTTATTTATTTTTCATGCCTTTGTAGCCTATTAAAAATTGCTACAGCTAAGACAGTACTTTCCAAAGATGTTATTTTTAGATGCAGTATGCCTCCAGAATCTAATGAAATAAATTATGGGATATGTGGTACAATTAGTGTCTTTCATCTCTTCTCTAACTTCCGTTTTCAGTTGGAAAGCATGGAAATCTTTGACCACTTTTTAAATTTCCTAAAAGTGTTTCCAGGATACTGTTAATTTTCTTTTACCTCTTTTCAAAGTCTTTTAAATGTTCTGAATAGTTAGACATTTCCTGAGACTACTGTGTGCAGGTGAGGATTGGATTTTCTCTCCAAAGAGAGAAATAATAGAAAGAAACTGCAAAAAAAGGTGGGCTAGCTTCACAAAGTTCAGTCATTAAAGTCTAGAGGTGTGGAATTACCTGTAGGTTGAAATGTGAAAACTTAGAGAAATACTTTTCAGGGTCAGGTTGCAAAAGCTACACTTGACTTTGACAAACGTATTATTTTGATCTCAGGGCATGTAGTTTGTCTCAGCAAAACAGAAAACACACAACACTGGCAGCAAATAATGGTATATTTTCCTTCTGGCAAGGATTTTCTTCTAAGATACAGATAGGGAAATAGTAATATAATCTTAAGAAGCAGAAAGGCAACCAATAACCAATCTATTTGTAAGTAAGGATCACATAAAACATATGCAAATCTCTGAACTGCAATTTTGAGTGACTTCAGTTGTTGGTGAAGAATATATATATATATATTTCAGTTCATTGGATATTTAACATCTAACTGCTAGGAATGTCTTCTTTAGGGAGAATTACAAGCAGTCTAGAACTGTAGAAAATGTCTGGATTTGAAGATCATCTGGTCCAACCTTCTACTGAAAACAGGGCCTCAGATTAGATTATCCAGCCCTGTCAATGGAGTCTTAAATATTTCCAGCAAGAAAGACTCCACTTTCTCTGGGTAACCTACTCCAATTTTTCTGACTGTGAATTTTCTTTGGAGCAACTTGTACCTGTTGCCTCTTGTCCTGGCACTGTGCATCCTTCTGAAGAGAATACCACTATCTTCTTTATAACTACTTTTTGCATATTGGAAGTCTGTGATTAGGTTTCTTCTTAACATTCGCTTCTCTCAGCTGAACAAACCCAGTTGATTCAGACTATCTTCACATGTCGAGTTCTCCTACCATCTAATCATCTTTCTGGTCTTCTGGTGGACTCTTTTCAGTTCTTCCCTGTCTACCAGTGATATCTACCACTGGTTTATCTCCCTTAGAGTTTTGGAAATCAATCACACCTTCAGTCTACCAGTAGAGAAAAATCTGTGTTTAGAAGTAGGTACTTATTTGGAGATTTGGCAGACCCTTTCTTACCATTTTTATCATTCCTTTTGCTCTCCGTTAAAAAATTTTGCACCTAATACTGTTTTCAGTAAAGCTGGAGCTTTTGATTATTTTTGGCAGTGTTGGGTGCAGGCAGATACTGAGACCTGTTAAGATAAGGAATCTTTAAGTTCTAGGATCTAATTCCTTTTTGAACTAGGCATGTCTTTCAGGAGAAGTAAATAATAAAAAAAGTCTTGATTTGAAAATTGTTGAATATGAAGACATTCCACATAAATATGAAGATACTTTTTTTTCCCCCATGGGTAATTTCCAATGCTAATGTTAAAATTTTGCCCCTTTTTTTTCTAGTAGGAATTTCTCTAGCCTATTCATCATTGGACCTTTGGAACTTGCTTTTTATGCAATAGACTGGCAGACCCCGTGTCATCACATTTCTTTTGAAATGTGTATTGCTAGATAGTGTTATCATCAGTTTGTCTCATAAGCTTTCCCTCAATTGAAAAAAGGGAGCTGCCTACTTCTGTACTAGCTAAGCCTCTGTAAAAGTAAGGACTTTCATAGTTATTCGAATCTTTATCTATGTTTCACCAGCATCTTTCCTGCAATATGGATGTTAGCATTACGAGAAGATTCCAGTAGCAACTGCAGCTGTGTTGTAAGTTTTTTCAGTCTTGGTTTATAGGAAAATAGCTTCTTATGCATGCTTTTCCATTGACAGTTTTAATCCAAGGCTAGACACAAGGTCTAAACCCTCTGACTCTTCCCCTTGTAACCAGGTGGAAATAATGCACTTCAGTTAATTTTCTGTCTACTCCTGGTTAGGAATCCTACAAAAGAGAACATGGTTCTAGCCATGTTTTTAGGGCATTTGGCCCAGAAGAATTCAGGGATTTAATAACCCTTTCAGGTATTGCTGGAATGAAAAGTATTTCCCTGCTGTAAACACATGCTCTGTTTCTCCCCAAGCCACGACATATGCTAATCAAATGCTTGTGCTTTTCCTGCAGTATTATCAGCATCCCAACCATTCTGATCTCATCAAGGGCTGATACTATGATTACCTACTGATACTATGGTCAGTTTGTTCTTTATTTGCTAAAAAATAAGCTAAACCAAATATTTATATTCTGTGAGCTTTTATTTTTCCCCTGTATATAATAAATGGTGGTAGTGGGAATATCTTTAGTTTTGTCCTTTAAAATGGTTGGTTTTACTCTCTCAATAGGCAGTTTTGTTCCTTGTGTAATCTTTTTTTATTTCCTAGCCATAGCGAAATGTTTTCCAAATTCTGGCTAGATAGCTCCAAACTGTGATTCATTTTTTTTCCCCTTTACATTACAGTTCCTTGTTTTTTTCTGGATGTTTTTGATTGTTCCTCAAAACACTGTAAATGTTGTCCATTTTAAAGTGAAAAAAATTTAACTATGACAGCATGCTTTTTTTTTTTTTTTGAGGGAGGGGATTGGATGCTGTATAAAACTGCATATAAGAATAGGCATCATGTTGTGAGAACTTTTACATAATTATTCTCTAATTTTTTTGCTTCTTTGATCAGCTCTTTTCTATTAGTCTGGCTAAATTCTAAGATAACAGTCTGTCCTACTGTACAAAAACATACGCTAAATGAAAATCTGTTTAATTGCCAGGATGTTTAATTTGAAAATCCCAAGACTATATACCCCAGATCTTGTGCGCTGAATACCAGCTGGACTGAGGCCTCTAATCTTCCATTACTTTTATCCCCTGTGCTAATGACAACTAAAGAGGAAGCTGCTGCCTTATTCTTATGCGATTTGCTGGTGTGTGCACCCTAGCTAGAACTCCAGATGATGCCTTGTTTGACTGCTGATTCATGGCTTTTCCAGTAATTTGTTTCCAAATTGATTTTTCAAACCATATGGATATTCTTAAAATTTAGGTAGATAATTCTGATAGAATAGTGCAGGTCATCCTCTTCTTGTCTGCTTGCAAGGCTGCTGTCAGGATGGTTGGATGTCAGAATCATGGCTGGATGATAAGGTGTTTCAAGCCCTGGGAGAGCTGGTAGCAGGTGGCTCGTGCTTAACTGTTTGCCAGAGCTTACTGCTGCTTACAGAATTCCTCTTGCTTCCCCTGATCTGAAGGAATCATAATTCCATGATTTTTTCTGAGGAGGCTTCATGAGATGAAATATATCTTCTGAATGCTTAACATGTGTTTGCAATCCCTATCTAAATGAAACCAGTAAAATAACCTACTTATGTAAATCACAAATATTTATATACATCTGTTTAGCATTTTTTAGAGTTAATAGTGCTTCTTAAACTTTTATATCTCATCGGGTCCTAGAAGAAGGCATCACTGACAGCATGATATTGTGGGCTGGGTTTCCAAAGACAGGCAACTCCAATAAGAAACCTGAAATTCAGATATTCTAATGAGCATGCAGCATATTGGCATATATGTTTTGTTTGTATCACTGATTTAAAGTCTTTTGTTAACTGAATATTTTAAGTAGTAAAGGCATATGCTTTACAGAATAGGGCAACATAAGAATAAAAAGCATCAATGTTGACTTGCAGAAAAAAAAAGAAAACTTACACCAGTAGGGCTCAGAAATAGAGAAAAAATAGTTTAGGCTGCTATCATGCATATACAATTTATAGGAAAAAAATCTGGAATAGGCAAATAGTGTCTTTAGATGCATTCATTATTATGTATATCTTCAGGCAAAATAACCATTCAGTGAAAGCACATACAAATTTAAATGGTCTGAATGGCTAAAACCTATGAATGCTATGGGTTGAGTTTACCCTATAGTACACTTCCAACTAGAATGCCTTTTTTGAAGCAGATGGAGGACAGTTATTCATGAAGAAAATGCAGCTGAGATGATTTGGCTTTCTCCCGCACATTTGCACAGAGTGAACTGCTGTTCCCACTGCTGGAGCAGTGGAGGGCATTGATTGCTGCTGGAAGGAGGGAGCCTCGGTCCTTGTAGTAGCAGCTGCTGCTGTCTCTTTCCTCACCAGCCCTTTTCCCCTGCCATCTCCCCACCCTGCCTCACCAGTTTGTGCAACTGCTGCAAAGCACTTTGAGCACCTACTGCATACTAGCACCATGTAGGCATATCTTTATAATTGCACGTATTTCTTTACCTTTGATTTTATACATAGATCTCGGAATGTGTAAAAATCTCAGCAGTTATAATTCTTTTTACTTACTTTTTAATAATTGCTTTGAGTTTCATGTCTCCTTCAAGACAGTCTGAATGATCTTAGGGGGTCTATGAAAAACCTAGTTGCGTGTGCAAATATGGATATGTAGGAGAACGCATAATTCCATTTTCATTGTATACAAACATCAACATGGAGCATGTGATCATTCTCCTAGAAATCTCATATCATGTAAAGAGAAGACCTGTGATACCTAATAAGACAGAAAATTCATCAAAGACTTAGACTTGCCAAGTTGCAGTGAGATCTTGTGGACAGAAGGCCTTCCAGTTTTTCCAGAGCAACCTTTACCTGCAAAAAAAGCCAAGGATGTTAGAAAAACATTGAAAATAGCTCTCATGAGATATGTAGGAAATCATCAATGGTAGGAGCACTGAAAATAAATAATAAATATCTCCTCTTTTAAAAATCATGGAAATCTCTCCATGATTAGGTTTGAGCCTTAAGATAAGGCTTTAATGAAAGGGTCATATTGCCTTTTGGGTCCACTTCATTTAAGTTAATATTTGTATCAGCAAAGATTTTCACGCTGTGTATTTGTTCATCACTCTTGTACTACTTTACCTTACATTTCTGGTCTTAAAAATTACAGTTTTATTCTAGCAGTTTTAATTTTCCTGTATATAAATATCTTGGATCAAGAAGTTTACAGTCCTTTAATATACTAATTAAATGAAAAAATGTCTAATTTGGATTGCTCAGTGTTAAGGCTGCTGTACCTCCAAGAATCTAAGACAGTGAGATAAATTACTGGAATTGCCAGTACTTCTGAACTCAGACAAAGAATGTGCTGATCTTTCTCAATGGCAATGCTCAAGCAGCAGCAAAGGTCTCAGCATAGGGAATAACTTATTCAAGAGGAGTTACATGCCATAACTTTCTAAGGAGTATATTGACTTGCATAGCTTACTAGTGAAAGGCTAAAGCTACGTGCATTCAGAGTTCAGTAATACCTTCTTTCCAGGTAATTTTTCTGTGTAAATAGCCTTTAATTACGTCAACTAAGCTGATATTAGCTTTTCCATTTCCCTTCCACTTTAGAGACCTTGTCTAGCCCTTCAGTTACATGTTATGTTTACGATGTGGTATTCTCAGATAATTTTTTTTTTTTAAGCTTCCTACCGGAAGAGCAAGAGCAATTCAGAGCAAGATCTTCACCGGTGACATGATGGCTTCTCATTGTGTGTGCTCATATGGTTCTTATCTATCCCTCCACATTATTTTCAAAGACAAAGTAGCAGAAAAATGTCTCTTGCTGTCAACATTGCCCCATCCTGACAGCCATTTTCAGTCCTGTATTAAATAAGAGGGCTCATGAGCACAAACACGTCTCGTGCCATGAAGAAACCTTGGTAAGTCAGAGCTCAGTTGGCATGGCAGTCTCCCTGAATTACCGGCTTCCTGAAGTTGTTGGGGTTTGGGCCACCATCTGTTGAGAGACATCTGGAGTGGGATATGGACTTTTAACTGACCCACTCATCTCCCATAATCCTCTGATAATAAATTGCTGATTAGTCAGGGGAATTCCTCATCTATCATGTGCCAAGAATTTGTGCTTCTGACATGTCTTGCCAATGCTTACTCATCAAAGCCCTTGCATAGACCTCCCTTCCCGCAAACTGCTTTTTGCCTCCTAGTGGTCTGCTGTTTCTGTGCAGTGTAGTGCTGACTGCTGAGCTACTTGGATTTGCACGGGATTGTCACCGGCAGCCTCCATGCACAGATGTTGTAGCCCCTGTAGTAACATATATTGAAATCAGTTCATGCTCCAGAAAACCAAGCAGATGCCAAAAACAAACAGGGTGAAACAAACTAATGCTTTGTGGGTTTATTCTTAGAAGCTGCAGCTATGCTCCTGATAGAGCAGCAACTCTTCTCTGACTGTGAAGCTGGCAGCACAATACAGCTCATATTTACATATGTTTAACCTAAATTCCACTACATCTCTCTTCCAAGAACAGACTGGCCAAGTCTTAGCTACATTTTGGGAGTAATTCCTCTATACCTTACTCCACACCAAGACCATGACACTTAGCCCAGATTCTGTTATCTCAGAATATACTATAGCAGAGTTAATGCATAAACTTCTACATTGTCTTAACAGTTGATTTATAGTTATTATCATCTAAACAACATGAGCCTGTAGGAGATTTAACTGCAGAACAAAGACAAGCTGGAACATGGTCTATATAGTAAAGGTGGTCTATATAATAACTAAGGCCTAAACAAGGCAAGAAATGCTTGAGCAAAATCAGCCCAAATGATCCCAGAAGATGTCTAGACTTAGTACTGCTGAGGGAGGTGAATCTTCACCAGTCTGAGCTGGAGGAAATTTCCTCCTTAACTCCTGAGCAAGAAGGATCTGTTTCATTGATCCTATAGGGCTCTGAGGCATGCAAAACATTGGCCATGCTGCCATTCTTCTTCCAGTTTTTGGCTATCTCTGCTTCTTCAATTAAGCCTGAAAAAAAGGTAGGGTTTCATCTGATGAGTTTTAAACTGTGGAAGATAATTTCATCCACTCCTTGTTCAGGTAACTAGCTCAAACTGTGTGGCATGAGATTTAGATTTCTTTGACACAGGAACACTATTGTCTCTCAGAAACCAAAATTGATTTTTTTTTTTTCTGAAGAGATAAAAAGGGAAGATGCGTTTGTTTAAAAGATTTCTAAAGCTTGCCTTTGAATAAATCTTTCTTATCATGAATACTGTCTCGGTTTTTATGGTCCAAAGTTCAGCAACAGCTCCATTGCAGCGAGATTTGTTTAGGCTGACTGTGGCAGACTTTGGTGTTTTTTTATGCTATAATTACTTGCCGTGCTTTGTCACAACATTGGTGAAGATGAGATCAGGCCCAAATAATTTGCAGACAAGAAGTAGTTCTGATCAGCACTTACGCAATACACAGTTGTACTAAACTTATTAAGATTATTCAAGGAATTAGCATTACCTTGTGTGGGAGGTCTTTACAACCCAACTGCAAATGAGATGTGCAATTATCCTGGTTCCTGTAGTATGCAGATGGTGAAGCAGTTTCGGCTTCTGGTGGAAGTCTTATGGTGTTTTGCTGACAGTCTCCAAACACTGTTGCAGGCTTTTACATAGGGACATACATGCATTCTTCCTATTTGAGCAGGACATTCTGAATGCTTATACAGTGGTTGGCCTGTGGCAGAAACCTCATTGAAATTTGGTCTGTTGGAAGGACTACCCATAGTCCAACAATAAATGGGATTGTCTGTACAGTCCAGCCAACAGAGAGGCCAGGAAGCAATAATAGATGATGAAATGCTGTAACACCTAGAGAGGTTCTTGCTGTTGAGTGGTATCCTGCAAACTTCGCAGGGCAGCAGAGTGGTGGCATTTCAGCTGAGCTCTCTGGTGCTGATGTACTAGGTAGCTCTACTCATTTATTATGTTTAGTTAATTTCATAACATTCAATCCTCTCAGGTTGGTTAAGACCCTTAAGGATTCTATTTGTTCTTGTTTTGTTTTCTTTTTTAGTGAAATAAATATAGGAAAGCATTTTGAAAGTGTTAGTGTTAGAAGAGGACAAAGGGTAGTAGTATTTAAAAAAAAAAAAAAAAATAAAAAAAAGGTGAGGAAGAAAGTTTGGAAATTATCTGTGCAAAAGCAATGCCAAAAGTGTGAATGCTAATAAGCAAGAGAGGTGGAATGCTGAAAAGATACACTATAAGTGACATTTGATAATGCTTGGTTGCCTGCATTATTTGCTGTGAAGTTCTACTTTACTTGCTGTTCAGTCTTCAGTGATGACACCTTCTATTCTGCTAATCAGCAACTTTGACAGTGAATGTTTTTCTAGGGGTTTTGGCTAACTTTCTCATTTTGGTTCAGTTTATTGATGCTGCACTGGTGACCTCTGAAGGCAAACCTGATTCCCTATCTACTGTTATTGGTACTGACCTTGTTACTTCAGAGTTGTACATGCTAGACATATTGTCCCTTTAATCATTTTCCAGTTATTTTCTCCCTGCTGCTTCATTTCAGCTTCTATTGAGCTGTATTAGCTAAAAATGTGCTTGGGTCAAATCCCCAGCATATTTATTATATAGAGCTGACCTGCCCAGGACAATGGGAGGACAGGCAGCAATCTGCACTAATTTCTTTGTAAACATATTCCAAATCCTCATGTTGACAGTTCTGGACTTTGTCAATAGCTTTTAATTTCTTGTTTGGTTAGCTCATAAAATAAATATCCCAGTGGCAGACTGTGGGCCTAAATGATGGTAGATCCCTGGTCATAGGGTTCTGGCACTTTCTGTCTTCTGATATGGGGAAGCAACAATTAATTAGCATGAGAGACATTCACCGCTGGAGTAACACCCTGGCTAGTGATTCCGTCCCTCCTCAAACAACTGCCCATGTAAGAAATAGTGGCATTTGAACCCTGCCAGTCTTGTCTGGAAACAGCATGTCCCTTACTTACTGGTTGCATGAACATGGGACTGAAAGTCTTTCCAGCTAATGTCTGTTCTATCCAAACTCCACTGACTCTTCCCAGATTGGATCAGCCCCACTGTCCAGGTGAGATACCCATCAGCTGAGTCAGGGAGAGGCTGTGCACGTCACCTTTCAGACTGAGGAAGGTTAAAGCCTATAGGACTTGGGTCTCATTATGGACAGGAGTAGAGCATTTGACGATCATGCTAGACTTGATATAGGAGGATTTGGGGAAGAACCGGAGATGCGGAGAGGGAGGGATCAAGCTGATTTTGGGGGAAACAAATGTGGGAAAACAGAGGGATAAAAGGGACCAGTTGCTCGTGTTGTTCCTTTTAATGCAGTGGCTGTGCTTTTAGGTTTGCTGTAATGTTTTTACATCTGCAAAATCTCTGGAGAAAGACAGATACAGGTATCCCTTCCCTGGTCTTCAGTGTTAAAAAGGAAGGTATATGCTCTTCCATTTTGTGGTATAGGGGCAGTTCCTTTTCTGGGCATCCCGTCTGTATTCAGTAACATGAGGGACGTGCTCAAACCTTAGGCTTTGCCATAGTGTTGGCAATTAAACTTTTATATTGCTTTCTGGAAGTTGTGAGCCTATGTGTAACTGATTCGCCTCTAGAAATTTATGGATCAATGCTAGAGATCCAGGCATCCACAGCAGCACCAGGGTTGCAGAGGATGGGAATGGGTGTGAAAGTGCTGCTCCACAACCACAGGACTGATGTGATTCCCAGTAGTGGAGGACTGCCATAGACAGTTCTCTTGAGAGTGCCAGCAAGCAGCGGCTTTGGTTGAGGGAAAGGCTTCTTTTTGGTAAAAGCTGCCAGAGTGGAATATTTCATCCTTATGGAGAGGTTGAGCTGCAGAGCAGATGGCTGTGTACATTTATTTTATTTATTTTTTATTATTTTCATATTTTATGTATTTTATTATTTTTGTTTTTTCTCTTCATGACCATGGAAAGAAATGATGAGCCTAAAGTATTATATCAGGTCAGAAAAGTCATTATAAATTTTTGAGATGAGGATTGAGTGAATAGAGCTTCTGTAAAAGTATCTAGAATAAGGAATAATGCTTTTCTGTCCCTAAAATGGCTGAGGCATTTCCTACCATGGCCAGTTATCTGTTAGTCTGTGACAGCAGTATCAGGAAGAGAACACTGCCATTAATGTCAGGAACAACTCAGATGATCTGATGAGAAGCATTTTGGGAACAGAGGACCTAGGATGGTAAAGCAAGAGTTAGAGAGGGAGGAAATCCGAGACTGCTCAGGAATTGTCCTTATTTGCCTGCACATTTAAGCGTTTCAGCATGATGCCTGTCTCTGCTCCTTCACAGCTGACATGCATGCATAGTTAATTAGATTGACCTGGTTTGCTCTACAGAAACGAAAATAATTCATTTGCTAGCTAGCTCTGAAAGTGGCTTTTGGCTTGCGTTGGCTCTAAAGTCTGCTTAGTAATCTATATTTGTGCATTTCTTATTATTTCATAATTCTTACGAACCTGCTTCTCTCTGTTTCTGATAATTTTTTTTTTTTTTAATACAGGGATTTTTCTTTTAACCTTCAATAATACTATATCTTGCTTAACAGTATCTTGTGGCAAGTGTTTGGTGGTATAACTGCATTGTAAAAGCCAGCTTGTTTGTTTATTTGTTTCAAACTCCCATCAGCCTGTTTATTTTGAGTACTCCATTTGAGTACTTACATTGGGAAGGACTTGATCACAGCTCACACTTTCCAGGCTATTTGTGATTTGATAGACGTCGGTCATACCTCCTCCTTTTTTTTTTTTTTTTTTTTTTTTTTTTTTTTCTCTCTCCTCTTTTTCTTTTTTTTCTTTTTTTTTTTTTTTTTTTTTTCTTGGAGAAATGAATTCTAACTTTTAATTTTTTTAGCGGCCATTTTTGATCTTTCTTGTGATCTTTCTGTGATCCAAGTGCTTCCCACATACACAATATGAAAAAAGAGTCTGAAGGACAGAAAATCCATTCATGCTTTGTGTCAGACTTGTTTAATGAGGAAGTCATTTGAAATTGTGATGACTCTTTACAAAAAAGGGGAAAAAAATATGAACTTTATCCTGAAAGCAAGAACAAATCAATGTTGTCAGCAGGGGAAATGAAAAGTCTTTGAATTGAGGAAGAACCATGCGAATTTTGGGCGAAGACTTAGCATTTTGACTTAAAAACATGTATATGCTTCTGTAATATGTGAGAGAGTCTCAAAAGAATTGTTATGCCTATACTGGAATGAATGAGGTTAGAGAAGTATTTGCTTCTCATGTCAGAAGTTAAGATGCTGAGGACTGAAAATCACCCAGAAGGAAAGAATGGCTGTGATTATACCACATTACAATAACACCTCAGCAGTTAATGTTGTTTTCCATTGACCTGTTGTTTTATGGGTTTGATTGCTTATTTATTTATTTATTAACAATATTTATGCATATTTATGGGTTTGGAAGCTGAACTCTTAAGAAAAAAAATCCTTCTGTATCCATGTTACTTGCAATGTGAGAAATCAACATCCATCCTTATAAACTACTCTCTGCTTGACTAGAGGGAATAAGTTGATATTTCTACGTAAAAGAAAAAAATATATCTGATGAAGAGGAATACAAATGGGCATGAACTCAAAAATATTGTGCATCTGATGCATAATGCAATTACTGGCTTATTAAATGGATGCAGAGGAAGGCAACATTAATTGTATAGCTGCCAATGGGAGATTTTCTACAATGCTTTATGTATCTTGTGCCTTGTCCCAGCAAATTCAGTTCCTTCCAAGACTATGGGCAATGAGTGGTATTTCACAGGGTTGCCAATTCTCTTAAACTTTATAAGAGTTTTGTTGAGGTGGTTAAAATTAAAAGGATGTATTCAGTTATATAAATATTTCTGAATTTTGGTTTTCTAAAGCTAAAACCTGGTACCATGAGGGCCTGGTGCAATACTTTGGTATTTACAAGAGCTGATCTGTATCTCTGGCTTTGTGTTTCAAAGTCTGTTGACTTACCTGAAGTTTTTGAAGAGTCTTTTTGTTCCTTGCCTCCATTTTTTAAAAAAATATTTACCTGGTTTTAATATTTACCTTCACATAGTATGATCTTGAATATATAATATTTGCAGTGTGCTATAATTTGTGTAAGAATATTTTGAGGATGTTTTTTGGAAAGGAAAAGCTTGGATCTGGGAGAGGAAAAGGATGCCTTGTATTTGGCTGTACTCCTGTATACTCCCAAAAGATTTTATGTATATCATTGTCTTGCATTATATTGAAGTCTTTTTGTATAGTACACAAAAATCATCCTTCTTTCTTAAAGTGTTTTAAAAATCAATGCAACTTAATGGATTTCCTTATTGTGATTTTGTTCATTGTCTCCTTCTTTGCTGTGAGGAATTTAATTCTTTTATATCTGGAGCAGAGGGTGTTTTGTACCGTAAGCAAGAGCCTGGAAATTGTTATAACTCCAACTTGTCTAGGGACAGAGAGTGCTTTACTGTCTTCATGTGTTGATCAAGAGGAAGTAAAGGCTGACATGAAAAGATGATAGAGCCAACGGAGACCAACCATCACAGTCGTCTGGTCCCATAGATCATAGTGTCATGTAACTTAATGGAATTAGCTTTTATTTTCTCTCTAGTGGTGGCTCTCCTGCTCTAAATCTTTCACCCTAGCTCTCCCGGTCAGCCTGTTGTGGGCCTGCAGTGTTTTGTGTGAGCAAGTTATTGGCTGAAAGAAAAAGGGTGAGGGCGCTAGGCAGTCTCATGAGCTGCTCACTGCTAGAGGCGACTGAAATATGAAATACAAACAAATTTTCAAAGATATTTTAGTCCCTAAAAGCCACATACCAAGATATTTTTTAGTTTGTTTTAATTGTTGTGTTTATCAGGTACCTTTACATCTGGAAAATTATTTGCCCTTTGCCTTGATTTTCTTCTGAAGACTTGGGAAGTTTTTGGCACTCCAATTTTTTGAATGGGGAGGTGGCCAGTTGGTGTCTGTGCCGAGGGGGTCTTTTGGTTGAAAGCCTGTCACAAGAGTAGCCTGCTGGGGATTAAAATAGAGCGTTACATCCGAATGATTTATGATTGGGAGAAAAAAAGAAAAGAAAAAAAAGAAGAAATTATCTTGGGTAACAGCTTGTGAAAGGGTTTCTTGCCTCTTTTCCGCCCTCTCTATGAATTAAGTGTTGATGGTGATTACCTCTGACAACCTTAGAAGCAGCACAAAAAGAAGAAAAATATGTTTCTACTTTTTTGTCGTGGAGCTTCAAAAGAGCCTTCTGTATCTACTTTAGCACCATTATACCTTTGCTTTAAAATCCAAATTGATTTGTTTCCCCTTACATAAAGGAAACTTTAAAAATAAACGAAATCTTATAAACTGACATTCCTGTTGGAATTAGAGCTTGGAGAAGTTTGCTGTGATCTAGGTCATGCTGACCTTAATTAAAGACCAAATCCCCGTGTGGCAGGTAACATCACATGCTACTTTGATAGTCCTCTAATGCAGTAGTTCCTCAAAAAGCTAGCAATGCAGTTTAGCTTAGGCAAGCTAAAAAATATGCATTTGCTTTGTTTCCAAAACATCTTAAGTCAAATATGACCTATATTTCTTTGGTTGTGGAAACATTTCCCATGATATGATAATTGTTCCTGTAACTACCATAAACATGCTAAACAGGAGACAAATCTGCAGTATTTGATTGGTTTGGAGATGTGTCTGATCTGAAATGCAGTATGTGAAAATTTAACCTACTTCCCCTTGCTTGAGGACCCATCCTGCCATAGGACCTGGTCTGATGTGACGGCACAGGGCTCACATGAGGAAAGATGGAAAATGAGAGTTGTGTGAAAGCTGAAGGAAGGAGCTGTTCTTACTCAATGCCACATTCTCTAGCCTGTGCGCTACATGATTGTAGCCCTGCCATATAGTAGAAAACAAGTCATTTGGCAACTTTCCGTGCCGAAAAGGGTTTGTCTATAGGGGTGAGGAATATAATATTCTTACTCTCGTATTTCCAGTATCAAGCTGTTAAAACAAGGTGGCAGCACAAAACACTGGTATCATAAAAATGATTTGATTATCGTGAACTTTGGGGAGAAGTAGAGTCCAGGGTTCATCTTATGACTATGTCTGAACCTATAGTGCCTTTTTTTGGAAAAACCACTGTGTCAGCAGTCTTCCTGGTGGTGCTCTAGCCATCTTGATCAGCGCCGCGGTTCAGCCGGAGCGCTGCTTGGTCCTGCAGCAAGCTCTTTAAGGCTGTTGCTCACAGTATTTCTCTAGACTATGAGTAAAGCAAAACCTGAAATAAGAAATGAAGTAATATCCAAATTTTAAAAATGTACTTTACTTCTGTAATTTACATTTTTTTCACTGACTTCTTTCTATGTACTTATTTGTAGTAATTTTTGTATTCCTTCTATACTTCAATCCTTAATTATCTGTCCAGTACAAGTCTCCAGTCAGGGCAGGAGACTAATTTTTTCTTGCATCCATAATAGAAAGCTTTACTGGACTTTCAGCTGCCTGGCTCTAGCTTGTTTCGCTTGGTTTTTGACCACATGAAACAATAATGTCTTGGTCTGTGGGGTGGCTTGTTTTGGAATTTCCATTTGAATTCCCAACGGGTGGTTGTTTGGATTTATCCGTGGAGCATTTTCAAAATGACTGTAAGTACGTTGCTTTTCATAAGCTCTGGGTTAAATATTAAATTAATCTTGAAAAATGGGCAGAGGATCACTTAAGTATCAGTGTAATATTGCCTGCAAGAAAAAATTGCAGGCAAATATGAAAAGAGTTGGTAAAAAAAAAAATAAAAAATGCTGCTGCATATATTTATTAAACCCAGCTAGTTTTTTTTTGATGCTTTCAGAATCAATTTAAATTTGCTTTTGATGTATAGTCATTAAATATATTATTGAGCTGTTTGACTGCTTTTTCCTACTCATTCTATTCTTGCTAAGTTCTTTGTTTGTTTCTTCTTTGATTACTGTGGCATTTGTTTTAAAGAACATCATATTTTCAGCTCCATTCATTTAATCGTTTATTATACAAACCCAGATAGCAATCATTTACCAGCATGAAATGCTAAAAAAGAAATTGAAAAGCCTGCCCATATTTTAAAAACATGGAGGAACTTACTGTTTTTTATCAGCTATGGTTGACTATTGATTTTAAAAATCTGATTAGACCTATGTTTGGCGCTCTCTCTTCTGGTATTTAACAAGTAAGTAACCAACAGAGGTACCATAGTGTCATTTGCACTTTCAGTGAGAAGTAATTGTACACTTTTGTAGCATTAAACACTACTGTATGATGATCCTTTTGAGCTTTAAATAAAGAAAATGCTGAGAAAAAAAAAGGTTTGTATTTATGTTCAGTGCACTCTACGGCACTCAGCTCAAAACCACTGTGTGCATTCTGCCTGACTGCTAACTGTGGTGGGTAACGGGGTAGTGCAGGGGCCAGCAGAAGGAGCGATACAGAGGACACATTTAAAATTTCTGTCATTGATCAGCACAGTTTTGCTGTCCCACAATGAGAAAGCAGAAACCATTTGACACATATAGAGGAATGCCTTGTGGCTGGCTTTATTTTTTGTAGAAAAAGGTTGTCACGTTGGATCTGTACATTTTCATTTCCCTGGCATGGTGCATTATTATATCCTCACTGTTGCTGCACTTAAACACGTGTGTGTCTGAAGCTCTATTTATAGTTCTTTGTTCCAAGGTGGTGCAGGGCACACTCAGGCTATACGCAGTTAAGTGAGATGACCTGCATCCTAAATGAGGAACAGCTTGTTCCAGCTGAAGAGCAGCCCAGTCTCTTTCTAAGGTGATAAAGAGTAGGAAAACAGCCTTACCAATTCAAACTAATGCTCCACCAAACTAGCACCCTGTCGCCCGCACCGTGGGGTGGAGGTAGGATGCATCCCAGCATGTTCTCTGTGACATCCCAAAGCGCATCGGGCAGCAGAAGCAAGGTGGAGAGGGAGTGGTGGTGTGACCGGGAGTTACTGGCACTGGAGTATGTGATGCGTTTTGAGGAAGGCTTGCTAGTACACCACTAATGCCACAGTGTGCTCTACGGGTGCTCTACCATTGAGATGTCTGTCCTTGATTAAAAAAGCATTACTTATTTTTAGAATTCTACTTGTTTCTATTTTAAATTAATTCTAAATCTCTTTTGTTTTCACAAACTTAAAATAGCATTTATAATGTCTGAATATGTATGTACGTGTATATATATAGCAGCTCTTGTCTCGTTATTGCTTGGAAACATTAGCTTAAGGAAATGAGTGAAAGCAGATCCTGTATTAGTTATTTCATGTGTCTTCTTTCTAATACATTGTTTCAAGATATTTTGTAATTTGGCCCTCCCAGAGAAACAAATCTTACGGTATAAAAATCAACTTTCTTCTCAGTAGTTGGCATTGATGTTAGTCGCACACCACTTGGCTGGCAATTCTCATTTTATGTCACCTGCGCAGTTAAGGAGATGACCCAGTGCTTACTAGTACTTTATATGATAGAGTATAAACAGCTGGGTTTTACCAACATGCGGGTATTTAGCAGAAGCCATATTTTGAACATATATGCTGAAACTTATGCTTATATCTTAGTACATTAAAATGATTTATTGTAGAAATTGATGGATAAATAATACCTATTATTTATCCAAGCATTCACTAAAGCAAAAATGATTGAAGCCTAGGTTTGGGGACATTAGTGAATTTTAGAAATTATCGTAGGGGGCAAGTCTGAAGTTTTAACACATATGGAACATTACTAGTGTATAATTATAGTAACTAGAAATTACATTGTTGAAAATTGTTGTGCTTCAATGTACTTCTGTGCAGTAAATGAAAGATACTTGCACAGATGAAACTTGTTAATTAGCCTCATTGTTCCTTTTAGTATACGTATTCTATATAATGTGAATATATATTGTTCATGTTAAAATAGCCCCTGGGTACTAAGCTAGGAATGGGATATGTTGGGTAACGAATAGAAACAGATCTCTTCCCTGTCACTGAGTGTTTATAAATTACTGATTGTTTTAAGGGTGAATTCAATGGCATCGCTTGAAATACTGGAAACAGTGAATAGAATTCAAATTGAAATCATATTCTTTCCATGGAAATGGAGGGAATTGAATTTCATTTCTTTCCAGAGAAGTGTATGAGGTGGCTATAGTGCCAGCACACAACTGTGTCTGAGATTCCTTGTGTAAAGTGGTAAAAGAAGAGGCTTTAACTATCTGAAAAATCATTCAAAAGTCTTACAGCAATCATCTTTATTTTCTTGTGGATAATCAAACTCATTTATCTTTGTCTTGCCAACTCCTCACTTTTTTCTTTGAATAGCATCTTCTTCTCTTCTCATCTGAAAGAGCATTTCCTACAGAGCCCTGGCACAGGCTGCCCAGGGAGGCTGTGCAGGCTCCTTCTCTGGATCTTCCAGACCCGCCTGGCTGCCGCCCTGTGCCCCGTGCTCTGGGTGTCCCTGCTGGAGCAGGGGGTTGGACTGGATGATCTCTAGAGGTCCCTCCCAACCTCAACCATTCTGTGACTCTGTGTAATACAATGAGTTACAAATGAAAATATAACTTGGACAGATGCCAGATCTGAACAAGTTAGCTTTGTTTATTTTGTTGAGATGATGAATTTTGACCATGGAAGTGTATGCATGAATTCATCAAATAGGGAGAGTGATATAAAAAAAATTAAAGCTTTTTGTTTGTTTGTTTGTTTGTTTTTTCATAAGTGAGTATACTTTTTGTTTTCATCATTTTTTTTCTTCTAGTCATTAGAAACATCCATATATGTGTAATTTCAGTGGGGATATATTTCTTTTCTTCATATTGCTATTAAATTAGTCTTTGTATGTAGGAAGGCTTGTCAGGTTTTTCAGTATGTTGCAATGTATTTAAATAATAGACACTCCTAGCCTTTTCTTTTTAAGATACTTTTAAATGTAGTACATAACCTGTAAAGTAATCTATATGAAAAGCTTTAAATGAAAAATCTGGTTCTTGGGCGGAACTGTGGGTAGTCATAGACAAAGTCGGCATGGAGATGGAATTGTGGCCAGGAAAGTGAACAAACTAGTATTAGTCTTCATCTTCAAAATATTAGAGCCATTTGATTCTTTCAAGTGAGGTTATCCCTTTTAAAAAGTGTGTCATGTTCATTGCCATTTCTTTTTGGCACTATAAATTAATAATGTAAAAGCTACTTCTTTTATGGTACGTAGAATTTATAGGCTCATCTCTCATGCAAAGCCTCTAAAGAGTATTGTGATTCCAAGGAAGAGAAATATATGAACAATCAATATATGTGAACATCTGCCAGAAAATAACAGTATGGAATCCTGAATTTTTTGTTTAAATGTTCTGTAATTGTAAACTGTTTTAATTGTAGTTCATTTAAATTAAAATAATATTTGCCTCAGATGCACTGTAGCCTATCCACAGAAATGCTTACAAGGTTGTCTGAATTCACTTTGTGTCTTGTTTCTGGTGCAGTGGCGATGTAGCAAAAAAAAAAATCATCCTGCTAATCTGCATGTGAGCAGACCTGCTTTATCAGCAGGCTTCGAATCTATCAGCACCTCCAAAGTTAATCAGCCAAAGTGAAAACAATACTTCTGTGCAAATGTTAAAAGAAGCGTGTTGCAAAGTGCTTTTGTTTGCAATTACGCAGATCAGAAAAGAGTTCGAAGAACACATATAGCTGAAAGTATATAACTCATACTGGATACCATCTAGAGCCATGGCAGGGAGCCAGACCAATCTCCTGTTCATTACATGGCCAATCCGTCTGGCAGCAGCTCAGTAACAAGAGGCTACCACAGAGAAATAATTCCTGCATCCCTCTTCGCTGAAGAAATTCCCCTGCAAAGTCTGTTCAGGGGAGAGTAGGAAAGAGCCAGGGTAGAATCAGTCTGAAATAGCGGTGAGGTTAGTAGAGGTTATGGTGTGAATATGCCCATGCCACATGCCATATATTTGAAAATATGTATATTAAAATATATATGCTATATATGTATTTATGTTTTAGGCTATCTAATGAGTTTTGCATTAAGGCTTTGAAATAGGAAGCCTGGCTTGACTACCTACATCTTGGCAGTTTTGAGGTGTGAAGGGGAGAAAATGGCATCGTTGTATGCAAAGACTGATACAGATTAAATGAGTGGGCAGCAGAAGCATGACGAGGTTTTGATACGTAGTTTGTTCTTTCTGAACCATATATAGTATGTACTGTAATTTATGCAAATATGAACTACTATTATAGCTATTACTAAAGTAGTAGTGAAGCGGGAAGAAAGCTGAAAACATTATGATTGCAGTTTGAGGCTAATCCTGTGTCCAGTTAGACATCCTGCAAGTTAATGTATTAGAAACGAACGTAAGAAAAGCATGCTTAGCCCTTGTTTTCTGAGTGTGTTACATGGTTTTAAATTCAAGAAGAATAGAAGAATTTCCTTCTATTACTTTTCATCAATAATGAAAGGAAAATAATTCAGGACTACTAAATGCTTTAAAAGAAATTAACTCAAGTATCCCTATATGGGTTCCAAAATTTAGTTATCTGTAATTGCTGAATTAAAGTTGAATCCATTTTCTGTAAAATGTTTTGCAACTGTAAACTTAATAGGTGGCAGTTCTATTTAATAGAATTAATATATTTAATACTTCTAATGGGATCATGGTATGTGTTTTTTTTTTTATTGGAATGTGCATATATAACATCTATATGGAATTTTAGGGACATATAAAATAAAAGGTAGTAGATACGTGCTGAACTTAGCTGGCAACTGCCTTCATACTTATATCCATCATTTACTTAAACAGCAGGACTGGATGAACCAGTGAACCAGAAATGGATGTTAGAATGGTATAAATCTGCCTGTGTGCATCTGAAAAATAATAATAATAAAAAAAAACTCTGGGATTTAGATCAGTCTAAAAATAGAAGAAGGAAGAAACCAGGCAGACTGGCTTCCAGGAAAAAAAAAAAAAAAAAAAAAAAAAAAAAATAGACCATTGTAACCAGAACAAAAGGAGAGATTATGCAAAACATTCTTTCTGAAGGGAAAGTACTAAAGATATCCAGTCTTCTCTTACGTTAATTCTTGTGGTGACAAACGCTGAAGTGCCTGTCTAGGAATCTGGGAAATGAGATCCAAAAGCAGCTTTGACTTGAAGACTCTTTTGCCGATTAATTTCCATGCAGATGTCATAAATTATAGCCTCTCTTCTCCATTTCATTTCCTCCACTTTATTTATTTATTTATTTTTCAGAAGGAAACTGGAATGTAGCTATTTAAAAGGTATTAAAATATTTTTTGTACAAATTCTGTTCATGGAAGAGTTGTGGGAACAATCTGAACAATATTTTAAAATGGCAGAATAAAAGTGTAAAAGATACACATTAATTGGTGTTTTTGCAGTTAGGGAAACTCTGTAGAGAACTTTGATTTGTATAGTCAGCTGAACAACAGTTACACAGATGTTTAATAAATAATTTATCCTTCAGCATCAGCACACTTTTATTTTTGCATAGCGTAGTATTTCCTTCTGTACATGCACCTTTGTAGGCAGCTTTCATCAGCTGAACCAGCAAAATGCAGCATCACTGTGTAATGCATATAATACGGTACATTTTTTGAGCAACTCAGTTGACTTCACTCTCTTGAGAAATTAGTCGCAGCTCTTTGTTTTCTTTTAAATACAGTATATTTTATCAGTTAAGCACTAGATGTATGGTATTCCAAACCATCTTATATTCACTCATACTGAAAAATACGTATATTTGAATGTAGAAATACAATCCAGAAAATGCCCTATTGGCTGGACATGCATACAAGTTTCTCTGGATCAAATGAGAAGGCATGGTCATGTTCCTTAAGTGACTAGAGCCATTGGATGATGCTTTGGATACTTAGGATCACTTTGCAGCGATATCATGGACTTCCTTGCATACTCGTTGACTCATATTTAGATCACGTTCTTTAGACTTGGAATTTAGGCATTGATAAGGCAGGAACTTGACAGATATCTCTAGAGTGCAGGTGGCCCAGGAGATTGACCTATCTCTTAACCCACTTTACAGAGAGGCTAAAACTGCTGCTGTTTCACTTGGTGTTTTCACATGGTGAAATGACCTTGTGCATTTGTCCAGTCTGAGCCAGGAGAAATGGCTGAGTAGGAAGCTAACTGGAATCAGGGTTATGTTGTAGGTACTCCAGGCAGGGAGGAATGGGAGCGTGGGACCTACTCTTCAGAGCGTGTATGTGCCTTGCAGAAGAATAGGAGGCATCTCTTTCCACAATGGCATATTAGATAGAGCACTTGCTCAGAAAATGGGAAATTTGGGCTTAAGTTTTCATCAGTCCAGAAAATGTGATTCTGTTGCTCCTAGGAGAATGCCTGCGAGACTCAGAGCAAACCTGGGTGGAGCAGTTTGTTGGTCTGTTTGCATATTTTTTTTGGTGTAATCATATTTGTTATATTTTCCATTGAACAGTCTGTAACCTTCATGGGCCTCATTCAATAACTCTTCAGGGACAGATACAGAAATAGTTACTGTAAGGGCACCAGAGTGCAAGCAAAAATGTGTCAGTCTAAAGATGAGTTAGAAACAAGTTCAACCGTTTCTTGGAAAATTGCTCTAATACTCATGACACATTTCTGAATGAACTCCATGCTGGCCAAAAAAAAAAAAATGGTCTCTGCATAATCCCTCATATACTTATGTTACAGCCACAGTAAATCTAGCAGTGGCTGAGCTATCTGACTTGCCTTTGGGTGCCTTAATTCAAGTACTGGAAGCCAGCACAGAGATTCATGTGGGCTGAATTACACCATTGAGAACTGCCAAGCCTGATTAATTAGCTGCCTTGCCTGTCAGTCACTTGTTTCCATCTGTTTTTTCACTTGAGCTGGTTTGGTCATAAAACTGTAATCTTCTTTTCTATGGCTGTGAAGGTGATACTCATAATTTACTTCTCCATCTAACTATCACATTGTTTTCTATATTTGGATTGGTTGTATTCCTGGTGTTTTGTGCACCCAGTAATCTTTATTTTCAGGCATTTATTCCATTTTGTGGTTTCATTTCATAAAAAAGCAGCTGTGTTGGGCAACTGGGGTGCACTACCCCTGCACTGCAGTGTAGACTCTCCTAGGAGTCCTTGCTCATTCATCTGCACCAGCTGGGAGTACCATGTCATTACGGACATCCAAGCAGAATCAAGATGCTGTTATTTGCAAACAGGGAAATACAGAAAGGGTTTGAGTAAAACTATTTTTCACTGTATCATCATCTTTTATGTGTCCAATTCAAAGACAAGGTATTTCATATGTTTTTTAATTGTTGGCTGCTGGGAAGTATTTCAGTTAAATTATTCTCTCTAAATTATGTCTCTCTGATTTGTAGTAGATTTTTTTTTGAGAAAATGAGAAATGTAGAATTTTGTCCTTGCTTTTATATTTGAATTAGTTATTTTAGAAAATTTTAAAAACTCAGAAACATGATGACGCCATCATCTTAATGCTTTAGGGCAAGAACACTTTTCTGAAATGGAAAAACATGAATCCCTTTGTTACAAAGCTGAGCAGCTCCTACTTCTTCTCTGGGGAACTATGAGAGATCAATTGTTTCACAGATCCACAGGCAAACGTACGTCGTTTGTGATGACGTTATTGTTTGTGAGGAAAATAAAACATTTCTTGAGAACTTTAATTTTAAAATGAGTGCTTATAAAAGGTGCATTGGAACTTCATCTGATCTTTGTGAGCAAAGAAGGAGTTCTGTTAATAGAAGTCCTGTCCTTTTTCTCTGAGCCACTGTAGCACGCTGTCTGTATTTTTTTGACATCGTTGGCTCTTTCACTACTAGAAATCCACAAAAGACCATCTGATAAGAAGGAGCATCAACAAGAACCATGAATGATCACTATAGAAATCTATTATAAATCTCAAATTTGTATTTAATTGTGGAGGAAGTTGTAACTTCCTCCCTTCCCACCTTGCAGTCCATGAGCATCACGTGCTGTACTCTTTCCCATCGGGGCTGTATGGTGGTGACCTTAGGGATGGGGAGTCAGGCTGAGCAGTGTGCAGCTGGATCTCAATGTCAGTTCTTTTGTAGTAGGGTATTTTTTACTGAATAAGAATTGTTTTCATTTCTCTGATGTGTTCTTCTTCCTGTGATTCACCAAGGTTGGATAGTTGGTTTTCTAAGTAGTCTTATTTCTCATGTTCATGGATTGTTGTGCCCACATAGCATCTGATGTTGAACCTAAATTTTATTGGTTTAGCTTTGTGTTTTAGGTAAATCCTGGTAGTAGATAACAGTGTATTCCAGCAGAGAGAGAGATCTCAGTTCATTAAACCTTCTTTACTATCTCTAAGGGTAGTATTTATAGTTGGCTGTAGGATAGTATTGGGTCAGGCTGAGATAAAATGCTGGTCAGGCTGTTAATGTAGGTGAATCTTTTCACCCCTTGATCCCATGACACTGCAAAAGAAGTTGTTTTGCCAAAAGAGCTTGGAGTGGATTCTGATGGTGTTATTAAGAGCCATAGCTGTCAGTTAGCACCAGTAGATCATGTTCCTACCTAATACTCAGCAGTGGGTATAGAAAATGAGCTGAGTTTCTTTTTCAGAAAAGGTATACCTCAATAAATAGGCGAAGGTGTGGTTCATCAGCATTCTTATTTCATCCCAGATTAAAATGGTATTATCTCTGGGGATTTTGTCTCTCATTAGGAAGGCTTTGTGAAAGGTGAACCTGTGCTAGAAATAAACTTCAGACAAAAGCTGTATTATGCTGAACTGTTTAAATAAATTCCCTGACACTTGTTCTCTCTCTCTCTCTGTTTTTCCTAACCCCCTAGATATTGGCAAACGTAATCATTTTTATCTGTGGAAACTTGGCAGGCGCGTACCACAAACATCTCATGGAACTTGCACTGCAGCAGACCTATCAGGACACATGCAACTGCATCAAATCCCGGATCAAGTTAGAATTTGAGAAGCGGCAGCAGGTAAAGTCACTATCATGTTTGGGCCTGTTTTGCTGCTTTCCCATTATCCCCCATCCCTCACTGTATAATCTAGTTTGCCCATGGAAGAACACTTTCAGAGCTACTGAAAGTTACTTAAAAAATGTGCAGTCTCTTGAAGAGGATTTTCCACTATTTCGATCAGAATTTAAGAAGGTTCTATAACCTTCTTAAAGGTTATATGTATTCATGTTGCCCTATGAATATTTTCTCCTATTTGTTTTATGAAAATAGAAGTTGAAGTTGCTGTATCAACTCTGTTTTCGCACTGTCTCTTTTGTTGTCCTCATCGGTTAAGTTGTGTAATGTATATTTATGCTTTGGGAATTGTCAGTTCTTCGTGCCCAAGAGCAGTGCTGTGAAATCATTGCCATAAGGCATTACTGCACTGTTTTAAAGTATTTCAAACTACAATACTGAAAAAACATGTGATGTAGTTCTAAGGGTCAGGTGTATTAAGAAGAGCTAGGGGAATTGCATAATGAAAGTATCTGTCATTTACTGTAGCAGCTGAATAAAAGGCTTCTCTGATTGCTTTATATAGTTCTTTTTTTCTGTTTGCAAGTTCTGTACAGTGCCTATCATCCTGACAGATAGGTACTTCATTTGAAAGAATTTGAAATACAAATTAGTGCCTCAAGTAGTAAAGAAGATAGGTATATTTTGCTGTGAAGGTCACCAAATTCAAACTTCTTCAAACTGTTAAGGGTGAGAGAGCAGAGTTTTCATGGACACATTGCTGTTGCTACATATGGTGCCTTCAAGGGTATGTCTAATATGTTCCTGCTGGCCTTAACTGTTGTATTTGGGGAAAATCTCACAGATACCTGCAGCCACTTTAAATCAAAGTTTTCAGCATACACCAGCAATACTTCAGATGTCAGAAAGAGCAAATGAAGAAGCTGTACCAGGACGTCAGCGGGTGTTACTTCAGTGGGCTAGCCTCGTTCTGCTGTGCATTTGGGTTGCACAGTGGCTGAAGCTGCTCTGAGACGTTTAGAGTAGTCAGAAGGGGAACATCTTACAGTAAACAGAGGCATTGGTGATTAGATGCAAGATCTGCATAAGTGGCTATTTTGGAAGAGACTGTGGAAAGACAGTCGTTTATAAGCTTCCATCCTCGCTCCATGAGCTGTGTGCAGAGCATTAATAGGTTTTATAGTTGATCTCATACAATGAACGCATTTTTCTGTGCGTATTTTCTTGCACTCTTCTCTTGAAAATGCAGGCCATAATGTCTCCAAATTAGTTGCAGCAAGACAATTTACAAAGGGACAACGCAGCTACTGTCGGGCATGTGGTGGTGGTGCCACTGCAGGATGGGGTGGCACCTTTCGGTGACATGGGGCTGATGTGGTGGATTCAGGGCTCTTGGTCACTCAGGAGAAATGGTGAACGTTGCTTGCTGGGTCCGGCCTCAGCTGCCAGAAAGATGCCGGGCAGGCCGTACCCTAAGAGCAAAATATATAGCAGGCGTCAGGGTATCTCTTATTCAGGAGCACCTGAGTTCTTAGCTTCCTGAGCACTGTTGTGAGGGTCCAGGTGCTGTTTTTTTTTCTTGGTTGCTTTTTCTTACAAGTACTGGAAATTAATTACTATGTCTAATGGAATTAGGAAAGCGTATTATGGGGCACTCTGTCAATAGGTAAAATCAACAGGATAAAGAAGATGCTTGTAGAAGTCAATAGTTAGAATAAAGTGCTAGCAGGCGTTTTTTGAAGATGTGTGTTATCTGCTAAATGCCATGAACTTCTGTGGAAAGTCATCAGTAAGCAATTTTTATCTCCTCATGTTTCTAAAGATCTTGAAAAAATGGTCAAGAAGCTGACAATGGAGAAAGACAAAAATATTTACAATTCTATGGCTGATGTTTGCTCTCTGTTGTTTGGAAAGGTTACATTTATAATATGCTCCAGCCCAACAGGATGGGTAGCACAACAACCATCTTTCATTAATAAAATTGTGTGATTATTACAGAATGATGATGAGAATTACAATTAATTTGTTATATATTTAAGTATGGATAGTCTTTTGGTTGAAATAAATATATCGTATAGCTAGCTAAGATCCATCTGCACACCTCTAAGTAGTGTACTGCTGGTCTTGGCTTGTATATTTTTGTTGCTGGTAGCAGATGGACAAATGACAATTAAACTTAGGTAGGCGAAGGGGGCATAATTCTCTGAGTGTTTTACTTTATTTATCTTACCTCCCCTAACCCAGTAGAACCTCTGATCTTCTTAAATAGATGTGTTTAGTTTTACCCTCTCAACCCCTTAATATGCCCTTTGTGCTATTGATAGTTTCCCAACCAAAAAGAGATGGAGCTAGAAGTCCTTGTTAAGACATTTACAAATGCTGGATGTTTAAATATGAGCATATGACTAGGGGTTAATTTCAGGACTGTTTTTTCTACTCAGGTTAATGTATTTCTGGATTAAAAAGTTTGCAGACACAGAGAAGTGAATGTACTTGAGTCTATTGTTTAATACTGCCTTTTCTTTTTTTTTTTTTCCCCAAGAAATGCAGGAGATGGTCCACACTGTTAGCATTCAGGTAGCAAAAGTTAGTCATATTGTTGCATAGAATTGGGATACATTGTAATGATAGGAGCAGGTGCATATTAAAAATTGCTAAGTTGATTTTGAAAAAGCGTTTGTTGGCATAAGCATTGATTTTTCCTTCTCTTTCACAAGGAAAAATTGATTTACTTCAGTGAGAAGTTACACAGTTACTTTTACACAAGTGCCAAGCATAGGGATATACTTTTGAGTACTTAGGTCTCCAGATCAAACTTAACCTCATGGATATCATGTCTTTTATAATTGTTTTGAAAGGTGATTTTGAGGTGAGCCCCTCAAACCTGGCTGTGGCAGCCAGGATCAGCTGAGAGCCCAGATTTTCAGGCAAGCTCATGGTAAAAAAGCAGGTCCGAGGAACAGTGAGGATGTCACCCTTTGGGCTGAGGTCCAGTATTTATAGAAGAGGTATGTGAAACCTCCCAGGATCAGCAATTTCATTTCAAGACACATATTTAATATAGGTTCAAACATTATTTGTCCCATTGAGGCAGACTAGCTGAAATTTCGCAGAGCTAGTGACTCACAGAGTTAGCGATCTTAACACTGACAAGTGTTTAACGTAATTGTTCTTCTCTCTCTCTGCTGGTGCTTTGCATTAGGAGACATAAGAAATATGCCCTGAGAAATTCTTACAACATAGCAGGTAACTGTTTGTCAGGTGTTGATGCTCAGTGGGTTCTCTAGGATGCTATCTTTAAAAAAGAGGCAGTATAATGATGGTTTTAGAAACAACACTCCGGAAGGAGATGGAATTGAATGAGGCTGCAGATCATTGAGTGGGATTTTAACTTTTTCACTGAAGCATGATGATCTGACACCATTCATTGCAAGAACTGAAATACTTTAGAACTTCTTTAAAATAAATCTCAAGCAAAGAAATCTCATAAATTTCTGGCACTTGAGTCTCTTCATCAAGAGCAAAAATGTTTGAAATGTGTTCTTTGGAACCAATAAATAAAGTATGGATTCATAAAATTTCAACAAATACATTTTATGCTTCCTTTTTTTAAATTTTTGTTTGTTTGTCTTTTGCCCATGTTCAATGTCCATTGCTGATAAAATAGGAAACCTGTTCTAGCAGAAAAGGAAATAGCATAAAGTGTGCATCTTCAATCATATGCCCCTCCAACAGTACTCAAATATGGAGGAGTGTTCTTTACTTCAGTCAAAAATCAGGACACTGTATGTATCCTTTCTAATTTTCTTAGAAATATGGAGAATGATGATACAGGTCAGTCATTTTAAAGTTACAATTGTTCTTTTACTTCCCTTTCTTGTAGTCAAGGGTTCAAAGTCAGTTGATTTAGGCCTCCAATATAAACACTTCATCAGCTGATAAAATAGAGGGATTTCAGTACCTATGGTCATGCTCTGTCTGCTCTCATTTATATAGTTAGCTTGCTCTACTGATGCTGGGTTGTAGGGTTCTGCTGCCTCTCCTACCATGACTTCTGCATAAGAATACTCTGTGAAACAGGATTTTCAGAGGAAATGTCATCTCTCGACTGGATAAGTGCTGTTAAGTGCAAAGTGATATGGTGAACTTGGACGAATTCACCATCCTTTTCCTTGTTAGGGTTTATGTTTACAAAGCTTGGTGCAGCAGAGCTAGATAATCTGCTTTCAGCTCTTTATAGCAAAGTCTTGTGTTCCCTAAACATATTCTTGGGGATTGTTTTGTCATAGAAAAGGTGATCTGCAGTGCAGCCACAGTGGAACAAAGTTTGTTCTAATTTCTGGGGAGTATATCTCTGGAAATTACTCTTTTGGTGTATATAAGTGCATATAAAGAAACTGTGGACAGTAATAGGACTCTCCTGGCAACAGCAGTATAAATTTTATCTTTGGAAGTGATTGTGCACCACTTACTGCAAAGATTTTTCCATTTCTTTATATAGTCTAACTATCTTGATTGTGTCATTACCTGTGCTGTAAATGTATCTCTGACATTTACTCTGCTTTAGTACTAACTGTGGTATTCATTCACTTCAATTATATTTGGAAGGATCTCAGGATAACCCACTGGCTTCTATTATTCAATTAGGAAACTGAATTTTAATATTTTCTTTTAGAGGAAGTGCCACAAAATTCGAATAGGTTCAATATTAGAAAATAAAACTATTTCATTGCTATATTACCAAATATATCAGTCATTTTGGACAAAGAAGATGTCATTCTAAGGTTAAGGTGAAGGGTTAAGAGTTGGGGATTAGCGTGTATCGTTAGGGATTACGGTTAGGGATACTTTAGGTTAGGATTAGGGGTTGGGTTAGGGTTAGAGTTAGCATTTAGATTTAGGGTTAGTGTTAGGGATAAGGGTTAGGGTTTAGGAATAGGGTTAGGATAAGGGTTAGGGTTAAAGTTCAGGATTAGAGTTAGGGCTAGAAGGGTATTGAAACCATTAAGTGGATGGATTTATTTTCTATTACTTTCAATGTACCAATGTATTATTTCCAATATAAAAATATATTTCCTGGATGTGCTTCCCCCCTTCCCCCCCACATATACCATTAATTATAGGACTCCCTTTTTTAGTGTTACAAACATTTCAATGAAGTCTTCGGGTAGTTTTCACTTTTCCTGGCAGCAGTTGCCTTTATGTTTTGATTCTGTCTACCACTACTTTTTGGTTGAATCCATTTTATCATACAATTAGGCACAGCTCTCTTTTTCTTAAAAATATTTGAGACAATAATCTAGCCAATAATCTTAATAAATTTAATATTTACTGGCAAAGAGAATTCCTGATTCTATAACTAGTGATACATGTCTCATTATTAAAGGACAAAATACCATCACTGGAAATGTAGCAATCTACATGACTGCTTACATACTTCACTATTTTGAAATGAACAGTTTAGCAAATAACCTTTAAAAATTTGCTGCACAGGGTGATAGAAACACTGCAATTCCTGCAGATACTGTTTGTTTGTTTATTTTTTTTCAATACCTCAGGATATCAGAGAGAGAAGTTATTTGCCATTTTGCAGTGAAGTAGCTGAGATTTCAGCAGTTTCTTTAAATGTGTTGATCTTAACTGTGGTAGTTTATTACATCCTCAGATAAAGTGATGAGTCATACTGCCTTATTTTGTGCTAAGAGTAAAATGTATAGATTAAGCAGATACTAATTGCCACATTTTCATGATATACTGATAAATCTGAGGCAATATATAGCTGACAGGCAAATGTTAATTTTTGTCATGTTATCTGCAATTTTGTAAGCTGCATCACAGAAAGTAATAGCTAAAATGCATTTCTTTTCTGAAAGAGAATTTCTTTTGATAGCCAGTCCAGTTTTCTCTGTTGTAAAATTGTAATTTTAAATTGTCATTTTATTTCTAAATTGAATTATCTCAGTCCAACTAGGATCTCTTTGTCCTTATTATGTCTTTTTCAGCTAGATTAAAAAAATCTTTTATACAGGTAGAGATCACAGAACATTGTACCTCCTTTTTTATTTTTAAATTTTTATTTATAGGTCATAACCATGTTAAATAGCTTTAACATTTTAATTCTTGTCTCTCTACTCAGAATTTTCCAGACATTTGATTGTTCTTTCAGCTTTTTTTCTGAATCCATCATGTTTTTCTGTATGACTTCAACAGCGAGCATATCTGAACATGCTATTGTCAGCAGTGCTGTCAGTAAATATCCTATAAAGAGGCAAAGGTCCATAAAAGTCTTTTTTTACAAGTCAATAGGCCACATTGGCCTTGTTATCAGCAACATCACACTGGGAGATACTTCTCATTCTGCTGAATACAGTGAACTCAATATTCTTTCCAATATGATTGCTCTCTGTATAGGCTTCCATATTGTAAATAGGTGCTTTAATTCTGGGTAAATATCCTTTGGGTGTTTTAAATAGTACAGCTGCACCCAAGTAGGTATGTATTTCTGTAGCATTGGTAATCATGCTGTTACACTGTATGTCATTTCTAAATACTCTTTTTTTAAGCGATGGTCCACGTGAGCATTATGATGGCGGTGCACAGGTTCTGAAGCACTTTGCTGGAGGGTTTTTACTCCAATATGCCCTTGTATCATTTCTGCTCGCTGAGTGATGCCAGTGTGCTAGGGGCAGAGGCATCCTCACCGCCCTAAGGCCTTCTCAGCAACCTGGCCACGTTGGAGGTTTTTTTTTTCAGTCCTCTAGTTATCAAGCAGATTCTGAGATGCTGAGAGCAGCCTGCCTGTGATAAACCACTGGGCAACGCATTCACCGAGGTCTGGCACATGGCTGTGCAGGTGCGTGGAGAATTACGGGTCTCCTCCTCTCTGCTCTCAGTCTCCCTCCTGCCGGTGGCTTAGGTTGCTTGGAGCAGCGTCAGCTCTGCCTTGCTGCGGCTGGCAACGCTGAGCAGGTACTGCAGCATCTCGTTCTGGAGTTTTGAACTGTCGCAAAATTAAGAGGAGCATTATGGACAGGAGAACAGAGCCCGTAAGTCATAGATTTCACAGATACTGATTTAAGTACTTTTTTTTTTTTTTTTTTCGCCTGATGCGTTAACAGTTGCTAACAGTGTGGGTAACTGCTGCTGTTACTCCTAGAGCTAAAAAGTGCACATCCAAGCTCAAGTGCTTGGAATACATGTCTCGGACATGCTACTCTGTGTGCCCCAAATAAGAATAAGTTTTCTCAGCAAGTTGCATTTTGAAGCCTGCCATTAGTCGGGCTGTAACCCATTCAGGCTGTGCTACTGTGCTAATTATTAAATCAAAATGTTGAATGCGTTCATTAAACAATTGTGTGTTTGTATAAATTATCCTACGAACAATTGTCTTTATCATGAGACCATGTATTCAGAAAAAAAAATCTTTAAATGATTTTTTTAAAAATCTTATAACAAATGGGGCAGTAAAGGAATCAAACTCAGAAATTATAGTTGCCTTAACTGCTGAGGCAGCTGTGGTTGGAACAAAGGTTTAGATATGATCAAAGATGAAAATAAATTTTCCGTCTTGAAAAAATCTTGCTTAACCTTTTAAAATGCTGCAGGATTGAAAGTGAACACCCTCCCTGAACTTTCTATCCCTGTAGAAGTTGGAATGAAAGTGTCAGATTTCAGCAAAATTAGAGAGGAAATCCACTAATGCACTTTCTTTCTGTCTTCCTGCAGTTGTTTTAATATTTTATCTGATGACAAAGAAAAAGAAGCAGAAATTAAAATGAAAAAAGAAAAAAGAGAGAGAAAGGACACATATTTAAACACTTAGGACTTCTACATTTGCCTCTTATGTATTTACTGCAACCCATTTTGTCAACTCAATTTGATTTTTACAGGTCCACTTCAAAAGAAGCATTTGGGTTTGACTTAAATGATCAACTTTTTTTTTTCCACAAGCAGAGGCAAAATTATAGAGTGGGGCCTCATAGGCCTGCTTTCAAATAATATGTTCCCAGAACGTTTATTCCATTTTATTTCCATTTTCATAACAAATAGAGAAAAGGGTCTCGAATAAACATCAGGAGATTGGATAATTCCCACTAGATATCTTTCTAAGCAGTTCTGCAAAACTCAGAGGTTCTGCACCATTCCTGTTCCCATGAGTTCTTACCTTTTAGGGGGTATTCACCCTCCTGTCCATCTTAAATACCCCATAATGCAGCGTAAGCCTGTGAACGCCAGTCACAGGGGATGTGACCCTGAAATACAATGTGCTATTATTGCCCTTTCACCTCTGAATTGTTATGTTCTTTTTGTTTTTCCAAATCAAGTTGCTGGAGGTCAGCTAGAGACACTGCCTAAATCCGTTCTGTGCGCTACCAGCGCTGCTCTGGAACCAACTTGCCTGATCACTTGTTATGTCCCCATTCTGCTCGACGTGATATTTTTCATACATTCCAAGGTCAGCTAAATAAACCACCATGCACTTAATTGAAATATTGGTGTGTATTCAAGGACAAATTCTATCTACTCATTTACTGCAATCAAAATCTATTTGAACCATGCAGTGTTTTAAGTCTTTTATTTGTTCTAAAAGGAAGAAAAATAAATGGCTTCTGGCTCTGTAAATTAGTATAACTTGAAAATGCATTTGTGTTTCAATTTTTTTTTAATGCAGTTTGATCTCTGTGTAGGATACTAACCTGATCCAAGAAAAACTGGCTGCAAAGCTTCTATCTTTTAATCAATTAATGGGAAGTCTGCAAGATCCCTGAAATTTGTATCCTGCGATCACAAGAAATTATTGTTGTCTCAGCCCTTTCTTAACTTCGTATGCCTAGTTAGAGCTTCCATTACAACTGCTTCTGTTTAAAGGGTATCACATAGTCTCATCCTTTCTAAGATTTACTAATATCTGACTTATAATACCTATCAACTGCTGCCAGCTAACAGGTATTTGTGGTTACTCTGTTTTGTGATAAACTTCTTTTTTTCTTTTCTTTTTCTTTTTGTTCATAATGAAATACCTATCTGCTGCAGCCAAGAACTGCAGCTGACCTTTTCCTTTTTTACATCACTTGGAAGACTCAAAACCATCCTACAAATAACTTCATCACCAAATATTCCTTCTCTGTCATTTTCATTTGAAGCATCCTAAAGTTTTGCCAGATGATCTTGTTAAAAGGCACTCAAAATGCATTTTAGTCTCCAAAGTATTGTTCTATTTCCTTCTTTCATGTCTCTCTGTCAATAAATTAGTATCTTCTTCTGTGCCTTTGTGTCTCATGGGACCTATACTTTGCCCATGTATTTCTTTCTTTCTTCTCTTAGAATGTAAATTTTTCTATGCAGTCTTTCAGTGAGAATCTTCCTGCTTGTGAAAACCTGCTTGGTTTCATCATGGGTCCACCCTCTGCAAGTGTATCAGGGCCACTTCCATGTCTATATTTTTTGTGAAATTGGTCAGTTTAGTGATTATGAGTATCCGATAAGCTAGTCCTATTCAAGCTTCTTATCTGCTCTCACATTTTTTAGATATGGCTGTTTGATTAAAAAAAAAAAAAAAAAAAAAGAAGAGAGAGGAATAATAATAATAATAAAAAACCTACCTGCTACCAGCCTCTGGATAGTTCTTACAAAGTGGGATGCACTCTTCTGAAAGTGGTGAAAGGTGAAGACCAGTCTCTACTCACAGCCTTTCATTGGTGGTGAGATGGAGATGCTCGAGGGACTGAGACTGTCTTTGCCTATGCCAGATGCAGATGTAATAGGATACCCATAGACCGGTCTGGGCTGGGTAAGTGTAGCACTGGAGAATGATCTGTGGGGCATGAATAAGAGTGTGAACATAAGACATTGTCAAGATTAAATGTTTGAACTATGCTCTTTCTCTAAACAGCTTATATGAGAAGTTCCATTAGGAAAAGTAAGTCTGGTGTTAGTCCTGATCATTGCATGTGAGCATCCCTGCAAGGATGAAAGGANATCTAGGCATGCCAAGAAAGGGACTACCAGAGGCCAAGGGACTTTTGCTTGGACTTTGGCACCGGCTGAGTAGAGACATAGAGGCTCTGGTTAGGCAAGACTTCATTTTACAGAATCACAGGATGGTTGAGGTTGGAAGGGACCTCTAGAGATCATCCAGTCCAACCCCCTGCTCCAGCAGGGACACCCAGAGCACGGGGCACAGGGTGGCAGCCAGGTGGGTCTGGAAGATCTCCAGAGAAGGAGCCTCCACAGCCTCCCTGGGCAGCCTGTGCCAGGGCTCTGTCACCATCGCAGGAAAGAAGTTCCTCCTCACATGGAGGTGGAACTTGCTGTGTTTCAGCTTGCACCCATTACCCCCGGTCCTGTCTGTGGCCACCACCGAGTAAAGTTTTGCCCTATCCTCCCTACATTCACCCCTAAGGTACTTGTACATGTTGATCATAATAGTAATGATAAAACTACATAAAAATCAGGAAGCTTTTTGAAAGCAGCATTTAGAGGACAACTTGAAAATTGAAAAGGCAGGCAGAAGATGTGGAGACAACTTAAAGGACCACATGAGAGTCTTAGAGCACAGGTATAATATTTATTTTAAAGATGCTGAAGAGACAGTAAGTGAAATTATTGAAGAGCGGAGTAAAAGAGATTGCTAGGAATAAAGAGCATAAGAGGCACTGCGTTTGAAAAAAATACTACTCTGAGCAAGTTGCTTCTCTAGAACTTTTTTGCATGTATTCTAGTGAATTTATGTTCTCTATTTCCTATGTTTGGAAAAACATATCATTTTTGGAGGGTTTTCTTTATATGTTGGCAGATGTGATTCTTTAAAAACGCTTTAGTCAGAGTACATCATGTTATCTTCCTTCCTTCCCAACTCTAAGCTATACTGGAGACTCTGGTCACATGTGAGATGACTAAAGGAAACAGAGAGTAACTTGGCTTTGTTAAGTGTCTTAGCTTTACAGGTTACTTCTGGTTCTGCACATGAGTCGGTCTGTCAAAAATATGAAGAGTGCCCTTTACAGCATTGAAAAGCTCTCAGGCAGCCCAGGGCAGGTATGGTTCAACAACTAGGGGCTACTATGCATTTTTTTTTTTTTAATTAATTAAATAGAAAAGCCCTCATGTTCATAAGAATTATGTGTAACTGTAATGTGATCTGCACTGCCAACACTGGAAAACACATTTGCAAAAGGAGGTCTAATTCAGATGGGTGACTCCTGGTCTGTGATTTTGCAATTTAGAGATTGATGGACCAAATCAGTCTGTGAAGAATAGAATTTTAAATTAATGAATCCATTTTATCTGCATATTTACAAACAGAAATTGCACTGATACTGTTCTTTCATTTTTAGATTTTCTTCTCGTTTATCTTAAAATGTATTCTTGCATGATCAGCATACATTAACAGCAAGCATTTATTTTTTGGTACCACAGGGAGCAAATTATGTACAGCTTGTTATAGTAGTTATAAAAGTAGAAAATGGAAATGTTTATGTGCCTGGGACTGTTTTTGTCATGTACAAATACTCTGCACATATGTCCAAGTATATATGCTTATTTTATCAGTCTAACAGGATAATTTCAACAAAATCACAAATTTTTGCTTTCTGTACAAATTATTGATCTGAAAGACTAATCTTTTGTTGCACTATTAATATATACTTTTCTAATGAGAGTTATTTGCTCATTTATCGGCTCTCTATAAGAAACTTTCTATTTTCCTCATTCTGTTCAAACTGTAGAACTAATTTTCCTCCCCTATATGTATTTTCTACAGTTATTATAAATTAATGCATGCATCTTCAATTAGTTTGAGGAACAAATGATATGTTGTAACCCAATTTAGAACCAGTAGCATCTGAATAACATATTTCTATTAGCTGAAATCTCATTAATTTTGCATAGAAAAAGGAATTAAATTATATTATTGTTGTTAATAATTTTGTCCAAACTCTGTGGAATGATTCTGGGAGTTATCAAAAGACTATCATTAAAGGACTGGATAATGCTATCAGTAGATATGCTGTAACTTATTCACATAAATCATTGCACCAGAGTTTCTTGCTAATTTTATTTTTTCATTCAGTCAAAATTATTATTCAGCCTGTCAGAGACGTAAGTACATTGTTGCATAGCATTGCATGCATTAACATTTTAAAGATATGACTGACTGAGGATGAATTAATTGGGAACTATGAACAGGATAAATAAAAATGCAGCTAAGAATAAAGGGAGTGGCAATGTCGTAGTTTATTGAATTTCTAATATATTTGGAATGCAAATACATATGAAGTAGATGAATCTCAGAAAAATGTGATGACATCTAAGTAGAACTACAGATGTTTAGGATCCCTTGAAATGCAGATGGGTGTAGGATCTGCAAAATTTATAATTTACTTTCAGGGACATATTTAAAAGAAAAGAGTCTAGTCAGCTTGATGCTCATTGAAATGTTGAGAGAAGTATCAAGTGCATGTTAATAAGTATGTGCAGGAAAGTAGAGCAGTCACCTGTGTGGAAGAAGAGTGACTTCATATATATGTTGAGGCCATGCGATATGCCTCTGCCTCTGTTAGTCCTTGTGATGATTTACAGCGTTTTCCAAAAACAGCATGCTATTTTATTCATACTAGAAAGTTTAAAGTAAGTGATCTGAGTCTCAGTGACAACTTGCAAAGTCCAACACAACTGATATGGGTAGGGCCTGCAGCCCTATGGGGACTCACTTCACTTAGTTCATTCTTACTTCATGAATAACTCAGTTTCTTACTGTGAAACGGCCCCATATTCATACAGTACATTCAGTTGCCCACTGAAAAGGATTTTGTTCAGCAGCTTTGGCATTAGGTCCGTTCTGGCATCAGCTGAAGTGCGAGTGCGGAGGCAGCTCCTTCACACAAACACCTCCGTGAAAGATGCGCTGTTGAGCAGGCTGGCAAGGGCTGCCGTAATCCCCAGTTTTGTGGCAGTTATTACTGGTGCAGTGTTGCCTTTCTGAGCCCACTGCTGCATTGCCACATCTGTCATGTGTTTCATACCTCTATGCAAGGCAATCCCTAGGCAGAAGAATGTACAAGTTAGTTTTCTAAGATCTAAGAGAAAGCTATTCATCAACCTTAAAATACTTACAGGTCCTCGGCGTGGGAATTTGTTGTGGAGTGTGTGCTATCCCAGTACATCGAGTGCTATTTGCAGAATTGCTTTGGTGTCGTGTAGGGTGCCACAGCATGTGGGTCCAACTTTTGCAGTGGGCTTTATGCAACCAAATATACCTGTAAAAAAATTTGCTTTCTTAATGTGATAAAAATATTCCAGACTGATACATATTAAACAAAGTGCGTTTTGATCTCAATTTATGCATGTGAGCAAATGTTTTATTTACATTTCTAGAAGGTAAAAATAATTCTGAAAGAATCATTTTACTGAGATTCATAAGGTGCAGGATTTCTTTTTTGTTCCTTATTTGAAGTAGTCCCATATATTTGTTTATGAAATAACATGGAATTGGAGGGTAGAGCCAATTCTTAGGGTAAATTTTATGGTACATATTTTCCTTGCTTCTTCATAAAATCGTTTTGGGCTAATGTTTGGAAATAAGAACTGTGTTTACTGTTTCTTTGTGCAGCATAATTTGGGTCTTGGCTATTGACATAGCCCTTCATTTTCCATTGACCACATTAAAAAAGACATTAGATTCAGATATTGCATACTCTGTTGGATTTCCATCCTGCTTGAATAGTGCATCTTGGGAGTCATCCTTTCCATGCGATGGTGTTAGATGCTGAAAAACACGCATTTGAAGATTGCAAACCTGAATCTACTGATTAGGAAGTTTGCTGAAACCAGCAAAGGACATTATTATTAATGTCACCCTTACTGTTGAGAGGAAAACAAACTTGGAAGTAGATGTGCTAGGAGACGTGAGGTGCCTAGTTTGGATGGCTGTTTCTGACCTGAGTGCCAAGACTTTTTTTCCTGCTGCAAGAGCTGGAGGTTGGCCAAGGAGGTACTTGGACCATTGAAAAAGCTGACAGTATTTTGGCATACAGTGCCACATGATAGTTCTAGGCTTCTCTGGAGATAACACAAGGAAAAGGATGCAGAAGAACAGCAGATATCAATCATACCAGTCAGACAAGATGCAGACCTCTATTTGTAATGTGTTAAAGAAGAATTGCCTGTGTATGGGTGATGTCATTCCTTTACTGGCATTTTTTTGTGGACTAAGTGTGGGCTTTTGCAATGAAAGCTTCACTTGCATCACCTGAGCGTGAAAGAACTTTTTGTCCCCAAAGCATTTCTAGAATTTGCTCAGTGCGTGAGCTGCAAACCTGGCAGGATTAGGTGTGACTATAAAGACTTAACCTTCCTGAATCACTAAGAAAGTCTATTCAAACTTTAGACCACACTTGGTTTGATGGAGCACAATTAATATAGATCCCTTGTTGAAGTAGTTTCCAAAAGACACCATAAGGCTTACAGTCTTTAAAAAAAAATAAAAGAAAAGAAAAAGGGAGGGGGGTTTATTTACCTCACAGAAATATTAATTAGAATAAAGTCTTCAAGATGAGAAGCAGCAGGCACAAATTAAAACACAGGAAGCTCCATCTGAAGATAAGGAAGAACTTTACTGTGCAGGTAGCAGAGCACTGGCATAGGTTGCCCAGAGAGGTGGTGAAACTTCCATCCTTGAAGATACTCAAAAGCCGTGTGGGTCCTGGGCAATGTGGTCTAGGCAACCCAGCTTGAGCAGGGGGGTTAGATGAGATGCTGTCCCTTCCAACTTCAACCATTCTGTGTGTCTGTGTTCCTGTGATTGTCTACTCATTTCTTTTGGGAGAAAATCAGCTTCATCTGCAAAGACTGTCAGGGATCTACCTCCAAAATTAACCTAAGACTCACAGATAAGTAACTTTCCATGAGTATGGGAAGAGAGAGGAGCTTTCTTTTAGCAGACAGTTGGTTTGAACTTAGGTCACTTGCAGACATTGTACATTGTCTAACCCCTGGATTATTCATAAAAACAAGGCATTTGTTAAGTCAGGCATCCCATTACTGCAGCATTTGTAGCTACAAATCTGTAATGGGCTGATGTGACAGACTGTAAATAGCAGTGGGCTGCAATATTGGTCCTGTGGAGATTACAGACTGCTCTGTGACATTTGAAACCAGCCCGAGCCTACCCCAAAGCACATGAAAAGAACAATGGAAAGAAACTATTGTGTGCAGAAGTTTAACCATCATATGCCAAAACTTTATCCAAGCAAAAAGGCCCATTGTGTCCCTGCCCAAACACGCCCCTAGGGGCGGGAGACATTCTTTGCAGGCAGACACTCTGTGCCAAATGGGAGGTACCTACATCCCTGAACGGACTATGGTCCCACGGTTATGTCTGCATCTTTATATACCTGAATAAATACCTTTGAAAGCACTTTTGAAAATGCTCCACGTGGTAACATTGAAGAAGTTCTTTAGGAGTTTCAGAAAAGAAAACTAATATATTTCTGCAAGGTTTAGCCCTTGCAATGAGTTAGAGTGAATTATGGTTTGTATAGTGAGGACTAGCAATGTGCATTCATGGATAGTGTATCCCTTATGCTGTATGCTCTTGATTTTTTTCTGATCAACTTCCTCAAATTATTTTCAAATCTCTGCTTTTCAAGTTTATTTTCCAGTGGAATTTGAAACTTTTCAAATTTAGTAGCTCGCAAGCATAATTGAAACATATGATTAAAGAACAAATTTCTGCAAGATATGAATTTTGTAAATAAACAAAAGAGAAGAAATAGATTTAATGAAAATCATTTTTGTTCCCTTTTGTTTAGAGCATTGTAAGGAAACAAAAGGGCTGCTTTATAAATGCAATAGCAGTGTATATGCTCTAGAGACCTGCCTGCTCTTTGATTTCTAGCTAAGGTGAGTCAGCTTTCTCTTCTTTCAAGGCTCAGAAGTGACTTGTGGAACAAATGGAGACTCTTAGTTCTATTGGGTAAAAATGTGTTAACATATATGGCTTATATCATTAAAATACATCACCACTCTTTCACAAGAAGTGGGACAGATTCTGTACTGTATATTCATTTTTTTCTATTTGGATGAAGCAAATTTCTTGAACTAAATTTTACTTGAATTAATTGTTATTGCCCTTAAAATGGGCTATTGGATGGACCAAAGGATGTTAGCTATACATAGAGAGATTTATTCAGCAGCAAAAGAGCAGGGCACATTAAGTGTGCAGAATGGTCTTTTTAACCTTAAAATGCATTGCATCTATTTCTAAAGAAAACCTAGATTCATTGTATCAAATTCTGTTCTTGATAAGTGTTTTAGTAGGTCTAGTGCTCTGATTTAGTAGACTCTGACCTGCAGCTGGCTTCCCAGCTCGCTTATGGACCTTTCTTATCACCTCATCATGGCCTTGCCTGATGAGCTGGACTTCTGGCTGGCCCTGGCTGCTATCCCCAGGTTTTCCTGGCTCAAGTTCTGTAGGATTGGGCACTGACTGGTGAGACCCTGGCCTCTGCCTGCTCGCCTGTTCTGCTTTCACATTTGACTCCTTGGTTCCCCTTGGCCCTGGGAGCAGCTACGCCCCTTGCGGCCCTCTGGCACCTGCAATCCGGGGGGGGAATCACATGGGCAATCATATTCCTTAATAATCAGAGAGAATTGAGAGATGATGTTCTCATTCATACATATGTGTTTTAATTTTCTAATTCTGTTATCAGTTGCTGGCTTCAGCAGCCTTGAAATTTCACTTAAATGATCAAAATGGTCATTAAAATTCACTTAAATGATCATGAAGTCTTTTCATCAAATGAATGGAGACACTGCTTGTGGAATCATAGAATCATAGAATGCTTAAGGTTGGAAGGGACCTCTAGAGATCATCTAGTCCAACCCCCCTGCACACGCAGGGTCACCTACAGCA
>VZSV01000127.1:1862151-1944573 GCA_013398735.1 Nothocercus julius | reverse complement strand
GCTGGACTCTCTCCAGCAGCTCCACATCCCTCTTGTACTGGGGAGCCCAGAACTGGACCCTTTGAGAACCATCATCCTAACCTGGTTATAAGGCTTTGTATAAGACCCTTGCCTGTCTTACACATCTTATGCCTTGAATATCAGTGCAGTTTGGGCAGATGACTGGTGAAAAAAAAAATGGTATGGTTCAGGGGAGACGATGACAGATCAGTTTGGATGTGTACATATGGGAGAGCAGTAACTCAAGTCGCAGTGTGACTGGTACCACAGAAACTCCTCAGTTCCAGAAGCTAGGGAGGTGGATTCCTCACGCTGTGGCTATAGTTGGATCCTGATGAGCATGTTCAGAGAAGAAATATTTAACACTCCTGTTCACAGGAGCTAGGACATTATGTTCAACGTGGATCTTGTGCTCTGCCTTTTAGCCCTAGGTCTCAAAGTTTTCAGCAATGAGTGATATGAGTGGTGAGGGGAAAGTATAGTTTCAGACAACACTGAGAGTCATAGAACACTTGGTCTTTCTGTGTGCATGACATTACAATGTTGTAAGATCATACTGGTAGTGGCTGAAAGACATTTTTGAGGGGATTTTAATCATTGCCATAGTGGCGTTTCTGTTGCATCAAAATAAGGTATTGTGTTTTCTAGACTGAAGACTTTCAAATGCTGCATTATCATCTTGACCTGCCTTCACTCTTACTTTTACTTTCTTCTTTCAGACTGTAGCTCTGAGAATGGTTTTTCTATTGACTACGAATAGAATTTGCCACAAAGTCAATGTCTTGTATGTCAGTTCACCTAGGTTTTAATGTATCCCATCCCAGATTTTGAAATTTCCCATCTTTTTGATGAAATCAGTCTGAAAGCATTACTGGATAAAAAAACATTGTAAGTAGCATTCTTGATTTGCTGTGTACTACACCAGTCTGCAGAAGTTTAAGTATACAGCATCAAGCAAAACAACCTGATTAGGAATTGTTCCTGTTTCTTCTGATGTATTCTTTTGAGCTGCCAAAGATTTAAAAAAAAAAAAAAATTTTTTTTTTCTTTTTTTAAACGTTCTGATTTTCTTAGGCTCTTTTACTTGCAGAGAAAGAGGGAACAATGTATTCAGAACTGTTTTGCATTCGGCTACCTGACCGGCTCAGCCCATGTGTTCATAAATAGCTGTGATTCAGCATCACTTACAGTTGTCTTGTAGTTTATATATTTATATATATATATGTATGTATACATGCTTGAAGTGTAATGTGTGAGTTGATACAGCTTCTTGGTAAAATGCTAATTGCCAGGGTGGCTGAACCATTTAGCTGGACCTGGTGGGATACTTTGCAATGTGCTCCACCAAACACAGTTTTCTAAAGCCACCTCTGGCCATAATCCTTTTCTTGTACAATGGAAAAGGTGGAGAGAAAATGTTCCTCTAGGTGGGAGTTGTGATTTGGTGAACAACTTCATGGGGAATTTTTTGCAGAATGGGATAATGATCTGGCCTGGAGAGAAAAAGAGGGGAAATGTCCTGTGTTCCATGCGGCTATCAACAAAACGAGGGCACTCTGTTTTCCTTTTTTCCCTTATTATTCTCTTGCTCATAACTTTTACAATTTCCTGCAAAATTTTATCTTAAAACATTTTGTTGCTTCTCCTATTGAAAGCCAAGAAGCCTTTGCAGTCCTCTCGGGTTTCAAAGGCGTAAGTGGCAACCTGGATCTGCAGGTCCCCGTTGCCATGTGTCCAGCATCATTGCAAGGTCAATGGGAGACATTACTAGCTTGTGTTAGCGTGACACTATGAGACACAACAGGAGCACAGTCATGAGAAGTTGGAGCTGAAAGTGCTCAACCCTTCGTTAACTAATTAATTATCATTATGGACTAGTACAAGTAACGACACACTTTCTGTTTGAACCTCCAAGAGTATGAGCTCTGCAGAAGCTGCAAGCTGTTATGATCAGGAAAAATACAGTTTTGCCAGCATTCTTTATGGCTAGCAAGATATCTCCACCAAGAAGAAGTGAACTATACTAAAAATGAAAATAGAATGACCTTTTTGGCATGTAGCTGCCTAGTTGCATGCCTATAGGCTAAACTGCCTATAAATACTACATTACTAGTTCAGTTCAGGAAATATTCTTCACAGTTAGAATGTGTCAAATCTGAGACCTGGGAAAAATTATGTGTCTTTTATTTAACTCTTGCCTCACAAAACTGTTCTAATGTATTCACAAAAGCGTATGTCTCACACAGTGTTGTCCCCATGCTAATTTGGTTGTCCTTAAAGAAATTCCAAACTTTGTATTTTAGGAGCGCCTCCTGCTTTCCTTACTGCCTGCTCACATTGCCATGGAAATGAAAGCAGAGATCATTCAGCGGCTGCAAGGTCCCAAGGCAGGCCAGCTGGAAAACACCAACAACTTCCACAATTTGTATGTCAAAAGGCACACCAATGTCAGGTATTGTACCCTAGCAAAATTTACTAGCAACATGGAGAGAGAGTTTGAAAAGAGAATAATAAGAAAGTGACTAGAAAGAGAATTGTTTTAATAAACTTTTCAATGACTTAATGGTCAGTATCCAGAATAGTTATTGTGATGAAATGTTAATTATTTAATTATAAATTTTCTAAAACCAGAAAAAAATGAGATCTTCCTCTTTGACTGCCAGTTTTGGGGATAGAAAATAGAAACACAGTGAACACACTGAAGCCTACCATTTATTTCAAATATTTTTTCCGCTTCTCAAATTGTTTTCTCTCTCTTTTTTTTTTTTTATTATTGGAGAATGTTGTTGAATGGCATTCCCAGAAGTGACATTTTCAAAGCAAGTATTCCAGAATGCTTTTGAGAAAGTTAATTCCCACTTGTGAGCACATATACTTGTTCCTTAGCCTAATTATCTGAAATAGTCTCTTTTACTTGGTGACTGGAAACATAGTATGTAGTTCAAATCTCTGATCAAGCAACCTTGAAATTAATGATCTGGATAACAAGTGGGTCAAAGACTCAGTTCCCTTAATAGGTAAATGCAGGCTGAGATGTCTGATATTGATAAAATATTATTAAACAAATTCTAATAACAAATATGCTTACTGATCTAAATTCCCTTATTACTTTGACCATTTGTGAGTAGGAAAAGATGTATGTTTTCTGAATATGTGTTACAAATACAGACATAGAATGCATACCTCGTACCTTCTATTCCGAGTTAAATGAACGGGTCATTTATTTACTGTATCACATGGTGGTTGTTTTATGGGCATGGTTCTGCCCAGTGCTGAATACCTGCTTTCAGATTATGCTATTGATGAATAAATCTCAGTTTGGAGGAAGGAAAGTCTAACCCGGGGTCTGTTTGTTTCTGCTGCAGCATCTTATATGCTGATATTGTGGGATTCACTCGCCTGGCCAGCGACTGCTCCCCAGGGGAACTGGTGCACATGCTGAATGAGCTCTTTGGCAAGTTTGATCAGATTGCAAAGGTGAGTTCCTACTGAACTGCTCCTGTTAATTTAAATATCTGAGTGATTTCTAATATGTTGTTTTGTCCCGGGGACCCCATTTCCAGCAGACAGTGTTTCTTAGCCTCTTTGCAGGAGGATTAGAATTTAATCATGTGAAGGTTTTCCTTTATATTAGTGTAAATTGTAATGTGTCACTTTCCAATGAAAATAATTCTATGATTCCATGATTCTGTGTTATTCTGAATTTGTGATAACAGAGTAGATAAGAAATCTGGCTCTGATCTGAAAGTGACATTGGGTTTCCATCATTAAGACAGTCTGTGCACAGAGTTCAGAGGTTAATGCCCTTAAAATCTTCACGCTTAGAAAGCTACAATATAGTTCTTGCTAATAGGAACAATATAGAGAGCTTATGGAGCACTGTCAAGCTTTTGAAGGTGGAAAGAACTCTAAGCAGATTGATTTACAAGAAAAAAGATTAGGAAATGCAAGAAAAATGTTACAATCCATTTTCTCATCTTTGTAAAAGCATTTAGGAGGTTGGAGGGCAATAGAGCCCAATTAATCAAAGTAATTTTAGGAAGATGTGACTGCAGCCTCTAGATTATTCCAGAAGAGATTGAAATATAATAAAAAGATTTACGTTTGTCTGTTAGGTGTCATTTTTATAAGCATTAGAACAAACTGCATTCAGCATGTGAAGTTGCAAAGGATTGCATTAATAAAGAAAACAATTTTCTGTTTTTTTTTTTTTTTTTTTTTTTAATTAGATGTTCATTATTGGCAAAAAAAAAAAAAAAAATCATATTGTCTTTTTTTCTCCAGGAAAATGAATGTATGAGAATTAAAATTTTAGGTGACTGCTACTACTGCGTGTCTGGACTCCCTATATCTCTTCAAAATCATGCCAAGAATTGTGTGAAAATGGGACTGGACATGTGTGAAGCCATTAAGTAAGCACCAAGGTTTTTTAACACTCTTTTCTGTGTATAGCTGGACTTCTTGCATGGAACATTCAGAGCAGCCATAGGTTTTGCATCACAGTCCAATGTTTAACAATCTTGATGTCAGCCTCAGAAAATAAATGGATGTTGCCAGTCACCTCCTGGTTAAATGGCCCTGAGATAGAGCAGAGCTCCTGGCTTCTGTTGAGTTTGGAGCTCAGTGGAAGTCAGGACCAGCTGCCTCCTGAAAAAAATAAAAAATAAAAAACTCTCCCAACATGCCTCAAATCCGGACCCTGTAGTGTGTTACCGAGCATGTGCACTGAAGATGTCTTGAATGGGTTGCTGCTCCATAAGCTGAGAGGGCTGTATTCTGTGTTGCTAAATAAGAAATAAAATGTGCATATTTCACTAGAATTAAAGTTTAGGTTTAGTTTCTACTTTTTTGTAATTGTCTAGGACTTTCTGAAAATTTTTGTCAGTTAACATGTTCAGGCACCATTCAAAATTCTATTTTGAATGAAGAGGTCTTTAGAGTTGGAGATTACTTTACTTGTCCCTTTTTTTTTTTTTTTTTTTCTCTCTTTCTCTTCATCATAATTATGCTTTTTCCATGTCTGAAGAAGAAAGTAGAAAAAGCTATCTGAAAATCCTATTGTGATTGCTTTTGAAATAGTAATGCTGACTTGTTGCAAGGGACTCAAGTGATAACAGGAGGCTGATATGATTATGAAAGAGAAAAAAGGATTATAGCTGATGTCTGAATACTGCAAGGCATCAAGAGATACTGCCTAAGATGTACTTGAGGATTCCTCTGACTGAATAGTTGAGGAGAATGGGTGGAGGTGATTCCAGTCTTCCAGATACAACTCAGTGCATCATGGAAATAAATCTTCTGTAGGCTAGTTGCCCTTGATAGTTCTGCCATGAAAGCTGCACATATTTCAGTGTGAAGGTACTTAAAGCTAAACATGCCTACCCAGAAACTTCAGCTCAGTATATTGGACCTTGTTGGTTAAGTAAGGGTCTGATTCTACTGTCTTACTTAGAAAACATTTTAGGAGAAGGGGACAAAATAATCCATTCCTATTCTTTTTTCTTTTTATTGAAGTCAGATACTTACATCTCTTTATTCATATCTAAAGTTCTTTTTTTTTTTAGCTGTCAAAATATAGTAAGTGGTTGCTTATCGTAATTATGTGTCACGAATAACTTCCCAGTAAGAAACTTAAGATTCCTTTGACTAAAATCACAGTATTTCTAGGCCACCTACATTGTGCAAAAAAAAAGCTTCATCCAGTGGCAATCTGGATAATGGCTAGTGACCTATGTGATTAATTGTTTGGAACAATTGGACTTTGTTTTGTAAACTCAGTACGTTCTCCTATAAGTTTCCATTCCAATTGCAATGTTTTCAGATGTCACATTCACAACTGTTCAGACAGTAATACTGGGGGTTACCTCAGCCTCGTGAGCTCTGTGTGTCATTTGCATCCCATCAGGAAATGCAAAGGTATGTTGAGTAGTGTCATCTAAGTGATTAACTGAATAGGCATGAAAGAATAATTCCTCTTATCCTTAAATACTACCAGCGTATATGTGCAATCGTAGTCACAAGAGCAGAGTTTTTTTTAGTTCACTTGGTCTTGCGATTAGAGGGTAGATTGCTTAATGGAAATTCCGTTCTCTTCCACTTAAAGCATTCCCTGAAATGAGGTGGTGTTTGTGGAAACTGTGATTTAGATCTCCTTGCCTTTGTAAAACTAACCTCAGTTCTAGGAAGAGTGAGATTGCTGTATTTTTTTAATTGTTTTTTATTTACCCCAAACCATTTTTACTCTACATCATGTCCAAAGAAACATATTTTTTGATGGTGCATTGAATACTTCTCCTTGTCAAGTTAAAGCTACAGACTTGCTTCTTTCCTCAGGGGCTTTCATTGGATGCTTTTCCTCTTTATTTAGATATAAAAGATCAGCATCATTATAATTAGAGCAGTCAGTCTCTCTAACATACTAGAAATTGAAGCTAACATCCTTTCCATAGAGCAGCAGGTCAAGAAGAAGTCTATCCCGAAGTTCTCACTCCCCTATTTTTTTGCTGTCTTAGATTTTTTTTTCTTTTTTTTTTTCTTCTCCCTCCACTCCGTCCTGGCATTTCAGTGAAAATTAAAGCTTTCTGGCTTAAGTTTTATTAGCTTCAGGTGTTGTGTGATAGATACGAGCTAACATAGGATTTCCATGGAGTCCCTGGACACCCTCCTTCTTGCTAGTTGGAAGAAAAAAGTCGAAAAAAGTAAAGGAGGCTACAAGCTGTTAGACAAAACAATGTGAGTCTGATCCATAAATTGTCCTTCCCAAGGATGAAAGTGCATGGTTTTGCACATGACGATGGGAAACTTTCCTTCAGCTCAGAGAGAACAATGCATAGATTTCTTGTGCTTTGCAACTCCCCAGCTTTATTTGAGGTAGCTTTCTGCTCCAGCTGCTGTCAAGTGTTGTTGTTCATGCTGAGTGATAAGGTTCTCCTTGCTAAGAGCAGGTTTATAGCCTAGAAAATTGCCTTTCAGGCACATTCTGATCCAAGTCTTTCTCCAGACTCCGTTCCTATATACTCAGAATTTACAATGTCCTTGCAGGCAGTTGCTGGGATTATCTCTTTACATCTCCATGAGAAATGAGGAATCTGTACCCCGTGTTTTGAAATACTTTCAAAATATTATGGCAGATATTCTGGCCTGTAGGTGAACAAAAATTACCCATGATTAATCAACTCTTTATTTTGTTGTGTGATTGCTACATCTTTGCACAGGAGAACCTGCTGAAGTACTTTTGGGGCCTCTAAACCTAAAAGCAGTATTATTTTTACTGTTGGAAGTGTCACCTAATATGTTTTCCACTTACCTGTATAATTTTTCTTTTTTTTTGTTTTCCCAGATTAGAATCTTGCTTACATTCGGCCATGGAGGTCCAAATTGACCTCTTATTGGCTAAGTTACTGAAACTCGGCATTTTTCTACTTAGATTATCAGTTCTGTGTATATTTTGTTACCAACCAAAGTTCTCTGTGAGGTAAAAGAGGAACTATATCAAAATGATGGGTGATCTGTAGCACAAACCCTTATTCAGTCGTGTTTCCTAAGCATGGGTAGCTCCATCTTGAGCAATTCAGCCTTACTAAGCTAGGGGTTATTTCCATTTAACCATGTGAATAGTCCCATTGATTGCCTTAGTTACCTTACTCCTCTGCTTTATGTTGGAATAAATGCAGTCAGTGTTTCAGGCAGTCTGTTTGCCCCAGCGCAGCATGTTCACCTTGCCCAGACGTAGGTGCCAGTGCTGTCTGTGGTCTTGGCAGCTGGCACAGCTTAGCTGGGTGCTTCAAGGGTAAAAGCTCATCTGTCAAAAGAAAATACGTTTCCATATGAATGCATATGCTGTTTGCCTTCAGCCCCCATCCCCATCTCCTTGTCTGCCTGGCAGCTTTTTCCTTTACACATTTCTTAGCTGTGTGAATTCTCAAAAACTGTATTTGATTTGCTACCGTGAACCGAGGTGTCTTTCAGAGAACTCAAAGTGAAAGACATTATGGATAAGGTTGTTGTGCCTCAAAATTCTTTTTTTTTTTATATATATTATATATATATAAATATATATATATTCCCGCAGGTCTGGTCCAAAAAGGGAACTATGTTTCTATAACTGATAGCTTGCAGGGAACTAAGTGCTCAAGGCACTTCCCAGCTACTCAGTCCTCTCTTTCATCTCCACTCAGCCCTGGTGAAGCCACATCTGGAACACAGACTGTGTCTGTGTGTCAGACTGTGTCCAGTTCTGAGCTCTCCAGTTCAAGATAGAGGCCTACTGGAAGAAGCGCAGCAAAGGCCACGGACTGGAGCTTTTCTGATATGAGGAGAGGCTGAGAGAGCTTGGACTAGTCAGAGTGGAGAAGAGAAGGCTGAGGGGGGGATCTTACCAACACGCGTATGTATCTGAAGGGAGGGTGTGTTGCCCAGTAATAAGATGAGACACAAGAAGTACAAACTGAAACACAGGAAACTCCATCTGAACATGAGGAAAACTTCTTTACTGTGAGAAGTTCAACCACTCAGTTCAACCACTTAGTTGAACACTGGTTGTCCACGGAGGTGGTGAAGTCTCCATTCTGGGAGATCCTCAAAAGCAGCCTGGACATGGTCCTGGGCAATGCTCTAAGTGACTCTGCTTGAGCAGGGGGGTTGCACTGGATGATCTCCAGATTTCCCTTTCCAACCTTACCCGTTCAGTGATTCTGTGAAGGCTCAGTGAAATGAGTTAAAGGATGTCAAGCAAGATTAGGTGAGTGTTAGCTACGTTACCAATGAGAAAAGCCTCTAAGAGAGAGCAGGTGCTTTCCTTGTGACCTCAACTCTTGCTTTTGCTTAGTCAAGCTGCTACAAGCTAACTATGTCTGTGAAGAACACAGTATCCTTACAGATTCAAATTTCAGGATCAATAGGAAATTAAGCAAATGTCCTATTAGGTTATGATGGATTATATTCAGTGCGTGCATCACTGAGCAGTTGGTCAGAGAGCCCAAGAGAGAAGTAATAGTGACCTCTGAGTTGGTCCAGAGGAACACAACTTCTAAACCCTCAGTCCTGAAGCACATTCTGCTCATGCCTAGCCTTGGCTGTGGAGCGCTTGGCATGTGGCAGCCTTCATACCTTATTTAGCAGGACATGACAGGGCAGCGTGTGGAAAAACATTCCCAGGGGATAAGTACTCTCCTGTACTTCGCAGTGTTTTGTGAAACACTCTTTATTCAGGGTGTTAAGCTTGCATTTCATCATATTCCTTGCGCAGAACAAGAAGACGTTTGCTGTTTGCTGACTGCCTACGAAGGTCATCTACGAGCACTTCATTTGCAAATGCGTCAGCTACAGGGCAGCCGCGCAAAATAGCAAAATGAAAAGAAACACTTGATAGAGAGAGACTGAGGGAATTAAAAAGCTTCCTCTCTCTTCTCCTGATAATAAAACACAATTTAACGGAATACTTGCAGTCATGCTCCTGTTGTTTTCATTTTCCAGAAAAAGAGCACTTGAGAAGTATTTCTTAATGGTAGGATTTGCCGTATCAGATTAAACCTGTTAAACTCAGTGCCTCCTTTTAAAAAAAGAAGATCTGTAGGCCACTTTAATCCTGTAACTCAAAATTTTGTCACAGAGCTGTCTAAGCCCATAGACATCTGAATTAATTAGATAATTCTCTACTTACGTAGTTAGGTGCCCCTATGACATACATATGTTCTGATTGCTTGACTTTAATTACCTAGTTGTGACTCAGGAATGCCTCTTCTGGAGAGATTAGTAGCTGTGTTATGTGTAGAGCTCTGCTGAAATCTGCTTGGGGTTAATAGCTGCCTCATCTCTGTCAAAAACCATAGGAAGTGGTCTGGACAGTGAGGGAAGAAATAAATGGTATCCCCATTGTCACTGTTAATTTGACTGTCATGTAAGTTGAAAGAACATAAAGGCCTTACTGCACATCTTAACACAGGTTTTCTTCTCAACTACAGGAAAGTGAGAGATGCCACTGGAGTTGACATAAACATGCGTGTGGGAGTGCACTCGGGTAACGTGCTCTGTGGCGTTATTGGGCTGCAGAAGTGGCAGTATGATGTGTGGTCACACGATGTTACCCTTGCAAATCACATGGAAGCTGGTGGAGTCCCCGGGTAGGAGTTTTTTTCTCTTAACCTTTGTATTCATAGATTTCTGTATTATAGATACCATATCTATGCCTATATCAGACATCAACCTTTGTGTAGAAAACTGAACACATTCTTTACTGTGGTCTTTTAAATAATTGGGCACTCAGTATCTCCCATACCTTGAAGAGGTATATTTCATGATGGAAACCTTTAGATTTGTGCCCGTTAGACTTTCTGAAATGAGATTAAAGTTCGTAAATGAAGGAAACAGTGTAAGAGCTATTAAAAAAAATACTTATCAGGTTCAAATGATGCTTTTGATCAGTATTTGTAATTTTGTCATTCTTTTAAAACATATTTTCAGCCGTGTTCACATCACCTCAGTCACCTTGTCACATCTCAATGGAGCTTACAAAGTGGAGGATGGAGATGGAGATGTGAGGGACCCATATCTGAAAGAGCATAATGTTAAGACCTACTTTGTAATCAACCCTAAGGTTAGTAGTATGCACATTTTTTGTCCGTAGTTGTTTTTGAACAGGACCACTTAACTCTTTACTGAATAATTCTTTACAGCGATATATTGATCAGGTGAGGAGAGCTTTCACAGATGCCTATAAATACAGCAATGGTTGGTGGTTACAGCAATGCAAAATTTTTCCTGCTCTTCAGAAATAAATCTCTGAAATGTCTTGCAGATACATGGTTGAGGATGATGCTTTAATGCTTGAGAAGGTAATGATACCACCTTTTATTCTCCATCAAACAGGGGGAAAAACGAAGTCCTCAGCACCACATCAGACCTAGGCACACGCTTGATGGAGCCAAAATGAGAGCGTCTGTCCGCATGACCCGGTACCTGGAGTCCTGGGGAGCCGCCAAGCCGTTTGCGCACTTGCACCACAGGGACAGCATGACTACTGAAAATGGCAAGATTAGCACAACAGTAGGGGCCTACTTATATCATTTCATACAGTTTAGCAATGTTGGAAAGGAAGATGCTAAATACCTGGTTATTTCTGGTAGCTGAAGACGTATGTGTTTGTACTGGACAAAAACTCAGTGAAGCCGCGGGGAACTTTTCCATTAGCTTGTGAGCTGTGGATCAGGCTCCAGGGAGCCATACCTTGAGTGCATATGTTATTCATATGGAATCTCACAAAATTACTAAAAGGAAAAATGTGGCCCTCTGAGCTTGTGCCACAGTCCTAGCTTATAGTGTGGCAGCTGTGCCCTGTGTGGAAACGTGTTTTGAGCATAAAACCAGAGTGTAACGCTTCTGGGAAGAGGCACATTTGATAAGGAGAGATTTTCTAAGATATAGGGGCTGTTTTAGGCACATTCTGCAGTTGGGATATGACTGCCTGGAGCAAGGCTGTGAAGTGAGAATATTGCTGTGGCACCTGAAGTGGGCCTTATTAGACTTCCCTGGGAACCAAATGCATTGTCACTGTAACCACTACTTTTTCAAGATGCACTATCCATCATCAGCAATAGCTGACGGTCTGAGTTTCGTGGTGCTATAGTGCAATGTTATATCTTTTGCCCTAAACAGAAAGGGTATTTTAAAATTTTGTTAACACTATTTTATTGCTGTCAGTAAGACACTGACAGTTCATAGTTTGTACATTTTCTACTTCGAAAAAGTGTAACCTTTCATTTTCAACATCAGAATGCACTTCTACCCCTGTTACATAGGAGAAGGACTGAACCACCTAACTCATCCAATAAATATAGCGCATCACAATATGGATGTTTCAGGGTCATTACAGAAAGGCTCCACAGTTAATCACAAAATAAGCATGATTGTGATGGCTACTGTTGCTCGTCAAAAGAAAATAATAGCAATTGCCTATATTTGGTTACTCAAGTCTGGTTTTCAAAAATACCTAACACTAATTTTCCGTGAAGCGTGGGGAGGTTTGGGCAATATTCCAATATCAGTGACTTTGAAGCAATCAATTTCCAGTAGAGAATAGCAGTTTTGGATTCAGATGGTTTTAGTAATAATTTAGTGCTTATAGTGTCTCTTCAATTTGTCTGCAGACGACTCTTTTTCCATCTTCATTGTTGCTGGATATTTTTTAATAGAGTTTTAATGTAATGTTAAAAATATTTGCCTCTGAAGCTTTCCTCCTTGCTTCAGTTTTCTTCTGCCTTTTTTTTTTTTTTTCCCCTCTATTTTTAAAATGACTTAGTATTGTTAAGGTCTACTATAGGTAATACAGTTTTTTGTTTTTTTTGTTTTTTGTTTTCTTTTTAGGATGTTCCTATGGGGCAATATCATTTTCAGCGTTGCAGAGAGAGGTAAATTCATTTGAGAAGAGCTGCCTAGTCATATATAGTCTATATAAATACATGTGTTTTGTGAAATATGCGTTCATATTTATGCCTTGCTTTCAGGTATTGAAACTCAAGCTATTTTTTTCTGGTGACACCTCTATCTAAATAGAGGAAGTCTCTAAAAACAGTTTGAAGACATGTTACTTATGAACTAGGACTACGCTTCCTCCTAACAGATAGCATTAATCTAGATTAGCATCTAGATTAGCATGTTGATGGTCTTCTATTTGTTTCTTTTCACTTTTCCAGTAACTTTCAACCTCTTTACTCTTTCATTGTGCAAATAAAAAATGTAAGGGAAATTTGAGAGGGGAGGCATAGTGCGGTGAAAAATGAGAGATATTGATATTATAACTTATAAACTCATATGCTAGAAGAAGTACTTTATATATTTTATATATATATTTTGTAAATTACTTTGTATTTACATTGTGCAGTAGTATTGCAGAGTCTGTAGTGTGTTTATAGTAGTAAACATTTTAAAAGTACTTTGTAGTTCTCCAGTCTGGAGCAACATGGTGAGAAATGGACATAGGAAGGAACTGTGGGTTTTTTTTTTTTTTTTTTAAATGTCCAGAATTTTTACATTGAGAAACAATTGAATGCTGTTAAAAAATAAGCCTAGTAGTATAAGAATATATACTTTTTATATTAATGGCTTGATAATGTCTTTCTTGCAAAAACATAAGTGACATCACAAATACCATAAAATAGCTTGAAAGAAGCCTTCCAAATTTGTGCTTGTGTCTTTTTGATTGTGCAAGTTTCTCATTCTGTCTGCTAGTCTGGTGCGCAGCTCTGCTGGGTAAATGACTGACAGATAAAATACCAGCTACTGAGGAGTTGCACATTCCCATAAAATTCTACTAGTTTATAGAAGTGAAGAGGTTATGACTGAATCACTGTAATAGTTATAAAGATGTTCTGGCTAGGAAACCAAGCATTTACATTTGGAGTGCATGTTAAAAGAACTTACTTCAGTCTTATAATCAATCAAACAAACAAACAAACAAAAACCCCACTGTACTATGATGTTTTCAAATCATGCAGTTCTTTTAAGACTTCACTCACATGCTTGTATTTTCCTGCTTCTAAATTTTACTCCACAGCAGATTCTAAAGCTACAAATTTTAGTAGGTATCTTGATACCATGTTGTTGTTCTTCATGTTATGGAAGGAGCTTCTAGAAACCATTAGTAAGTCTTCTGTCTTTACTGAGGCATGTAACGAAGATTTTAGATATGCTAGTTAGTCATTCCCAGAGGGCAGAGCTGAAGTGATAATAAGTACTTTGAAAATCAAGTGTTTTGTTAGAATATGAAGACGTGGGTTGTGAAGCCTGACTGTAGGCTTCTGTTTGTGGCAGTCCTACCTCTTACATAGTTACATGATATTCTTATGTTTTAGGGATCTGCCAATGCTATTATGAGTGATAAAACAGTGTCTCCTTATGTGTCTAGTTATTTCTCCTAGGCAGATGTTTCAGCATGTGAAAAATAAGGTGTAAACATGTGTTTACCTAAATTCTGTAGCATTGAATAAGGATGAAAACATTTGGGTTATGTAAAGTTACAGTAAGTACACTGAGATGTTTTCTGTGTCAATTTGAAACCTGAAATAGGATATCAGTTTTGCAGAAGTAACCCAAAATATTAATGTGGGAAAAGGGGTGTAATGCCTTTGGCAGGTTTAACTTTGTAGATTAAGAAAATTTTGATAACTGCCGAGTAATATTTCAGATCTCAGTGCTGATTTCCGACCTAACACTGTTGCTAACTTAGCACTCGATTTAAGTTTTCAAGGAAGAGAGTCATAATCTGTAGAAATATTTGAAATACCAGTTTTAAGGAGAGCACAAGTGCTGGAGGAACTGATGGAGTTTGCAACAATGTATGTCAGAAAAGACAAACCCTCTCTTACCATCCTCAGCTGAATCCATGCTGGATCCAGTGGACATAAACGATCATTTTCTTATTATAGTTATGTTATAAATTTAAAAAAGAGGAACATGACATATGTTTGAAACTAATTTAAGGCTTAGTGCTCTTATTAAAAATAATATTTCCAAGAAAGGAAGAGTTAGCAGCCTTTCTGCAGAGAATTCTTATTATGCATCAGTGCACTAGCACATTATTGCTCATCACACAACTCTGTCAAACAACTTTTAAAAATAACTAAAAGAAACAGGAATATTTCAAGGATTTGAGCATATGCCATTCTTTTTTCAGGAAATCATACCATTATGGATGGTTTTCCTTAAGCCGGAGTTTCTAGAAATCTGTGTTTTTGCAAGATGTTTACTTTTGGTTGTTTCTAAGTGCTTCCTAATAGTTAGAGTATATTTTTTATGTATGTGTTTATGGAAAAATCTGTAGCTTTTGCTGCTTTTGTTGTATATGCATTTGTCAGCTTAGTATGGTGAAGTCTGTAGTTGCTATTCAGCATAAATATTAAAATGTTGTTATTATATCATCAATTTTATGCCAACTATCGCCCCCTCTTTTCTAAAGTTAATGTTTATTAATAATGTGATGATTTTCCAAATTAACTTCCCTCATTTTTCGTTTCAGAACAAAATCACAGAAAAAAAGGTTTGAGGAGGAACTAAATGAGAGGATGATTCAGGCCATCGATGGAATCAATGCTCAAAAGTAGGTTTGCGTTCTGGATTGTCTCCTTCCCTCAGCTCGACATAAGTGTGTTTACTAATTCTCCCTCTTGCATGCACCCACTGCACAGTAGCATTTTCTATTTTATGGGATAAGACCGTGCTTGTGAATCGTGCTGTGACAAAGGTTTTGGCTGTCCTTGAACTTCAAGGCAAAGGAATTTTTGGCTCCATAACTGCACACTCATCTGTAATGCAGAAGAATTATCTCATCACACAGCAAAGAAATAATAGATGTAAAGAAATACTGGGACTTGGATTGATGTAAAAATTGATGTTTCACAATTGTGACAGAAACATCTCAAAACTAGAAACTTTCCCTAAACACACAATTTGGGGAAGCCTCTTAGCAGAGGCTAAACTCAATGAGACTCTTAGCAGAGGCTAAACACAGTTGAAACTGTGGGAGGGGCAGAGTAACATGTCCTAGGAGGAGCTGGAGGTGGTTTTGAAGGTTTTGGCCTGGTGGCAAATAGATAAAAATCAGTAACACTCCAAAATAAGTGTTCAGGTTTCTCGTACTTCCCTGGTGAAATCAGGGAATTGCCCTTTGAAAAATGTGGATAATAACTGTGATGAATTATATTTTCTTCCTCCTATTTCTGCTATTCAGCATTTTACTTAACAGAATATTATACCTAATTATTAAATAGTTATTTATCTTTATTTTTGGGGGGTGGGAGTAGGGGGGATGGTGGTTTTGTTTTGTTTTATTTTTTGCAGCCAATAATCCTGTTAGTAGATACTCAGTTTATGGAAATATTTTTCAGATTTTATTTTTAGAAAATGCTAATATAAATGCTGATATAAATATAGGTCATGAAAGGAATTTGATGAAAGTAAGTTAACTGATAGGCAAAGCCATTTAATTTTGCTAGACTTTCCTAAAACAGCTATACACTTTTGCAGTTTTTATTGGTCTTCGGGTATACTTGCTGTGATAGGTGCACTCAAAAAACTGTTTTGATGTTAAAAATAAGACACCTTGCTTATAGGCATAAAGTATTGTTGTGACCATACTTTCCTTTCCTTTATCCCTGTCTTATCTTATCAGACTATAAAATTCAGAGAAGATTGAGGATAAAAGATTTGTGTGATAAAAGAGACTGCTGCAAAAGTTTTTGTGAATTTTGTGAATGGACAGCAGAAAGATAAGGAATGAATTTCTGTGTTAGAGAGGCCGGATGCTGCCTTCCAAAAGTAGATTCTCTGTCTGTCTTTGTCTTAATTTACTGAATGATTCACTTAAACTTATTTAATTGTGTACGTGGGAGCCAATTTACAGAAGTGCTGATGTCCTAAACAGCAAGTTAATCCAATAATATTTTAACTACGTGAATGCTAAAATAGGATGCAGATGTCCTAAAGATACTCTAAATTTGGGACGCAAAACTAATGATCCTTTTTTATATAGTTGTATCTTTTTTTTTTTTTTTTTTTTTTTTCGTTTTTCACTATAATACTACGAGCTAATGTAATGGAGTGATTGTGAAGCTAAATCTGTTACTTTTTGTGAATCACAAGTCAAACTTTCAAGAACACCTAGGAAGAAAATGAGTAGCCCTGACCATGCCACTCTGTACTTGGGTGTTTAGGGGACTTTTGTTGGAAGTGTGATGGACAGACTGGAATCTGCTAACTCAATATATACCAAGAGACAGAGTTAAACTAAGGTTATCAGATAAGTCAGTTCCTGTGTTAAAGACATGCTATCTCTTTCCTTTTATATCTTAGTCACATCTTATCTCCGTCACTGCAGCTGCTACGTTGTGTGCTGAGTCCCAGGCTGGGTGTTGCCGTTAGACCAAACCTATCTAGCCAAGTGCCCCAGGAACACAGGCAGAATTTAGTTGCCGGTCTCCGTTGTTTTCTGAATTGAAGAAGAATTTAAGCAGAAATTTGGGATTTAGCTTTCCTGTAGGTAAACTCCCACATCCTTGCAGATAATTCAGTAAATTTTGGACTAAGCAGGGAACTATGCAGTTAACTGTAGATTTCTCTGTCCTCATCTCCATGCCAAGGGTATGTGTTTTGTGCCCCTTCATCTTCTTTAGTGAAGTGAGAAATCTCTGTTTAGTGTTTGTGAAAATGAGATTTTTCTTAGTCAGAGTTATACAGTAACTTAAAATTTTTATGTCTTTAATAGGAATGGAACCAGGCACGTATGGTTTTAGCAATCTTCCTGGTATTACTAAAAGCTCCTGGAAATATGAGCTAATAATAGGAAGTATGGGGCAGCCTTTACTGTACGTGGCATTAATGACCTCACATGTGATCAAATGGCTGCAGGCCAATTTGGCCTTTGGGTGTAGCTCTGTACCCAGAGCTACAGTGTTATATGGACAAGTCTATTAAATCTTTTTCTTCTCAGACTCTCCTTACTACAGTCCGATGTAGATGTGACCTATTTCACATTAAACTGAAAAATATATTTTTGAATTAAGCATCCCTAGGGTTGAACATTTTTTTCCCCCTTTTTGATAGAAAAATGGATAAATTGAAGCAACAGTGCACAGCCTTTGTGTAAGGAAAACAACTACGTTATATTTTGTGAGTCAGAGCTAATATCTTACACAATGCTTTGTCCATTCCTCTTCTCCCAAGTTCTTAATTTAGGATTTTTTTTCTCACACTGTGGCTCATTATTGCTGCTTATTTACATTGCTGTATGTCAATGGAGACTTTTATTTTTGCTTAGAAAACATGTTAGCTACTGTACTAGCTAAGAGTCTAATTTAGAAATATAGGTGAAAAAAGCATCTCAAACCCTGCTCTTAGTGTTCAAGCTCAGAAATTGGCTATTATCAGAAAGATGCTGCTTAAATGCTATGTTAAAAAAAAAATCTAGTCCTCTTTCAATTCACCTAACAACCCAAAATTTAAATACTCTGTTTCTTTTCAAATGTCCATTAAAATAAATATACTTTCATATTAGAACATTTCATTTTGCAAAAAGGTGTTATGTCAAGATTTTGTCAAGATTCACTCATTATAAAATAGATTTAGCATTTCACTACAGCTACTTATCCTGTTTTGCATTTCTCAGCTTTTAGTAGAGGTCTTTATAAAAAAAAATCAAAATCTACAGGAAGAGGGTAGGTAGGATCACAGTCAATTTAATTCAAAGACAGAATCACTCCACTTTTTAATTTTTTTTTTTTATATTCAGATTTGGAATAGGGCAGTCCATAAAGTTTGTTTTACCTGATGCTCTTGTATATTGTGACAGTGTGGTTTATCATGGCAGTGTATGAAGGATTGTCCTTTTCTCAGGTTCTCTTCTGTGCGCTTGATATACTGCAGGATTTTGGACACATGGAATGTCCTTGTCAGTGATATATCATATAAATCTCAGTGTAAATCACCACATGTGTTTGAATACACAAGAACTTGCTCTCTTTAAATTTATTTTCTTATTCTACTGTTTTCCAGTAATGTAAAAGCATGGTTCAGCTCTAATATTCTTATATTCAGTTATAATGTTCTGTTGTATTTCCTTTTCCTTTCTAGGCAATGGCTTAAATCTGAAGACATTCAAAGAATATCACTTCTTTTCTATAATAAAACTCTGGAAAAAGAGGTAAGTTATTTTCAGAGGAGGTTCACGGTTGCTTCCTGCTCTGCCTCATCCTAAGGGAGGTCTGTATCCCATGCATTTGTAAGAGAGTCTCAGCCTCAGCACTTGTCCTGAAGTTCTTTTGAAGGTTACTATAATATTTTAACTCATTTATGACAGAAATGTCAAGCGTATAAGGTCTGAGAACCCTTTTTCCTTTCCAGGGCAATTTTTAAAGTATTCTACAGTTCACCTGAATTTCTTGAAATTATCATAGTCTCACAGTAATGGAGGATTTTGGAGGAGATGGAGGAGAAGTGGATGTCTTCTGCTTTTCTTATTGGCTGATTGAAACTAGCTTGCTGGTTCACTGTTTCTCGTATTGTGTGTGTCGTTGCTCCCTCTATGGACCCGAGAACAACATTTTGGGGGAAAGGAACTGTTCTTGGCTTTTGCGCAGGGCTGGAGGCAGTGTATGGGTCCACACTGCTCATGGAAGTGATGGTAGGCCACCTGATGTGGAGGGTTAACCCTCTCTAAAGGACTGTGGCTGGGTTTTACTACATAGCATAAGTATCCCCTAAGGCCCACATGGTTCTCCAAGACATAATTAATAATTTCTGCAAGTGTCTTGCAGTTCAAAGTATCTGAAATTAATTTCAGGTTCTCTCACAGCTCAGCTGAATGGTATTGTTGTAGGAGGGCCAAAGGAAAATGTTGTATGCCCTTGAAGTGTTAAGACTTGCGGAAACTATGTAGATGTGACATACGAGAGAAGAAACTAGACTTGTCCTGGATTTGTAGTGCTTAGGGAATGCAAGTCCTGGAGCGAATGGACCCCAGGAGCGCATTCAGGTTTTAATTTGAAGAGTAATAATCAATTAACTCTGAAAAAAAGAACTTGGGAGAAAACCATTACAGGCTCACAGTCGCCATCACACTTCGGACAGTCAAGAAATGAGGACTTGGGAGAAAACCAGGGAGCTGAGTTATTTAGCTGTGAGGATGTGCCCTGTAGGAGTCTGTTCTCTTTTAGACTGTAGCATGCTTGCATGGCAAAGAACTAATTGCTCTTTTCAGATCTGGCTTTTTAATGCCTTTCTTCACTTCCTTTCAATGACTCACCAGTCCAGTCTTGACTTAAAAGAACTCAGTGGGAAGCTTGACTTTGATTTAAACAGGAGCTTTTCAGGCCCTGCAGGACCTGAAACTAAAGCAAGGTAATAAAGTAAAATAATTATTTAACTTAAGGAGTGAGTTGCATGACTTCATTGGGAGCTGTCTAGAGAAGTGTGGAACACGGAAATGAATTCACAAGATGGTCAGAATTTTTTGAGATTTTGACAGCAGGTGAAGGTGCAAAATCATTGAACAAGATGTTTGAGATATAACACACTTATTCAATAAAAAAAGCCAAAAACTTGCTGCAAAAAATAGTCATCAAGCACAGTCATGTGTGTGCCTTGGAGTTCATGTAGGTATGTGACAAGAATTGCTTTTGATTTGTCACAGAATTCAGAAGTGAAAAAAAAAAAAAAAAAAGACCGCTGGGTGCTAAGCTTCATTCAGCTGTGTTCACGTGCACCAGTTCTGAAGTCCAAATTTGACACTGAGCACAAAGACACAGCTGTGAACTTGCCGTTAACAAGCATGGCTCATGCACTTCCCGTTTATGAGGTCTGCATATTAAGCCCTTTGTGAAAATATCCTTTGCTGCATTTATTAAACTCTCACCCTATGAAAAAAGTCAATATTTATGCCGTTTCTTTTTGAATTGAGTTCCTACTTGGCTGGTTTCAATCTGGTCATATTTACCTCACATACCAGAGCAATTTTTCTAATAAATAATTCATTACTCAATTCTTGTCTTTTTAGATTGCTAATTAGAGATTTATATGTAGAATTTTTGTAATGATAAAGCTGGGCAATTTGACATTCTCTCAGAATATCAACTGTCTACTAGTGTCAGTGGACTTATAAGGCCTTTTAAAACTGGCATTAAATATTTTAATTGAAGTAATAATATAACCTTGATTGATTATTATAGGTGTTATTGCTAGCTATCCTCATAGAAATAGTACGCATGTAGTTGCTTCATGTGCTTGGAAGTTTCTTATCTAGAAGACTTAATTTTTTTTTATAGTTATTTCAGCCCTCTAAGTTTTATTCTTAACTGAAAATTAGATGTGGAGAATTAATTACTTGGAAACTTGGAGGCATCCAAGGACTGTCAGTCATTCTTGAAAACGGAAAAATATATTTTATTTGCTTTCACTTTTTAAAACAAAAATTGAACCTCTTATGATAAATTTGGGATAATCCTGTAGCAGATACAATAACCATTTCACCTGGCTGTGTAGGCTGTTCTTCAAGGAGTGAAATAAAGTTCTTCAAGAGGATTCAATGCTATGTTTGAGCATCCCCATACCCATGGGGTTTCATAGGAGAATTACTGAAAAATAAGAAACTCACTGTTACTAAAGATTACTTATACAGGCCCACTCTTTTAAGCTGGGATTTCAGTTAAGTGATATTTTGTCTGTTTTGACAACCGTACTTTTAACATGTGCTTTCTTTTTCTAGTATCGAGCCACTACTCTGCCTGCGTTTAAGTATTATGTGACTTGTGCCTGTCTCATATTCTTCTGCATTTTTGTCGTGCAGATTCTGGTACTGCCAAAGTAAGTGGTATTTATTGGCCCTAATATTTACTCATACATTTGTGTATTTGTTTATTAGTGTAAAAAACGAATAATGTATAAGTTAAAAGTGTAAGAATGTTGGATTACAAAGGTTGATTCATGGAAGTGGAATTGAACAGATAAGAATGAGAATTTCAACACACTTTCAAAGTTATACTGGCTTCTAATTTAACTGTTGTAATGGCTTGATGTCCAAGTGTTAGTATCAATTCTACACTGCCTTTAGTTTTTCTCTTTTCATTTAATAATGTGATGGAAGGACAGGAATGAAATTCATATGTGTAGAAAAAGTAATACTTGCTCTAAATTTATGTGACTAGGATTACACAAAGCAAGGGGACCATTGGATGTGAAAATGGGGGACTATGGACTGCAGAATTACTGTGCTAGCACTGTTCCAACCTGCATACCAGAAAAACATTACTATATATAAAGTAAAATCTATCTTTTAAAATTAATTTTAAAATAATAAAATCAATATGCTGGCTTAGTCATTGCTATCAGAATTTATTTATGTGAGATCGTGGGAAAAAATGTAAACTGATTTTTATTTGTGTGTGTAAATTAGCTATTCTTTCCATCTGTGCATATCCTAGAGAGGCCAAAAAAATGGTGGGTATTTGGAATCAGTTTTAACAAGAGGAATCTGAACAGTTTTTTGTTAGCTTATTTCGAATGGAACTTTTATGTTAAGCGTTTATCTACTGGAAAGTTGATAGTGGATTCATAATAATTGTTTCCAAAGGCAACATTATATATTTTCTGTGATTATTTCTATAGTGTTAGTCTTTTCCAATGCAGTGCTTTTGGGAGCAGTCTTTTAGCCTTAGTTGTTTGACTGAGCTGGTGCTGAATTACTGACTCCCACTTGAATTCAAGGCCAGAAGGAACTGGTAGTTCATTAAAAATTGATTTCGCATGTTGCAGATGTTTTATAACACATATAAAGTGTTATGGACTTCTATTTGGGTATGAAAGTGTTTCCTTTGCAAAGGGTTTCCTAGCCAGTTGCCGGTGCTGAAACAAAATCCACGAAGGGACATGTTTATATGAGTTCAGCACTGCTGTGCATGTGGTTGAGTCTAACTTTAGGATTTATCATTGCAAAATAAGAATATAGAGCTGCTTTTAATTTTCATTTTGCACAGAGATTTTTTTTGTCATTCTGCATGGTGAATATGTATTTTATAAACTCACAACGTATTTTGATTAGTACAGGAATTAATCTGGGAAATTTATTTGTTTGTGATATACCAAAACCAAGCTTAGATCTGACAAATCCTTTCCAGGCTTATGACTTACGAATCTACTTTTATCCACTCTATAAATGACATAATAATTTTTCATTTGATTTCCATGTTGAAATGACTTTTTGGTCTAATTCATAGCCTAAATTCATTTTCACAGAAGTAGGAAGATGCTTATTTTGCCCTATCCTTTTATCTCCCATAAATAAAATGTGAATTTCAATAAAATTTATCAGGTACTCTAAGGTACTGTATTCAACTATGGAAAATGTCTTCCAACCTGAAAAACTAGTATTACGTGATCTTCTCTTACAAACATGAGAACAAAACACACAAATGATTTTTCATTTTCGTTACCAAAATTAAAAGTCTGGTCCTTTTATAGAGTTGTATGTTAAATTGCAAAAGCAAGAGTAAAAATCAGATACTATGAATGGCTTTCAGCTTCAAGGTATCTCTGCAAAAAGATGCAAAAATGGAAGAAAGAAAAGCAAGGCGTCTGAATCTCTGCTTCCAAAGTGTTTGGGGTCCACAAATCCCAAAAGAGTTCAAAATAACTGCTGTACAAAAATGCTTTCCCTGTAAAGTAAAATTATCTTCAGTCTATAATGTTTGTACTTGTGTTACTTGTTGGAATGTACTTATTCATTGTCTTTTAGAAAGCACTGCATATTCTAAAAAAAAAATGCAGTATTAACTCATTGGTGTTTTTCTTACTTTCAACCTTTATTTTAAAGATCCTATAAAATAAGCTTTTACTTTTAACAGTTTTTACTTTTAACCATTTTTATTTTTAATTTATTTTTATTTTATTTGTCTTATTGCATACTTATAAATCAAGAAGGCACATGGCTAGCTCCCTGTCCGTAATTACTGTAATTATGAAAAAATATTAATGGCAAAGGAAAAGGCTAGGCTGTTAGCAGCCCTTCTGGGCAATTAATTTCAGTTTTGCACCCGCGAAAAAAGAAAAGGGAGAGGGGGTTTCACGTAGTCAATCACAAATATAACTTAAAGTGAATGTTTTCATGTTTTCTAGTGCTACATTTTTTTTTTTGTAGCAAAGATCAAAGTTCCTTAGTTGAAAAGACTATGTAGATTTGTTCTTTTTGTCTAAAAATGCTTCAGTATTTTAAAATGATGATGTAATGGGAATAGAGAGAAACTCCATCTGCCAGTGGTTTTATTGATTCAGTATTCCATTAGTCTGCTTTTGCGGCAATGTGCTAGCATTGATTTCTCTGCAGTCTCCCTACCTGCTGCTTTAAAGTAAATTTGGGGATATTTGGTGAGTAACATCAAGCAGGTTGCAAGTATACAAGAAATATTTCCAAGATCAGGAGACATGTATTTCAAGGCTGAAATCATTTATTAATGTTTTCTTTTTCCAGGAGTAGATAAACTGATGTGGTGTGTTTATGGTAAACCTACTTCTTATGCGAAGGAGTAAACACAGATGTAATCAAGTAAACAAGAGCTTAGGGTGAGAGATGTTCTGAGGAGTAAGTCCATATCCTGATACTCAAATGTGAGACCATCTTGGTGGGTTCACCTCCTCGGAAAAGGCCTTTGAGGGCTTTCTTCCCAAGGCTTTGCTTTCTGAGGCTGCTGGGTTACAGAAATGATACCCTTTTGTCCTAAGCTGTGCCAAGTAGTTTGACCTATGGAAGATGTTTAGGATGCATTGGCATACTGTGTCTAGCATGGGGTCGCTTTATCGAAGAGGTACTACCTAGGAACTTTGTCTGAAAGCAGACATGTAAAATATGAGAAATGAAGAAATTCGCTCTTGCCAGCTATTTTTCTGCTGCATTTGATTATATAAATGCATTTTTTATATGTATATATAATCCCAGAATCGTAGAATCATTATGGTTGGAAAAGACCTTCAAGATCATCGAGTCCAACCGTAAACCCATCCCCACCCTGCCTGCTAAACCATGTCCCTTGTGTTCTTGAACACTGCCAGAGGCAGTGACTCCACCACTTCCCTGGGCAGCCTGTCCAATGCCTCACTACTCTTTCCATGTAGAAATTCTTCCTAATGTCAAACCTGAACCTCCCCTGGCGCAACTTGAGGCCGTTTCCTCTTGTCATATCGGTAGTACTCACATAAATACTCATATACTACATAATATAATATATGATTTTTCTCAAGTATAGGTGTCATATAGTTAGTCAGCATGCTCGCTGAATCCACTGGGGACATAGTGAAAGCATCACGCAGATCAAAAAAAATGACAAAATGTTAAATTGTTAAATGACCAAAAAAAAAAAAAAGACTAAATTCAGTGTTATCATGTCATGTCAGCTTTTTCCTCAGGAGAATTTGCAATCAAACTGTTAAAGACAGTCAATGTTGATTTCCTTGCAAGAAAAAGAAATATACTATGTCCTCTTAAGGAAACTGTGCCCTAAGTCACTTACTTAACTAGACGATACAGGAGTGTAGATAGAATATCTTCTATTTTCCATCTTTCAATATGTTTATCTTCACAAGGAATCATTATTTTTGCAGTAAAAAGGTTGCTAGTGAGATCTTAGCATGTGTAAATGCATTTTTTTCCACTCTCATGCCACCTCATAAAAATTAATTACTGAAAATAGAATTTTCCTGATGAAAGTAGAGTACTACGAGAAGGACATCTGAGAGAGTAAAGTAGTTAGACTTGCAAGTATCTGAAACCTGGGAATTTCTCATATGTCCTCAGCTACAAGCTCTATCCCTCTGCAGGGTATTGCTAAGGCAAGCCCTGCGTGGGCTTGAAGCAGAGGAAGAAGCTGGTTAAACAAAAGGGTACCTGATTTATGGGGTGGTCAGCGCTCTATTGACAAGATGGTTCCTTAACTCACCACGAAGAATTTTATGGATACAGGGCAGCAGGGGACTCTGCGCAGTAAAGGCAAGGTTAGTTTCCCTTGAAGTGCTGAGCTGTTACTGAGCAGCTTAGTCTACAAGTGACAAATATAAGTGCATGTTATGACTTCTCTGTGGTCCTTGCCTCCATACTTATTAAATATAGGCTCACGGATTTTTCTCTGATTGTTGCTTAGCCTACATGATTGTATCCTCTTTGAATAAGCTCTCTTGAGTCAGTGCTCTCCCTTCCTTTCTCTTACTCTACAATTTCTGTTCTTCCCATATTCTTGCAGAAAGACGCTCTCCAAATTAAAGTTAATTATATTCCTTTTCTTTCACCTCTTCTATCATTTACTGGATGCTAAATTCTTAAGGCTAGAAACTGTAGTTTTACATGCACTAATATACAGCTTAAAGTATCAGTAGCAACAAGGAATTCTTGGAGAACATGTATTGAACAGCAATAATAATTTTCATTTTCAAGATAAATATATGCTGGAAATTGCCAGCTGTTTGTTTTTCATCCACGAATGAAGATTCTCTGGATGATTGGCAGGAAAGCTCATAAATTGCTCTCCAAAATGCTTTTAATGGGAGCAGGATGGCATCAAATTGGTTTATGAAGTTAATGCTTTTTTATTCTTTTCTGAAAACAGCTTTTGTTTGTTAAAACGAGTCGTAATATTTTCCAATGTTTGTACATAATCTGTGGAAATGGATCAAAGTTCTGCTCCTGATCTTCAGTATTATCATTTCTAAAACACTTATATTTAAATTCAAATGGCATTCAAATGGAGCAGACATATGCTTTTATTAAAAGTATACTTTAATTCTGATTCATATGTTCATGGAGAAGCTAACTTAAAATGTAACATTTATTGTGGTTTTGTGGAAAAAAAATAAAAAAGAAACGTAAAGCTTATTTCAAAAACTGCGTGCCAAAATCTCCAGCAGATCACATGTGCTAAAGTAAGGCATTTGCTGGCACTCAGTGCAGCTGAGAGAGACTTTCAAATTCTGGAGTTGTATCAATCTGTGGTTAAAATGGAAAGCAGATGCTCAGGTGAGGGAGTTGATGACTGACGGAGATACTATTTTGGCTAGATTTTCCTATTTGTAGTACACAGGGAGAAGTTAAGTTAGAACGGTGAGCTGGGTGAGGATGATTTCAGGAAGATCATAGTCTACTCTTAACTATTATTTTCCTATTTAAAGTTTTGCTGATGGTGCTTTTTTATATTTTTCGTGGCGTTTAATCTTTTTTCCTATTGTGTTTCCTGCTCCCTGATATGTCAAGAAAAAAAAAAAAAAAATCCCCCCAAAACCCATTGCTGCTCTTAATGCATTATGACATTTAAAGAACTTGTATGGAAATTAATATCTGTTGTGGTAACAGTTTTGCAAAATGAGATATAAAGCCAATATAGCATTCCTGAAATTAAAATTATATTTTCATATGCATGTATGTATGGGTGTGTATGTATATTTAAAGAGACTGTCTTAGTAGCTGTGTTTTTGTATGCATTAGATTGGAAAATCAAAAATGGCAGGGAAAAGCCCTGTCATTCTAGTAAGAAGTGAATTTGTTTTTTTCCATGGTTTTGATGTTTGCAAATTGTAACTTACACATGGCAACTTTTCATAACATTAGCAATATTGCATACAAGAAAGTTTTGCTATGAAAGTGTCACTCACAAATTCTGTTTTCACAAAAATGCTTTCTTATTTCTTGCAGAACATCAATTCTTGGAATTTCATTTGGTGCTGCTTTCCTCTTGCTCTCCTTCATCCTTTTTATCTGCTTTGCTGGACAGCTTTTGGTAGGTATTCAAATAAATCTCAGTTGTCTTTTCTAAATTTTTTGCTACTGAGCTTATAGCAGGTCATCCATCTTGTAAATGCTTACATTTGATGCATATTGCTTTAACTTTATCATTTTTTTTTTTATAATACCTATTTTAATACCTAATAATATGCTGAATTTGAGAATTTCACTTCATTCAGTATCTGGGCAAACCTTTCAGCATTTTACGGTATAAATAGCAAGTATTAATATGCTTCTTTTATTTATTCTCAAACAGATGTAACCTAAAACTTCCTCTAGACAAAGACATCTCAGAGTTTATGAGAGATTAAAGGAAATTTGAATTTGGAATGTAATCTAGAATAATACACTTGTTTATAGAGTGTGGCATAACTATGTGCTGCTTGCTTAATTGTTTTTTTTCCAAAGTCAGTTTATCCTTTTCTTAAAGGTGTTTTTGTGGTGTCATGGAAGAGAACCACATCACAGAAAAAATCCTTATTTCTGGTTCTTGTCAATGGTTTTCTTACCGTTTGAAACCAAACACTGAATTATTTCCACAAGCCTCAGATACCCGATTCAAAATATAGGATAGTGGATTTTTTCTTCTTTTTTTTTTTTTTTCTATACAGCTGTACATTCCAGCTAAAGAACAGGTTTTTTTTTCTAGAAAAGATGGAAAAAGAGGTTGCAGCAATCAGGAATTCTATAAATATGAATTTAAGAATCAGGAGGACAGTGAGTAGTACAAAGAAACAATGGTGCTAGATACTCTGGTAAAATTAGTGTCTTAGGTATATAAATAAATAAATAAATAAAAGTCTTGGGGGTCTTTGTTCTGTCATTGCTATCCATGTTACCACAGTAGAAATAAGTGGAAAGATTGCAAGATTCGGCTTCGCACCCTTCAGTTAGAATATGTTTTCCTGAAACCTGTCAAGGCTCTGGTGCACTTGATCCGAAGGACTTCTCTAGCTCTGCATTTTTCTACAAGCTTCCATGGAGGAAGCTGATAAAAAAGAGCTTTTCTATACAAGCAAAGCAAATGTGCCTCTGGAAGAGACTCGCATTATGCAGTACAATAGTGAGCAAAGATGCAGCTGCTTTTGAAGCTGATAGAGGAGCCAGGATTTTGTAATTTCTCCCTCTTCACTTGGGAAGCTGCTAATTAGCCAAGACATTTTTTAAAGAAAATTTAATTAGTCTACATTTCACTTGTATTTGCATGTTTCAAGTAAGGAAGGGACAATTCCACTGTTCAGGAATTTGTCTGAGGTATATCACGAAAAATATTCTTTTAAAATTTGAAATCCTTGGAGTAAGGCCCTAGAATTACTGTTATAAATGAATAGCAGAAGTTAGTTCTCATGTAATGCCACAGTTAATTGTTGTCTGGCATTGATATATGAGGAAAATGCTGGAGTCAGAGTATTGCTATTGAATAATGACATGAAAATAAGGAAAGATGAAAAGTTTTAGGAAGAAAGGTGGCAATGAGCTGGTATCAAGGAATAATGGCACTTGGGCTCCTCTGAGGCCTTGATTTATAGAGTAGTTTGGGAGGAATGCAAATGTGGTATTCTGCCCTTTTAAGGCTAAGCAAATATCCCAAGTCAGTGTTCAGAAGTAGTGCCACTGGATAATATTTAACACATCGAGCAAATGTTGTTTCTCCCCCATGTCTCATATGTATTGAGAATATTTCCCAGAAATGGGGGCGTATTATTTCAGCTATACTGACTTGTGAGATATCACATTGTGACCTTGATAACCTGAAGATGAGTTGTTTACATCTATGTCAATTTGGGTTCTGTTACTCTAATGCATAAACTGTATTGGTAAGAAACTTTTCTTAAATAAGTTAAGACCATAGGTAAATTGGCATGGGTTTTGCTTCCCTATAGAAGTTTTCATTACTCATTTTTCATTTTTTGTTTGTTTGTGTGTTTGTTTTTTTTGGTATGTTTCTTCTCTCATCTTTTTCTAAAGAGTACACTTTGAATTCCCTTGCAGAATGCAGGTGTGAATGTGCACATTTGCACACATCTGCATACATGCTTACAGTGCTTAAAAGTTGCCATATGGATCTTTGAAAAGTGCAAAAAAGATAGAGATTTTTTGCCCTGGCTGATCCTGTCAAATGATTCTGCAGCAGAAGTCAAATATTTACATGAAGGTTATAGCATTTATACAGTGCAAGTTGCACTACTGGCAAAAACAACAAAATTTAGGTTCAGATTAGGACATCTGGCAGTTGCTATACTGTGCACTTCTCTCAGTGGGCATTTTTCTCACTGCTTGGCACTTTGCCTTTGCAATCTCCACCAATTATAAATGACTGTCATCGCTTCTTATCAGGAGAAAGGAATTTAAAAAAAAAAGCCTTGAATAAGTTAGTTTTTTTGTGCGTGATTGGTAAGCATAAATAAAAGAAAAAAAAAAGTAATGCTAAAATTCCTGTCTCTTACAGAATAAAACTACATTATTTTAAGAAAAGATTTATACTCCTTTTTTTTAAAAAAAAAAAAAAGAGTTATTATTAGTTGATTTTACTGTTCAGGAGCATGACAGCTTGGTCCAACTCAATCTGTTGTGGAATGATAAGAGTATTGATTAAATAAGAATAGAAATGTGTCTATCAAATGGTGGTGAGGTGGTGTCACAAATGACAAGGCTAAAGACTTTATAGATAGCATCTCTGGTGTATATAATCCAATATCTGGTCATGGGCAACCAGAGCATAGGGGCATTTAAGAATTCTCCTAAAAACAGTCGTTTGTCCATAGGAATGAATAGTTAAAATTGTCACGTGTCCTGAAACATGAAACTGCTAAGAGGGAAGAACAGCATGGCATTTGATGCAATCCGTTGCCATTGGAGGATAATTTGGTTCCAGGACTTGCTGTCCCTTTTGCTGCTTTATTGGCGGAGAGTTTGTAGTTGCTGCCATTCCTCGATGCCCATAGCCCACGTGCAGCAAGCTCACTCCTTCAGGGCCTTGTTCTGCAGCAGCAGCGAGATGTTGTAGTTGACACCCTGGTGCCGTACAGTTAAAAATGTGGCTCTTTAGATATTTCAGTAGAGAGTATAGTAGAGAAGTTTTGACAGGAGACGCTGAGAATGCCTTCTAAGAGAGTTTGCATTTTCTTAGAGGAAGAAAGCAGCAGTGGAGGGACCAGGACTGCGCTCCAGGTGCCTACAGGTGTATTTATACGGCTCAGGGCAGTTCTTTCCTTTGAATGAGACAGCTGAAGTGAAGAATAGGTCCATTTTAATGTGACCCTTTGTGAAGGCTAATAAACGCAGCGAAGCATGGGGAAATTTGATAGCAACTTCAGTTTTTCCTGTTGTTAACTCTTTTTGTTTGGGATTCTGGCTTTAGCTGGACGAGTTGCATCCAATATAAGATTGAATAGACTCTCATCTGGAATCATTGTGTAGGGATTCCAAATACATGGTGTAGACTTAAAAATTCCACCATGGAGTTCAAAAATATGATGTTACTGTATCCATGTTAAAAGTACTTTGGTCCCTTAAACAAGAATAGGACTGTTAAAAAGTGCTTGAAGTGTAAACTGTGTTTCTGTATGAATATTAATTTTCCTCAAGCTTAAATCAGTGCATTTATAAGTCAGCCAGTTTAAACTTCAGTCTCTTCTTCAAGACTGCATGAAAATGGGTACCTGAGCAAACACGGGTTTCTGAGCTTTCTGTTTCTTGATTTCATTCTCTCAAGCATAACCACTAGTAAAAGATTAAATTGTATTTGAACGCAAAATGAAAAGAGCAGTACTACAACTGCAGAAAATATGATTCACTGGCTCTCTGTAAATAAGAGGTCTTCAGTCAAGATGTTCCAGCCTCTGCTAGCATGTGATGGAGATGTGTGACAGCTCTTGCGACACTGTCTTTCATCTACAACGTAGCTGTCACAATTAATCCTCGCACCAGTCCCTTGCTCTCGCTCAGAAAGACAGCATTCATTTTATTAAATGCTGAATTAGGTTTTGTGTGTGGAAAGACAACACAGGATACATTTTAATAACCTGAATATTCACAATAAGTTATTACTCACTATCATGCTGAGCTGTCATACCAGATTTAATGTGCTCAGGTGCAAAGATAATGCATTAGTCACCTTTATTACTACAAATACCTATTATTTCCAGTTGGTAAATGATAAACACTGAAGCATATTCTGCCAGCTCCACTTAAAATAAACACAGCAGCTATTGCTACTGAGATCTGATATTTTACCCTTCTTGCGTGTTACTAGAAATGATGGCTTTCTTCCTTCCATCTTCTTTTTTTTTAAAAAAAAAACATAAATGAAACATAACATTTATAAATAGTGTCAATAAAATCAATCTATGTGGTTCTGCCAGCGCTACTAAACATCTGAATGAGCCCCTGACCACTCCAGCTCCACTTCTCTGAGTTCCCTGGGTGCTCAGCAGCACTCAGCTGTGTCAATTGCACAGTATATAAACTGGATTTAAACTGCTCAAATTACAAGTGAATTGGAATTCAGCAGATCTGTTAATTCCTATGCAGAAATACTATTCAGCAGTTGTAGGCTGTTGCGTTTTCTGAGGAATTTCTGCTGAATTGTTTCACAATTTTTAATGCGAGCCAGAGTTTTGTCACAATTTTTTCTTCCAGAGGCTCAATTGGTTTCACTGATGTAGGCTGCTTTCTGTGCTATGAGAGAGACCTGCCATATATTTAAAAAGGCAGGTGGCCATGACAGATGTAACAAACAAACAGTTGTTCTTCCCCTTGGAAATCAGAGTCTGCTATTAAACAGCTTGCCAAGAAATGTACCACCAAGTTCTTCTGGTTACTTCTCCTTTATGAATGGAAATAACTATGCACAACTTCATTTTCCAAGTGACAGTCTAACGGCACTCCTATTCTGCCTCGGGTCAAAGACAGCAATTGCTGTAGTTTCCCCAGTGAAAGCTAAAAGGATGGAATCTCATGATTGAGCAGACATACTGGCCGACTGATATACTGTTTCCTGACACTCAATTTATGCTCCAAAACTTTTCTTAGTGACAAGCCTAAACAGTGCAAATAAAAATATTCCATAAAACAGAAGCAGAAAAATAAGTTTTTAAAGAAATGTAGAAATTCAGAAAAGAAGAAATGTCTTTGGAAAATGCAGTCTGTTTCCATCACAAAGTTTTGTTTTCATTGGAAGAATTACTATCATTCTGTGAGACCTCAGACTAGATTAGTGCAGACTTGCTTGAGAATTTGTGTATTTAGATATCGGGATTCGACATAGATTTTTTTACTTAAAGCTTCAGATTAAGGCAAAATACAAATTGTTCATTTATGTAGAAGACAACAACAATTTATGTTACTTAAGCATTAGAAAGCCACAAAAGCATCTCTTTTTTATGACATTGTGGTTTTTTTGTATGTTACTGAAACAGCTTTTTTAATAGTCTAGAATTGAAAATAACTTCCAGAAGTTATCGAATTCACTGGACTCTTAAGGTCTATAGTGATTCTTCTGCAACGGTCACATGGGACACTGCCGCACCTTGAGGTCTGCAGATGCTGGTCTCTTCCTAGCTAGTCCAGCTTGCTGTTTCCATATGGTTACCCCCACACACTCCCCACGTCCCTCCAGAAACTTGTCTTAGACTCTCCAGTTGCTGTAGCCTTGCCTTTCCGTTGCCTCAGGCCTGCGATCTGCCTTTCCAGGGGCTGGCACCCATCTTGTCCTACTTGCTGACCAGCCCGATATGGACTTTGTTAGTGGTTATAAACACACTGGCTCAGAAGAAGTAGTATAATATACTACTTCTAGTATACTACATAGTATAACATAGAAGATGATAGTTAGAAAATGATTTTTCTTCAGTCAGAATAAGCTTGTTTAGAAAAGACCAGTCTGGATTTACATGCAGTAGTTCCTTTTTAACTTGACTCTTCTCAAATTTCCTATGCTTATAGGATCCACTGATCCATCTTTATGCCTCCCTTTCAATACCTGTGTCCTTTTTCTCTAGAAAGAGAGTTTCTTTTGTTGAGCCTTCTTGCCAGATTTCACATCAGGAGCCATGGTCTAATCATTCTTCCTTGATGGTCTTTGTAGTAGCTGATTAAGGGCCTTCTGTTCTCCACTTCTTAGGTTGCTTTGGTCATTCCATCTGTCATGAGATTGACTGATAGGGTCTCTGTGTTTAATGTAATAAGTCTTCAGTCAGATAACTTTAAGACAGCAAGATAGTAAAAAAGTGTATCTGATTTCGTCCAGATAATTTACTTTCATCGTTGGCTTTTTTTTTTTTTTTTCTCATCCTAAAGCTTTGCCTTGAACAGTAGAGCTCCCTGTGACATAATTCAGAAAGGTAGACACTATGTATGGCTTTATCAATATGACTTCCATGCCATTTTGTACTCCTTGTAAGTTCCCAGGGTCTTTTCCTAGCTTTTTCCATACACAGACTGCTTCAGCTGCCCCTAAATTGAGAAAATCTGTTTTGTTTTTCTCTGGGAGAAAAGCCCTGAGCAAATAAACTATATTGTTTTGTGAAGTTGTATTAAAGCTATGGATGTTCTCCTATAAAGGCAAAGGGTTTTTCTTATTAAGGCATGGTTTCATGGTTGTTTTGATCTAGCATAAATCTACAATCACTGACTTCCTAGGTTAGGTTTTAACCACGTTATATGGATAACCAAATGATTAGTTTTCAGTCAGATGCCTTCCCTGGGTCCCAGTCAATGCCTTCTCCTTTATAACAGCAGCAGCAGTGCAGGCTTTATGCCTTTTGCTTTATTGAAGTGGGTAACCACTTTATTAAAGGGTAATCATGGTTTTATTACTTGAAAGAAAGGTGAAAAAAATATTCTAAAATACACATGCAAATTCAGATTATTTGCCAGCTGCTAAGAGATGCATACAAAGCTTCGAGTGTAAAATAGGCATAATTTGAGCAGGAGTTTCAAGCTCAAAAATCCATTTTTCTTGTTTTATGTAACTTTTAAGGGGTGAGTAAAAGACCATGTATATAAAACTATCTTTTTTTTTTTTTTTTCCCATTTCTTTGTCCGTCCTTGAAGTTCAGATTTTATTTTGAGGAAGGTATTAACCTTCCTCAAATTGACTTAATTCACTCAGAATTTAACCAATATGGTGTGCAAAACTCACTGACATAATAGCAAATTATGTTAAAAAGTTACTAGAAATAAAATGGACTTGAAGAGGAGGATATTACTGTAAGAATATTACTAGAATATGTATTGCTAGAATATCCAAGTACCCTTCAAAAAGGGAAGATTTTTGTGAGGATGTCTTGTCTCTTAACTTTTCATTGCTTTTTTTTTACAGACGTTTCAGTATAGCTGAAAATGACATTTGGAAAGGGCAATCTTGTCCCCACTATGCTGAAATTTGGGGATAGATAATATTTCCTGGATGTGCCAGGAATAATTCTTCTGTGTGACCAGTCTGTGCCTCCACGGACTCAATGTATGTGTGAATGGAGGCTGTCAATGAGAACAAAACAGTCAAATACTTCTATACAGTGTCTTTGAAATAACCTCCTCATATATTAATGCTACTCTCAACACTAAATCTTCTTAATTCTAACCTGACGTTATTTATAGTCATTAAATACACTAACATGTAGTTTTTTTTATACTCTTCACACTTAGCAATGTAGCAAGAAAGCATCAGCTTCGCTGTTGTGGATCCTGAAGTCATCTGGGATCATTGCAAACCGCCCTTGGCCACGGATCACTCTTACATTGACAACCACTGCTATAATATTAACTATGGCTGTATTTAACATGGTAAGGAGGGAAAAGAGGGGGGTTGTTTGTTTGCTTGTTTACTTGTTCCTTTAAGGTCTTTTTCTTGTTTTTATGTTGAAATTTATTTAGAATAAGCTACAAGATAATGTTGATTGCCAGAGACAGAAATGTAAAGCAGAGCAAACATAAAGGAAGTTCAGCCATGGCTCAGATCCTGGCCAAGTGTATTAAGGAAAAACAGAATATTACTCCAAGAATGAAATGTTTCCTTTCAGGATGTATGGAAGACACTGATTTGTGACAGTCCTCTGCTGATCATAAAGTTCTCATAATTAGTGTCTTATTGAATTTGAAGTGCTTGCCTTTTTTTTTTTTTTTTTCAAATAGAAAAAAATCAACTTTCTATGAAAGCCTAAAAAGGACTGAACTCAAAGTTTCTTAGGACTTCAGGCTTTGCAGCTTGTGCTTTCCTTTTCTCTCACAGCAGGAAAAATTCTTGTTATATTGTTCTTCTGTAACTATAACAAATACGCACTAGGTCCGCCATTAGCCTGCACAAAGTGGGAATCTACTGACCTTATTCACTCTGAAGGATGTTTTGCTTACTGGCATGATCAGTATAGGGAATCAAAAACCTTCGTTTGTTTTGCCCTATAGTCTCTGTTTGCTTCTTTTTGTAGACCTGTGAAAGAGAGAAAATGTTTTTAAAGCCTTCACAGGCATTAGTCGCATTTCAAGTCAATGAAATTTGCACTTTAGTGCTTTTGAAATTGCTGCTTCGGTGTTACTTTGGGTGGCTTTTGCCACTTGAGGTTCATAAAGTACTTCAAAGATTGATCATACCTGCACTTTTATATTTTGTTCTCCCATAACATCTCAGGCAATCCTCAGTCAGTCATTTGTTACAGTAAGTGCTAAGCCTGTCAGAATGATATAAGGCATTATGTGGGCATTTAAATGTGGAAACCTTACATTTCTCACAGAAGGAAAGAGATGTTAGCACCTTCTCTGTTTTGTCTGTTGTAGGATCCTAGTTTTGGTTTTGTTGGTTTTCTTTTCAGGAAGAAATTTAAATATATTAAAATGCATGTTTGGTATTTTATATAAGCATATGTAAGCATTTTATAAGGAGTTAGACTCAGAAAAAGCTTCAAGAATTTTAAATTTATCTAATTTAATTTCATGATTAAGACTGAAAGAGAAAAGCACAAGCAGTTGCCTGGAAGAAAAATTACACACATTCAAATGAGAAATTAGGCTTACTTTTTGACAGTGAAGGCAGCTAGCATCTGGAACAATCACACTGAAAAGCTGTTGATTCTCCATCATTTCTTGTTCTCAGATTGAGACTGTATACCATTACAGAACATATACTTTAGCCCTGAAAAAGGTTTCTGGTTTACTACAGGACGAAACCTCTGTGATATAGTGGCTGGCAAAATGAAGGAGGTCAAATTAGACTGCTTCTCTTATTTTGAAATCTGTAAGAAGAAATTAAATAACCTAAGCCATTTAAATCTAGATTCTACTTTATTTTGAATTTGAGGTTATGCAACAGTGTGATTGTTTATTAAGTTTTTTTTTTTTAATATACTTAGCAACTATTGTGGGTTTTTTTTCCTCAGTCTGAAGTTTTTCTGTTATGTATAACCCACATGAAACTTGGCCTTCAACTAGTAAAAGACATTTTAGCAGAAAAACTACTTGTTCATTGGATCATTTCTATAAAAAGATTTTAATTATATTAATTCAAGTCTGTTTTTATGTGGACTGAGTGTTACAGAAATACTTAATAGGCTGTAATTTGATATCTTTGTGCCTTGTCACCATTACAAATAATCATGTTCCATGATATTCACGAGATGATAATTTTAAGTACAATTCTCACCTTGAAACTAAATCTTAATAGTTTGACTAGCAAAAAAAAAAAAAAAAAGTCTTCAAATGTGATTGTGAAATTTGCATTTCCTTAATATTAATAGCAAATTGTGGGAGAGACTCTAAAGTATCATTATTATATCTCCAAGCAACATGTACTTAATAGCAGAGTCCATTAACTGCATTTATTTCCATGAACTCTTTCAGCAGGAAAAGGCAAAATGTAGCCATTAAGATTTAATGGAGATAAAAACTGTCTAACCATCCCACACCTAATAAATCATAATTAAGACCAAAACGTCAAATAAAACTCAGTCTTTATGGTCAAGGGACATTAGAATAGAGTAGGGGTGCAATTTTATTCCAAATTAGCTCTTTCACCAGGCATCTGAATCTAGTCTTAGTGTTTGAGGGGTATGTAATCATGACTAGTAAAGCTAAAAAAAAAAACAGCTAATGTGACATAAGCATCAGATACTCCTCAACTGAAGGGAGCGGATGACTAATGCTGCTTCCATTGAGGATGAGATCTGGTGCCATATATAAAATAAGGCAATAATCAATGACTGAGGGGAACTATAAAGGGTTTTTGGTATGCCGGCCTGCATTAAAGAGGGCATGAGAAAACAGGTTTATTGGAAGCTGAGTGGGATGGCTGTGGAGGACACCAGATGAGTCTGCCTCACCATCCTCTGAGGTTCATGGGGTCTAAGGGAACGGTGCTCAGGATCCCTGAAAGAGCTCCTTCTTTCACTGAATTATGCCATGAATGCATTGATGATTCCTGGCAGAGAGATGCGTTAGCAGATGGGCTTGCAAACACTTGACACTTAGAACCTGGAAGTAATGCTTGCTGGAGTTTTGGTGTCTTCCAAGTGTGTAGGGAGAAGGAGTCATGCTGTCTCCCATTGCTTGCCCCACTGCCCAACAAGGATGAACCTATGTGACTTTCTACCTATCAAAGACAGCTTACCCATGTCTCAGCATCACCTCTGGTTTACTCGCGGAGTGCTCAGGACTCTTGATAAGTACTTAGTGTTACAGCCTCTTCTGCCTAGAAGCTTGGGAAGTGAGAAATGCCCCTAAAATCTGGGATTCTAGTGGAAAGCAGGAGCAGTACAAAGATGATTTTTAATATTTTCCTTTAGAATATTTACATATTCTTTTTCCATGTGATTTTGATAATGAAGAGAGAGTAGTCATGGGATCAAATTTAGCTTGGGATTAACATGGGGATCAGCAGTCCCCCTTACTGAGTAAGGTGAGGTTCAGCCTGTCCAGCTTGGCAAACTCTCTTCCAAGGCTGTCAGCCCCTGAGCTGTCAGCTCGGATTCTGCTGTGTTGTGGTGTTACACATATGTGTTTGAAGTGTCTTGTTGAGGAAGTTGACTTCATTGTTAGTGAGATGTAAATCACAGTGTTATTGCCTCCTGCAGACTCCTAGCCAGGTAAAAGCTTATTCCATGTTGGAGTGGGGGTAGATCTGTCACCGCATGGTTCCCGTTTAAGGGAATATCATCACAGAAGGCATTTTCACTATCTGAGGCAAAGAATTTGCAACAGAAGATTGCAGATGATAGAAACAGAAGAGAAGAAAAAGCTGTTAGAATATGTGAAGTTAAAATGAGAAATTAATGGTAGTATGCTCAAATATGCACTGGCAAACATTGGTATTCATAAAAAAATACTGCTTTCATTTGAGTCATTTGAGTAGGTGTGACTGCTCAGTAGCACTGAGCTGTCTTGGAAAAAAATACTATGTTGAAGAATAATATGTATCTCCAAAGCGTGATAGCAGATGTAGATAACTGAAGAAAGACATGAAAGACAAGTACAAACACATCATTCAGAAATAAATGCTGTTTGGCTCATGGGAGATGATAACATTTCCAAATCCTTTTTATTCTTTTCTATATTTATTTAGGTATTCATAGGTATAATGCGTTTCATATAGCACTCTGTGTATGCAAATAACATTTATGTCAGAAATGTCCTGTACAAGGCTCAAAAAGCAAAATTAAAATGCTATGAGATGAATACATTTAAATATGTATACATATGCATACTATATATATATATATAAAATACACATTGATTGACATTTTTAATGGTATATAACCTGTTACTTTGAAGGAGTGTTTGAAATGGGATTCTGAAACTAAATACAGTTACTTCATATTCACAAAAAGAGTAAATGCACTTGATACTGCTTGCAAAGAAATCGTAGGAGAACAGCTCCGAATTTTACGGACGAATTACGCGAGTAAACCAAGGTGCATTTGTCTGACCTCAGAATTTAGTATTAGAATATATCTCAAAGAATCACTAAAAATACACAGGAATGGAATAAAATACATCCTGGGTTTGAGAAGTATGTCAAGCCAGGCTAGCATGATGTTATTTTACTGATGTAAGCACTCCTGTAGATAGCAGAAATGTAGTAGGCACTTTCTAATATGGTCTTTGATGAAGAGCATAATATAGCATACCATAGAAGCTATTAGTAGAGTGCAGGAGCTCTTTCTATCTAGTGCTGTGGCTTATCCATTGCATCACTAATATCGATCCAATGAACATATAGTTCATTGATTGCTGGTTAACTATGTGCAGTTAGCAAATCAATAAGCCGTTTTGATCCTGGTTTGTTTAAGCTGAATGGATTGAACAGCTTTTCGCTGGGAAGTAAACCAGAGAAGAGCGGGGGGGGGCGGAAAATATTCTAATTACGAACTGGCTAATGTGCCAAGACCAGTAGGCTAGAGGGAGGCACAGTGGTCGTGGTTGTGATCAAGTCAACGTGCTGCGCTCTGTTAGGCTGCCAGAACTTCATTCCCTGCCTGAGCGCTGCTGACGTGAGGTACAGGAAGGCATTTAAAAGCTCAAGAGCAAAACACAGCAACATCGAATCGGGTTAAACTTAGAAAGAGTTGCTAGTCATTGAAGTGGTGAGACCCAAAGAAGTGCTCCAAGAGACCTAGCTTGTTAAATGTATGGGGCCTTAATGCAGCAGTTTTGCATCAAAAGGAGGCTGGATTTCACGAACCAGGAGTTACCATTTCCAGTCTTCTGTTTCAATAAGATTAGCAGCAATCTTGCCATTATTATTAATATGAGAAGGTTGCATCTGCATAAACTGACTTTTTTACAGACTACTATCTTTTCTTCAATTCTTCATACGTTTAAATAAGGATTCTGTTGAGGCAAATCCAGGAATTATCTTCCATATTGAATCTATTTTATCGTTGTGTGTATATTAGATGATGTTTGTATGCTGATGCGTGAGACTAACAGAAAGAATCTCATCTCATACAGAAAGAGGAAGTGTCAGGTGCGGGTTAACAAAGTTGTTTTTGTCTGAGGCGTGCAAGAACAGATAATCAAGCGATGCCACTTTCCCTTCGCTTTCTCTATTTGCAGTGAAACACTGAATTAAATGATTCCTGGCAAGGCTTTCTCCATTTCTCTTCCCTCTTTTGACCTTACATAGCTGACAGGCTAATGAATTACATGTTGTTTTTCTCTAGTTTTTCCTGGATAATGCTGTGAAAGCTTTTCCCTCAGTTCTTAATTCATCAAATGCGAGTTTTCCTAATTCAAGTGATCAGACACAGTGGTGTATACAAAACAACTACTTTTTCCTACCGGTAAGTTCCTTTTATATTTCTTTATTTATTTACACTAATAACACTAAAATGACACTCCAAAGGTTGGGTTTTTTTTTTTCAGTCTCACTTGGCAACCACTTCTGAAGGAAGTGGGAAGTTAAAGGAGGTAAATAGTTGTGCAAGGAGAAGTCTTAATGACCAGCAGATTAGAAAGCAGGAGACAGCCTGATAGGGAAGAACTGATCATTCCCTCAAAGACACTGGTGTTACTGGGGGAACGCGTGGTGACCACAGTGTCGATCACATGTGTGAAAAAGCCTCCTCACGATGGTCAGCGAGGAGATGAGGTCTGTCTGCAGACAGGCTTCACCCATGTCTGGCCTGGCATTTGAAGCTGTGATCGTCAGCCTTTTGACACTGTATTTTATTAAGCCGTAGGCTGGGAAGAGGAAATGGGATATTGGTACACTGCTCTATAAATGGTTTCAAAGAGCTGAATCGATTGGAATGAGGTGATTTAGTGTGACCAGGAGCAAAGCTGTGCGCTCAAGAGGAGGGGAAAGTACATTCCTGCAAAATGGGATCCGTGTCCCAGAAAGCAATGATTCTTAACAGATTTACAAAAGACCTCCACCTGAACACAAAAAGCTCTATTTTGTGCCAAAAAAAAAAAAGGTCAACAGTGTTTGGATGAATAAGCAGGAGGCAATGAGAGGAGAAGGGAGATTATTTTATCTCTTTATGCAGAATTGATGACACTGGCAGCAGAAGAGTGTGTGCTGAATTCAAAAAATATTTTACATGAACCAGCTGTTGACTGTGTCAAGCTAAGCAATTTGAGGCACACACAGAGGCAAGATGTTACTTCTGTGCAGAATGCTTCTACAAAAAACAGTCGCAGTAATTGCAGCAATCACAAACTTCCAGCATCTCACTGCTAAACATACAGCATGAAGCATGAGTTTCAGGTTCTCATTTTCAAGTTTAGATAAGTAAATAATATCAGACACTGCTGGATATCAAAATCCCCTTTAGGCCCTGGCATCAAGCAGTTTTGTTGTCAAAGAAATGGCCCCATCCTTCTTCTAGATGCTGCATGTGTACTCAGTCACAACCACATAGAAGTAAGTTTTTTCTGTTGTTTTTTTGATTAGCAGCCCCCTTTTCTTTTTACAGTTTTGAAAAAAAAAAAAACTTTCAAAAAGTTCAATTGTTAAGTTCTCCAAATAGTATCTGAATGCTCCATTTTTTTTCAGAAATTATATGTACTATGAAGATTGAATCTATTGTTCTTAAAAAAAATCTGTTTTTTTTTCCTATATTTTTCATTGCATAACTAAGATGTTTGTCACCTCTTTATACGTTTGCCACATACCTAAAAATTGAGGGCTGCTAGATGTTAAGCTACTAATATTCATTCTTTCATCAAAGGGAGCTTTGATAAAATGACAGAACAATTATGCTAAAAAAGTCATTTTTAATTATATGAATGTAAAGCTTAGGTTGGCTAAAGCTTTTAACACTCTTCCCCCATTTTATTTATTTAACAGCTCTCAGCTGAACACTGTTTGCATCCTCAGGCACTGCAGAGCTCATAACTTGCTTAGAAAGCTGAAAATTCCTTTCAAATTACTATTTCTGGTTGTTGATTTAGAAAGCTGTTTAGGAATTTGGAAATAAGTATCTTCTCTCTCTACTGAATAAAATAGTGAACACTTTTGTTAAGAATATTTATTTTCTTAGGTAAAAATCAGTGTTTTGTATGATTTATGTGTGTTAGCTTTAAGCATTAAATCTGCATTAATCTGCATTATGCAAATAAATTTTCTGTGCTTTACTATGGTGACATTGACAAATCTACTGACTACATAATCTAAAATGAATAAATAAGAGATTTTTAAAAATTGTTTCAGCCCCACTAGGATTTATTCTATTTGAGAACATACAAATTGATCCCCTCCCTCTTTCACTTCCCAAAATAGCTTTTCTAACTTGCATTGCTTGCTTGCGTTCTTGCACCTTTTAAAGATTTACTGAAGTTAAGGACTTTGTGCTTGTGTTTTTGTTTAGTTTCGTTATGAAACTTCTGTGGTTTCCATCTATTAGAAGTTAGACTTAGGAGATTTTGAATCATACATATCTGCTCCTGTGCTGAACTTCTGGCTGTGAACAGGACTGCCATCTCCATGTGTTAAAGAGAGAAGAGTCATAATGTTGACTTTTAAAAGATGCTGTTTTGGAATGCACCATATTTGGCTGTGGAATTCCAAAATGACTTAGTTTTCAATTTTTTTCTTCACAGAAATATTGGATTAGAATCCTTTCTATTTTCATAAAATTAAGGTCTTCATAGGCACAGGCCTTACGTTTGAAGAGATGAGCCCAAATGCACTGGCCTGAGGAAAAGATCCTAAGGGTTGATATTGCTGCAGTTTGGTGTCTTGGGAAAAACTCAGTTTCTGCAATCTGAGGCTGATTCTTACTTTTGGAGGTTGTACGGAGGCTTGAATCTGGGGCACTGAATCAGAAACCGTAGTGGACTTTTACACAGAAAGTATAGATTTTCCCCATCTGGGTGGTATTTCTTGTGTAGGGAAATTCAGATTCATTCGCTGCACACGCTGCAGTAATTCCGTGGACCCCAGTTTCTTTGTATGCTTGCTCTGACTCCAGTGTCCAGCGTGCATCTTTTTCCAAAGCTGGCTAGACTGCTAGTGACCCGCACCCCTCCACAGCACGTCGTCTGAAGCAGGTTGATTTGCAGTTCCTCCTCTGATTTCTTCCAAGAACTTTTGCTTTAGTCCAAAAAGCTGAGAAGGATGGAAAAGGACTCAGATGACAGTGCTTTCACAAGCTACTTCAGTTTGCAAAATGTTTTTTAAAAAGGTGGAATTTCAATGCTCTGGAAGGATTTTAAGCATTCTTTTGCAGCGTTGGGTACTCCAAAGTAAGAGTCTTAAACTACTGTATGAAAATCATGATGCAGCAAAGGCATATTTAGAGCATTTTCCCCAAAGCTCCTTAACCTGGTGTAACTGTTCAAATAGTTGCCTATAGAGCAGTTTCTAAATCTATATGATACTTAACGGAAATCTTGCATTTTAATATACAGTACTTGCATTCTCAGATGTGTAGCCACACATCTACTGGTCTACAACCCATCTACCCGTGTCTGAAATGTTTTTTTTTCCATCTGGACTATGTGTTCCTATGAAGCAGAAACAGGTTGTTTATTCCCCTTGGAAGATTTTTGGATTGAAGGCTGGATTCTTGGATTCACTTTTGGATTCAAGACTGTCCTTTGCTTGCTTGCTTTTTGGAAAACTAATTTCAAAAGTAGGATGACTTACTGAGTTAAAAAAAAAAAAAATGCTTCTTTTATATAACACCAAATTCTGAAAATGCCGTGTGACTTACTAGGGGATGCAACCATCAGTGAACTTTTAATTTTGGTGATTTGGTGATTCTGAAAAATAGTTTTTTTATTTCCTTTTTTAGGCAGATCTGTAAGCTATTTACAATAACAGTGAAGATTCATATGGCAGAACAATTCTGCCTGATGGGTGCCATGAAAATTATTCTTTTTAGTGATCCTTAAAAATCAGTAAACAGTGATGCAGGTTTTAACAAAAATACTGCCATGAACAAGTCAACAGAGGCCTGAAAGCACCATACCTAGAAATAAAATGCTTTTCAGGGTAAGAAAAGGCCACTTCCTTACAGGGTTCAGGACTATAATTTCCAGGAAGCATTTAAGCTACCTCTTTCACCGAAGTATCACATGTTAAGGACCAAGTTTCTGATTCTAGTGAGAGTGCGTTATTTCTGTTTTAGCATTAATTTTGATGTCACTGTCTCTTTCCAGAAGCTAGCAAGTGGAAGTATTTTTCAGGTATTTTTGTTGACATACAGGACGTAAGAAAAGGTTGCTTTTGCCCATGGCATGCGTTTTTATGTATTCATAACTCAAGTGGATTCGACATAATTTTTTTATTTGTTTTATATTAATATTATGCATAGACCAAGTTAATCATTTTATATTCTTTCTCCCCAAAGCATATTTCTAGAGTTTGTAAAGCTCTGTATTTCAGAGGTTCATAAGATCTATACATGCTACATCTGTTTACCAGCACTGCAAACTTAGGCAATGGAAGAGTTGCTTTTGCATCTGCAGATGCTTTGATCTTGATCTTCCCCTATGTTCAGTAATATGTGAAGGGTGGTTAGGGTACCCCAGAATGACTGCAAACCATACAGAGGCACAGGAGGAAGCTGCCAGAAGACTCTTGCACTAGACTTCCAGCACCAGCAGTGGTGTCCCAAACATAACTTGCCACTGCAGATAAGCAAATAAAAAGTGACAAAGGGTAACAGCTGGGGAAGATAAATCAGGAGCATCATCTGCATTTTAGTGATTTTAGGATGAATTTTAGCCAAGTGTGAAAAAGGCCCTATATTCTGAAACACCAATATCTAGCTGATATTGACTCTCTCTGGTACTCTGATTCTTTACATACTGCAATAGATTCCATACTTAATTAGTCAGTTAACTAGTTAACCACTTTTATTAAAACTAGCTTAGTCATTTTATTATGTATGATTTACCACTCAACAGCCAAATTCTAAATATTTCCCATTCACTTTCCTTTTGTCAGTATTTTATATACAGCTGCATATTAGGGCTGATTTCCTGCTCTGTTTTCCTGAGGATAAATTATGAGCTGAAAATGGTGATAATGTTGATTGCACTGGTGGGCTACAATGTTATCCTCCTACACACTCATGGATCCATGCTGGATGATTACAGCAAATTTATGTATGCAATGGGTCCTCTAAAAAGGTAGGTTGATAATTCCAGCTTTTCTGAAATTAATTGAAATGAAACACAGGTGTTTGAGGTGCAGAAGCTTTGTTAGTTCTTAGGTCATGAAACAGCTTTTTTTTATATATGTATTTGACTATATAATCTATGAGTCCCAATTTAAAACCACCACAATGCTGATATTAATATACAAATTAATATTACACCTGAGATTATTAAAATAAAATAAACAAGTCCAGGCAAAATGTGTAAGTCATGTAAAATAGGAGTACTGTATGGTTTAGTTGGCATTGTCTAGTAAGGACTTTAGGAAAAAATGTTAAACATCATTAAGGCTGTTAAAGCATTATTGCTGCAAATCAAAGAAAATCAGCTTTCCCAGAGCTAGTACGTTGTCTTAAAATGTTACAAGTGCAGTCTCAGCTATTGAGAAAGAAAAATGTAGACCTACAGCTTGGACAGGTTTCTTGCTGTGCTTGCAAATCTATATGTTATATTTCTAATGAGTCTACTGAAGTTTTTGTTATTGGTGAAATATCAATTATATAATAAATAGAAGAAAAATAATATGCCTCTTATTCCAAGTGTTGCCATAAAAAAAGACTTCTTGGACATATATAATTTCTACCTCATCTTTAAAACAAAGAGGTGATGGTCTTATATGTGGCAGTGCATATGCCAAAAGAGAAAAAATGCATATTCAGAGTAGAATTCGGTGTCCTTTTTTCTTATTTTATACACTGGTGAAGATCCTTAGGACACAAAGATCTTTAGGCTGTGGGAACAGATCCAAATTAACAGGAAAACATATATTTTTATTGGGGCTTAGGTCTAAAGATTTAAGTATAACCACGAGCAGGTATTCCTATGTCCATTGCATTAGTGGAAAGGGTATCTGTGGGGTGGGGTGTAGAACCACACAGTGGCTTAGATTCATTGTGTGGTTCTCGAAGCCCTAATTTTGCCAGTGGAGATTTGTGTCTGTTGGTGTTTTCATACATAGACAGGTTCTTCTTCACTGAGGTGGTTCTTCTGGTGGCATCGGTAGTGTGGAATGTTTCCTATTACCTCTGGTATCTTTTCCCAAAGCATAGTTTTAAGAAACTGTATATGAGATTTAGCTAGTGCCTCTTGTGGTTCTGAAATAAAAAGACATCTTAGAAAGTAAAAGTGCTTCACCTTCCATTTCTTCGCATACCTGAGATGTACTCAAGCTCTCCCTTACCAAAGTAATTTATTACATTAAAAAAAAAAAACTACTTCATTTGTCTGTACAGAATAAGCACCAAACAGTCTCCATTTATAAGCAAAGAAGAATTTCTCATCTGAGTATTAGATCTAAAAATATAGACACATTTGCATAGATTATTTTAGAACTTAATAAAATTTTTATTATGAAAATAATTGTATTTCATCAAATAATAAGGAATATTCTAAATGGTCTCGATTTAAAGTGGTCTCAGTTTGCATGCCAGAAAGCAGGATAAATTGCAATATTTTCCTTATTCCTGTGCCAAATGAATTTTGTTTCAACTTTTGAGTAGCTTGCTGAACTTAAACCTTTTATTTTGTAGGCCAGGCATACTGAAAGACCTGAAGACAATGGGCTCCATTTCTCTGTTTATATTCTTTGTCACATTGCTGGTCTTGGGTAGACAGGTAAGATGCACCGTTCTCTTCATCTACATTAGTGAACCCAACATCATCTCCCCATGTTTTCAGACATTTTTTAGGTTTTTCCCTTCTGTTCCTCCCCATGCCCTTGTGTAACTGACCTTGCAAAGAAGTGTTGGAAGCATCTAAAAAGTGATTTCCTTTATTGCCCTTGAATATGTTCTTAAAGCTCATCTCTGCAATAAATGTGGTGGAGAGTGTGGGTGTTACATGGATAGAGTGCTGTGACTGTCGTCCGTCATGCTGACCAGTATTGTCTCACAGCCTCCAAGTGTGCTCCCATCTGTCTGCATCCATCTGCTGGTTCCCTGGTTGCTTAATTACAAGCTATTTTGCTCACAGTTATTACCATTCGGTGCGGACACAGAAATAATGTAGCATGCACATCAAATGTACCCCATACTGAGGCCACAGTTGTATTGAAACTATTAACCAATGGGAAACTACTCTTTTTATTACCCAGTGGTGCTTTTTCAGTAGAAACTTGGTGTCTTACGTTGTTGAGGGCATGCACAAGGGCAGTTCTTTCCTAGATCTTCAGGTCTATCTGTGGCTAAGTGCTGCAATCCCAGCCCACTGTACTAGCAACCAGGTAAGGCAAGGGGTAGGGTGGATGGTGTGTGTAATGTCAATAAAAAAAGGAGAAAGAAGGAACATCATCCTCACTAAGCAAAGATCAGGATTCAGTTACATCAACAAGAAACTTGGTATTTTGCAGGGTACAACATTTTGAGTGTGTCTGTCACACTGATGGAAAAATGATCCTCTAATATTTTAGCAGTCTTTGTTTTCAGGGGCTTTAAGTCTAGATCTTTGTTATAATTCTGTGTATGTGAATTTTCAGTTTGTTGCCTTTAATTTTTCTACTGGTTTATTGTCTTTTAAAGAAGAGGGAGAAAAACCCTCTACATTCTCCAACATTTTCAGCATTAAGTCTAAATAATAATTTGACATGCTTTGAATCAGTTTTAGCACAAACCTCACATAAGATCTGCCTTTTTATGTTTCCATTAGTGACACTGACTGGTAGAAAATGCTTAGGGGGAGAATGGTGAAGGAGAAAAGGCACCTGCATAATGTGACCATTCAGTGAAGCGATGTTGCTGCCACATTTATAGGTGCACATTGTATTTTTTACACATTCTGCTGGTGACAATGTTTAATAGGTACTGATTGTCCTACTTTCTATTAGGATGTCTAATTCCTTTTTAACCTCCTTTATCTCCCTGTTCTTCATAACACATAATATGAATTAATAAAACGACATGTGAAATTGCCCTTCTTCTTGTTTATTATTAAACTTCCTGCTTACTGCTTTTGTTGAGATCCCTTGCAGACCCCGCTCAAGCAGTGTAGGCAAAATAAAACCCTCTGCAGCCAGGTAAGAGAGATGGGAGATATTGCTGCAGGTTTGCTTACTGGATACCCCTGTTCCTCCTATATCCACCTGTCTCCTATGCATTCGTGTTGCAAGAGGAGATCTCTCTTTCTCCTTCCAGCAGATATCCTGATGCTCCTCCTTCATGGCCAGGATGCAAGCCAAGTCCATGCCCTAATCTTACTGTTTTCACAGTAGGATGTTGGGAAAAATGATGGGATTAGAATAGAAGAGCAAATCTTTTAGATCAGCTATTGGAAAAACAGACAAGTCTGAGACAAACATTTCTTTTTCTGTTGCTTCTTAGAATTTGGACAAACTTTCAACCCTTACAAATTCATTTTAAGAAGTAAAATTCCCTTTCCTGTAAAAGCACAGAGCAGCTGACAAAACCTTGTACCACAGTGCCACAGGTATCTCCCCATCAGCAGATATCTGATAACTTACCCAGATATCAGACACAACTGACCCCAAACGTATTTATATGAAATGGAGGAAACCAACACCATGTTTCTCACCAGCATCTGCTTAGGCAAACAGAAATGTTCAGTGGAAGAACATTTTTTGCAAAAGGACAGCTCAGTCTCTGACATTGCAGTTCATATTCTCAAGGACACATGAATATGGGAACTAATGTTTGTTGCTCTGCTGGACAGCAAAATCATGTATTTAGTAGAGACACTGTTTTTACGGCTAATTGCAGCCATCCTCCATCATAGTTCGTGTTGAGCCTTACCGTATCCCAGCACACATCTTCCACTGAGGGTTATATACAAGTCATTTCTCCATTTGCTGTCACATTTTTCTACTTCTTGGCTTCTCTTGTACTGGCATCGGTGTTTCTCTGTCCTCAGAGTGAGTAACTGGAAAGTTAAGAACGGATAAATAGTTTCCAACAAGTACCTGCTCACAGGCCAGACAAGTGCTGAGTTTTATGTAAAATAAATAAATAAATATAACATATATATATGTGTGTGTGTGTGTATATATATATATACATACATATATATACATATATATACATATATATACATATATATGTATATATATATATGAGGGGGAGAGAACTAGTATAGCATGACCATTTATATCAGGAGGCTTAACTGTTGGGGTCAGCTAATACTTGAAACTACATAACCCAAATAGCTACTAGGAGAGGTAGCCATTCATTCCTGTCCTTGTATCTCCTAATTTGAACTGGCACGGATACTTTTGGAGCTGTATAGTTGGCCCAAAATAGGGAAATGGTCTGGCTTTAGAAATTAACTCTGGGAAAATGATCCCTTTCAGCCAGATGCTTCCTGATCTAGTTTTATTATGTGACTGCATCAATGCTTGTGCCAGAAGAATTAGCATGGGCTGGAAGCGAGCAGTCAGAAGTGAAGCAAGGAAAGCAGAATTGCTTCTTTTTGATGGCCGTACTACTTTAGGGTGGCAAACAAACCATTCCCAGAACTATTCCCTGGCACTGAGATCGCATTGCAGTCTGCATGCGGTCTTCCTTTTAAAATAGTCCTTTAAAAATGATGCATTGAAGAATGCTAACTCTTAAAGCCTGTCTGGGCAGTGCTTGGGAGAATGCAAACGGGCATGGGCCAGGGACGGCGCAAGGGGCACTTAGTCTCCTTAGCTTCCTCATCTAAATGAAAATGTGTGTTGAATTTCTCCACAGTGGTCTTTTATCTGCTTGAAGCCTCTCCTATCACTCTGGCCCTCACTGAATCCCGCAGGATTCATCACACATATCTATAGACACCCATGTCATAATCCCTCATGAATTGCCTATCTTGACTTTCTGTTTAGTCAGTGATGAGAATTAGTTCATCTCACTCTGAGGCAAATGTCAAAAACAGACCTGATCTGTGCCCCACTAGAATTTAAAAATATAGCTAAATCCATCTCTGTGCAATCAGGCAATAAGAAGTGAATAAATTCTTGCTACGGTTAACTGCTTTTGCCCAGGAACAAATTACTGCTGATAGAAACCCCTGGTTGCATTGCCTTGCACAGTTGCCTCTTGTCCCAGGGAAAGCCAATAGCTCGGTGGTGCCTGCAGGAGTTCAGTGTCCTTCATGCCCCACTTGATGGCCCACTGTGCCCACCAGCAGAGAACTGCTGTCAAGGGATGTGGTGATTGTGTTAGTCAAGAAAGCAACTTTTTCTATCCTGGGGGTACTGTGGTTGCTGTTGTCCCTTGCTGAGGTAAAAGGGCCAGTTTGACATATTTACACTCAGATGTATTGAAATGGTTCTGCAGCTAACATTTGAAGTGTGGAACAATCTTGGCTTTCATATGCCTAGAAGAACTGAAAATTTGAACAATATCTTTAATATCTTTAATTGGGATACATCATACAAACAATAAAAATGCAATTTAAAGTAAGGTTTAATGAGGTGGTGATTTGTTTACCTTAAAAGTCAAGGACATTTTGAAGAACGGAATTTCAAAGCTAATTTGTAGAGTACATTGTGCTGAATTATTCCCAGGTTCTCCTTGCCACATTTTTTGACAGCCTATATATAATTCAATAAATAAGAGTAAATAAGTTAGGTTTAATGTTATGTCTTAAAGAAGTGAACTATCTTTTTAAAGACTTCAGCTTATCTAACACTGTTTCTTTTCAATACAAATATGATACAATGTATAAACACCCAAATTCAGTTTTATTTCAGGCATCCAGTTTACTTTGGATAAATATGCCAAGATTTTTGATACCCCGTTTTTTTATTGGACTTTTGCATGAATCTAGTTGGTCACCTTTACCTTAATTCTTTATGTGGGGAACTTGGATAGAGTGGCCCTTTTGCTTATTCTTGGTAAACTGGCACTTGTTAAGTATGTTTGCAAGAAGGGATTTGTGAGAATCTAAGTATTTCCCTCACTTGAAATATAAAAGATATTCTAAAAAAAGGGCTGCATGCATTTTACATTGTGTGATCAGTTTTGAGAAAAAGCTGTTTGTGACTTAAATCTTTATAGGAGGGTTAATTGCCATTGGATATATGAATGATGACAGAATGCATCAGCAAAATCTTCTTTCCAGGTTCCCGCAGAAGCCTGTTTTCAGGTGGTCTTTTCCTTCATGTTCCTTCATGTCTCTGCACATATTTAAGTCCCTGATCACTCTTCATTTGCTTATAATCTGTAAATATCCTATAGTAGCATGTAAATACTTCAGTATTTTCAGTTTTTTCACTTATTCACTTATTCAAGACAAGTCGGGTCTTTGGGGTGAAGGGGTGAATGCTAAGACCCATTCTACTTTCAGAATGATATTTTTCTTATTTTCTTATTCTCTTTTTCTTATTTTGGCGACAGAATATTTCTTTTTTAGTATTTTTAAGATCTGCATAAGCAGAAAAATAGTCACTCAGTATTTAGTAGTGTGGATGATTTTTTGTTGTTGTTATTAAAATATCTAAACAATATCAAGCCCTCATCAACTAATTTAAAGGCAGCTTGATTCGCTTGGTTTCTAGATATCTAGCACAAGATTTTTCTTTCTCTTTTTTTTAACTTCATTTTTCAATTGTTGACAAGTACATTCTTCACCAGTTTTTACCTTCATTGCTCTTTGAAAGCTTTCAAAATCATTTTAATATGATCTCAGTGCAACTTTCTACTCTATCTTTGGCTGTGATGTCAACAAGTTATTTAGAATCATTTACAGCTGCAATAGTAACCTTCCAGTCAGAAGGACAACCTTCATTTTTAGTGTGAACAACTATGGACTGCTAAGAATACTAAAAAGCATTTGTAGGTTTTTATAGAGTGAGATTGTCGTGGTAATTATGTTCTGGTCAATAACTTGGTCTTCATGGAAGCCTCAGGATAGCATTAAACCACTGGGCTGCATTGAAATGGATCTTGATGTATTTCATCTCAAATGAGATAGTCACGCATGTGAAGTCTGTGATGTCAAAATAATGCCCTGGAATTTAGCACAAAACATTAACAATACGGAGAAAAAGTATAGAGAGCTCCACAGGAAAAAAAAAAAAAAAAGGCAGTTTCATGCATTTGTAAACATTTAATGTAAATGGAGCTCCAAAAATATTGATGTTCCAAGAATATAATGCAGTTCCTATATAGTTCCAGTTATTGTTATTACTTGGTTGCTGAGAAACCTTTATGAAAAAAAGAGCAGGAAAGGATAAACCGTTAATATTTTAAGCAGTGTAAAAATTAAAAAATATATATATACTTGTCTCAACACTTTTTGATAATCTTTAAAAAAATTATGTTTAAAAATATCTCTTAATAGTCTAAAGACATTGAAGCTTTTGGCATGTCCATAAGAGGAGAAAGTATGTATTATGTTAAGCTGAAGGCATTTAGTACTGGCAGACTGCTTTTTATTGTACTCCTTCCTTCTTACAATGCTGATTGCATGACATAAGTTAAAGTGTGTAAAAGCTAGGGTCTTCCTGCAATGTCTGTTATTGTAACAGAAATTCTGCATATTACGTTAGAAAAGTGTAAAAAACGCACGATCTGAGTCATGAAATGAATTCTCCTGAAGCCTAAGAGTAAAAAACCCAAACCTTTCATTCCTTGAGGGCACCTTGTTTTTTTTTGTTTTTTTTTTTTCCCCCTACCCCAAGTTGGGGCCTTGCAAGTTTCATGAAATCTGTGTCACAGCACGAGCTTCCGATCTGATTTCTATTGGATCTGGAATCGTACTTGAATGGCCAAAGAGGTAAGGGGTGATGGCCTTGTAGGGGTGATGTACTGTGCTTATTTTGTCTCTTAAACCTGTACTCCAGCAGGACAAGATGCCTATTGTTTCTTTACCTCTGTGTCCTCTTGTAACAGAATGAATATTACTGTAGGTTAGACTTCCTGTGGAAGAACAAGTTCAAAAAAGAGCGGGAGGAGATTGAAACCATGGAGAATCTAAATCGAGTGCTGCTGGAGAACGTGCTGCCGGCCCATGTAGCTGAGCACTTCTTGGCAAGAAATCTGAAGAACGAGGTCAGCCAACTCTATATATCCTCTGCTTTGTGGGAAAGCCACGTGTCCTGGAAATACCTCTCAGTGCTCATTTGAATAGTGAGATTATAAATTGACATTTGTTTTCATTCCCCATTACCTGTGCGTAAAAGGTTTGCTTTCAGCACTGAGTGCACCTTGGCAGCTTGAAGACAAAAATTTGAAATTATTTGAAGTGTTAAGGCACTTTGCCTTTGGGAGGAGGGAAAACAGGGGAGACGAAGGGGAAGGCTGCATGAACATGGATTTAAATTTCAATCATATGCATCCAGATACATTTTTCCTGGTGTACAGGTTGCAGCTGCATCCAGGTTCTGAATTCGCTGTTGGTGACTGGAGACCTCACTTACTGAAGGAAAATTAGCCTGTTTCCTTAAATAGAGGTTATGTTAATTCTGAGAATAGGTTTCGCAACACTGAAATACCTCTGCTCTCTGCTTATGGACCTATTCTGAGCACCAGAGAAGACAGTCGGGAGACCCCCATTGGCTATGGTGGAAAATAGATCTGCTCTTAATTTCACATTATAGCTTAAAAGGCAAAGAGTGAAAAAAAATGTAGATAAAGTGGCAGTTTCTAGAGATGTTAAATAGAGCAATTTGAGTAGTTCATGTGCATAGAGCAATTATTCAAATTGTTCAAAACTGATAAAAAGAGGGGAGAGGTTCATTTTTGAATACCTGAATCAAAAGGGGCAATGTTTTCCCTTTCACTTTGATTTCTATTAAGAAGTATTATAAAGTCCTTTGTATCGATACTTTATTATTACCCGTCAATATTTATTTGATCGCTAATGTTGAATAAAAACTGCTGTGGGGTTCCTCTGAATTCAGCAAAAGCCCTGTCTGAAAGCCAGGGTTGCCCAACTCCAATTATCAGTCCAAGTATTAAACACAGCAAACCACAGAGAGGCCGCTTTCTCATTTATGTGCTCGTGCGTCGCAACTCCCCGGCAGAGTAGCACCATCTGTTCAGCTTTCTTTGGCAACTGAATTTATATGCTAGGCTCTCTAGGTTCTTAGGTGGGAACGAGCTTTAGTAAATGTCCTGAAGATCAGCAATTGCAATGTGCTGAGCTCACCAATCCATTATGTCTGATGAAGTAAGACTGATTTCATATGATTTTAGTGGCATTCCTTTAAAAAAAAAAAAAAAAAAAGAAAAGAAAAATGAGTTACATCTTTTTTGTTTATCTCTAAACACAGTTTTCAACAGGCAAGGTTCTTTCAATACTTGGAAATATTGAGGAATATGAACATCTTTCTTGTCTTCAGATTTGTTTCAATGTCAGTAAGGATGAGTCTTTAAAAATATTCTGCATGTATGTACATGGCTTCACAGAAAATCATGTTAAAACAGGACAGATGAAACATCTGTTTTCTCTCTGTGAATATTTTAAGTGAATCAAATACTGATTTGAAGTTTGTGTGTCTGTTTCTTTCTTAGTAGGAAACATTCATGTTAATATGATTTTACATGTATTCCATGCCTGCTAAATTTAATTTAATGGGTCAACAATCTGTTTCAGCATACTGCTTTTCTTAGAATTTGATGTACACCATGCAACTGTGTGAGAGAGAGGGAAGAAAAAGTATGGTGCTGAAGTATTGGCATGCGGAATGAAAGGGGAGAAAATGGATGATTGCTAGATGAGAGTAGTGGGAATATACTTTTTAAAAAAAACAAGAAGCTTCTTTTCATGGCAAGACACATCATTGACTAATGCTGATAGGGTAAAAGCAAAATCGCTTCAGATTAAGTGGTCATAAAGGCTTTTTGTTTTATCAGAACCCCGCAGAATTTTTTTTCTGCTTTTAGTCTGCGTGTTGGGTACTGAACTACTTGAGAGAGATAAAAATAACAACAAAAAATAAATGAAATACAGGAAACAGGGCCAGGATAAAATATGTTCTCTTCACCTGGCTTACACACCCTTTCCCTGTATGTTATCAGCACCCAGAACCCCTATTACTGAAAAGCAGTCAGGAACATTTGTGCTGTGAGCTGCCTTGTAGGCACAATACTATAAGAGGAATCCTGATGCGCGAGGTGTGTGAACCAGCACCTTATCTAGAGCAGAAATTCTACCCCAGAGCAGTAGAATCAACTGCCTTCCTGAATACCCAGGATGTCTCCAGCAACTGGAGAAAAAGAGGGCAGAGGAGATATTGAGGAGAGCCAGACAGCCAAAATTCAGAAATAATGAAAGAAAAAAAAAAAAAAAAAAAAAAAAAAAAAAAAAAAAAAAAAAAGAGGGGCAATGGGGAACTGAGTGCAGAAGAGAGGATGATTTGGGTTTTGGTGAAAGAAAAAGAAGTGGTGCCATTCCTTCCTTTGCCATCTCTCACTAGTATAGTGAGTAAATCCCACCTCCATAACCTTTGGAGGTACTGGGAAAGAACAAAGCTGCTCTGGTAGAAATGGAAATACAAACTTGTTCAACAACACAAGGAAAATGCTGTGGTTGCATTTAATTTTCAGATTAAACATTTTTGAGTGTACTATTTCAAGAGAAATAGTCACAGGAAAATTAAGGCTCCTGATTGCTGCAGGCTCTATTATGTGAATGATCAAAATAAATGAACTAGCTGGGAGCACTCGCCCAGCTATAAATGGCACCACGTGTTGTTTCTGTGCGGGCACCATGCTACACAGCATTAGCAGGGATGGATATTGCCCCCGTGTCAAAGAGGCTGGAATGGAGATGTGGACACGGTCGTTGGCTTCATCCTACGACAGTTACATCCAAATTTGTTAATTTATTCTAGAGGTGGAAGAAAGGAATGAGTAATGACACTGGTCTATAGAGAAGGGAACTTAGTGCGTGGAAGCACAGCAGTCGGGCATCCCTTTCCCATAGGTTGGTGCGAAGAATAGTAATCCTCCCCATGCCACTACAACAGGTTTATGTGGACCTCTGCTTCTGTCTCTTGGTTAGTCTTATTCTCTCCCCTATGACAGTGCACGGTGCCCATTGCCATCATTTCTTCAAGGGCAAAATTTCCACTGTCAGGGAAGACGGCAAATACCCCTCCTAATACCTGATGCCACTGGGGCTCCATGTGTGCCGTCCATAGGACTGCCGGCTCTTCTGCACATCCATCAGCATCCCCGTCAGGTTAATTCTGGGGCTCAGGCAGTACCTGGTGCTGGGTACTTCCGTAGAGGTTCAAGGGCAACTGACGTTGCTATTCACCCTTTATACTTTTGCTCATAAATTTAAGGGTGAATTTAACTTCTAGAAATGCTTTTTGTAGACTTTCCAGCTAATCATTTTTTTGTGGTCATACGCATAGGCATTCAGGGCTTTAACCTGCTAAGCTCTCATCTTGAATGCTGTTGAACAGCACTGAGTCACACAAACTTTATATATTCTTATATAGATGTTTTTCCTAATTCAGCTTTTAAATGTCCTGTTTATCTTCTGGCTCTTCTGTTGTGAGTGCCTCCTTCTACCATCTCTGCTTTATGATCCTCAATAGTAGGTGTACCATTATCACATCTCTACAGCCTGCATAAATTGGTCTCCTTTTCCTGTTAAGGTTCAGTTATAGCACCAGACCTGTAGTCTTAACTTGAATTTATATTCTGAAAAAATACCTTTACCTGGATATTTATTAGTGTTAAATTCCATATGCTATTTCAGATATGGCACTGTGCCAGTGTAACTGTTGTGCCTAGATTTTGTATTTTTTAGGAACTTTACAATCACAAGTGCATCAGTAAGGTAATTCTGTCATATTTTCTGATCACAAAGCACAAAAGCAGGAGAATTCAGGAAGTAAATAAAACACCTGCCTTCTAATGTTTATGTCGTGAATTAAAACAACATTTCATATGTGATTAACAGAATCTAGGACAACACCACTGTGTTTTAATATTAATGATAGCATTACTGTTAATTTGTGATCCGGCTAGATTATTCAAGGTAGTAGGAAGGATATATCATCCCAGATGTATGCAACTTGATTATTTTGACAGCTCGAGCTTCACAAATAATGCATGTTTTGAGTATCAGTTTTTTCAATTTCTTTCAAGTTTTTTCAATTTCATATTCAATTTTTATCAATTTCTCCTTCTAGCCTTTTATGCAACAAACTTTATTTCTCCTTCCATACTACTTCTACATTTTTGTGCAGTTCCCTTGCCTCTTTTTGTAATCAGCATTGCATGCACTCTAAATTCCTTAACTAAAAACCAAAATCAAGTTAATAATGAAGATGATGAGAAAATGGAAAATTGAGATAATCACAGAACATAATCCCTTGCCTGTTCTGCTAACATGGCTGTGAAGAGCAGTCAGGACATCAAACTTTAACTTTTGAGTGTTTTTATACCACAAACGTTACTGTAGCTTCAGTGTAGCTCTACTGACGGTCATGTTGAAATTGGTAGATGTGAAGTAGATTGCAGGCTTCAAAAACTCAATATCTGAGTCCATGCAGAGCCCCTTTTTCTTGCAGCTAGGTTCCTATTGCTGCATTTAACTAATTTCAAGATAGATCAAGTGTCTCTGTTGGGAAAACAGCAGGCAGCAGTGGATGGCAGTGTGGGATTGCTATTTTTCAGTGTGGGAGACTGGAGCAAAAAAGAGACCATTTGGGTCAGAACTGCTTAAAGTCAGAATCATCCTATATAGTTCCAGGCACTCCTCTTGAGTATCTACATTAGGAAAAAATGACTTATTTGGCCATTTTCTATAACTGATTGAGAGAGAAAAACACTTTCTGAGGTGATTTGCCTATCTGATGTTAAAATGACTTTCCAGATGTGAGTATCTGTTGCACTGGAAATGCAGAATGCATAAGATTACTTTGCTCTCAAATGAAATACTTCAGCCAGGTGCTTAAAGCACTTAAATTGAGTTGATGACAGCCAGCCAGAGGGCTCACCTCTCCCTGCTGTTTCCTTATTTTATGGATTAAATTTATTTTAAAAAATAGCTTTGAAAAATATACCACATTAGAAAATAAAATAAATTAACCAGGTGTTTATGGAAATGGATCAAATCGTTGACAGAAAAACGTTATCACAATGTTGATACTTTATGAAAAACTCTCTTTTGGAAGAGGGTGTTGGAGATTCAGAAGTCCTTCGAAGTTTAGTGGTGATCTGGCAGTGAACTCCCGGGCTTTTTTAAACTTGTAGGTTGCTTGCACATTTTGTTTAGTAACTTGTCATACGTGTAAGCAGGCCTCTAAAATGCTACTGATTTTGCGTACGTGGCTGTGATCTGGATATCAGATACAAACACACTAGTCAGTTCTGCTTTAACCTGCAGAGGAGGAGCAGTGGTGAATATATAAGGAGCAGTGGTGAATTGCAGCAATATATTCCATGCCCACTACACGGAAGCACACTAGAGCTTCTGTGATATGTTGCTTATGTAATCCTTTAGAAAAGAATCTAGGAGTAAGTCATGTAGCTCCTAAAACTGCCTGTATTCCTCCTTGGCTGCAATTATTTTCATGTTTGCACAGAAACTTCCCACACACCTGATCTGAAAAGAAAGCCATTTAGTCAGCAGAGCAGAGGAGAGGCAGTCAACAGTTTTCCCATAGTTCTGCTATTTTTCATTTAGGCATCACCGATAGCGATTTACTATACCTATACACATGATTTATGAATTATACCTTCAAAAGAGAAAAACACTGTGCAAATGAAACTGCAAGAACAGCTTGGATAAACAGAAAGGGAAGCAGTATCTGATGCTTTTAGAAATCACAGGCCAAATCCTGCTCACTTTATTCACATGAGTTTTGAAATTAAAGTTCTACTCAAATAAATACAGAAGTTGACTTTAAAATAGCCAACTGCATCTTTTATTTCTGTAGTTGATTTTATGTAGGGATATCAATGCCTTTTTTAAAAGTATTTTTTAGAATACTTTTAAATACTTTTACTTAAAATACTTTAAAATACTTTTTTAAAAGTATTCTTTATTTCCTCTCTTTCAGGACATAGATTTGTTTTGAGAGGAAAGATATGTTAATGATAAAAGTTTGCTTAAATTTTAGTTCAGGTAACTCCTTCCCTTTGCCTCAGCTCCTTGTTATGAAAAAGACATGACAATTATTTTGTCCTGTTAGGCATCTTGTCATTTTAAATTAGAAACTACCAGGCTTGTGTCATATTATGCATTTGTCATGCATTAGAATCACAGAATCATAGAGTCATTATGGCTGGAAAAGACCTTCAAGATCATCAAGTCCAACCATATACCCATCACCACCCTGCCTGCTAAACCACGTCCTTAAGTGCCTCATCTACACTTTAACACTGCTAGGAATTACCATCAATCCAATGCTTCACTATATAAGAGAGCAAGCACTCTTATGAAAGAATGGATTCACCAGCAAATTCAGAGCATATTACCCAATTACAGCTTGAGTCAATAAAGGAAAAGCTCAGCATTGGAATTGTGATTTTGCTTCAGTGTTCTAGTCTTTATAATAACAGAAATAGATAATAAAAATTTAGAGATTCTTTTGCAAAATATAGTCCCAGCAATGGACCAACTTCTTTCCAGGCGAAGCTTCAGAAATGGGCCATATCTAATAAATTAGTAAAATATTTTATGTTCATTGAGCTAATACCAAGGAGGAAAAAAAAAAAAAAAAGGTAAGAAAATCGCTGCAAATATTTTCTGTTCTTAGCATAAAGATGCTAATTCTGTCTAACAGGTAGATTTATAAGTTGTTCAAAAACCTATAAATGCAACTAAATGCAAAAAATACCACAACAGAGTTGCTGGGCTTGGCATCTACTGCATAACCTCCCTTTTAAGTGCTAGGACAGTGAGTTTTTTTAAAAAAAACTTTTATAGATGGGTATTGTAGATGTTTTACTTTATTCCTTTTTTTCTCTCGGACAGGATCTGTATCATCAGTCGTATGACTGTGTCTGTGTCATGTTTGCCTCTATTCCGGATTTCAAAGAATTTTACACAGAATCTGATGTAAATAAGGAAGGCTTGGAATGTCTCAGACTGCTAAATGAAATCATTGCTGACTTTGACGATGTATGTACTTTTAACAGCAATCAACATACGGTTTCAGTCTTAATAATCCAGGGTATGCAGCGGTGAGCATGTCTAGGCCACAGTCTGCAAAGAGCTGTCAGGAAAGATGGTTCCTGGGCCTAGTCAGGTGGAAATTGCTTATAGGGAGTTTTAAAGGAGAGTTTTATGTGAGACAAAGTACATACCAATCTCAGATCAAATTCTATTGATTTCAGTTCTCTGCAGTGAGAATTCCATCTTCAACAGAGAAATATCATCCTTTAGCTAGATTATGAGACACTCACATTATAACATCATATATTAATTATAGTTTCCAAAGACTAGTGCCTAAAGTCAGGTATCTAAATCAACACCTCTTTAAATTTTACAGCCCTGTGCCATACCTGAGCTGTGTCAGTTTGATTATACAGCACATTGATTGGTTGGTATATGAGCAACTCCTAGAAATTGATAGGTTTTCATGTCCCATTTTCTAAAGTTGCAAGCAGAGTGTATGACTCCTGATGGACTGTGAGAAAGAAAGTGCTAAAAGCCTTATTGGAAACAGGATTTTTCTTGAACAAAATCATTGGTGATGAAGATACCAGAAAAAGGCATTAAGATCATGTTACAGCTCATCACAGGTTGCAGCCTGTACTTGACTACAGCCAGAGGAGGAACTTTACCAGAAAGAAAACCCATTTGGGCAACAGTGAATTGTTCAAAGCAACATGGGGCATGAACAAAATTTCTTACAGTGCCATTTCCATTTGTTAGATATTTACTTGCAGAAAGCTGCGTAAAGCTTAGCTGTTAGCTCACAGGGTGACTCACCTCTCAAATGAGTGTGCTCTGTGTACAGTAAGAGGGGGTTTAATCTTTTTACTATCATTTTAGCTACTTCATAGAAAAAAAAAATATTTTAAAAGACAGGAATGCTCTTTTCTTGTGGGCTATGCCTATTGTTTTATCCATCCTGAAGTCCTTCATCCCCTATATATTTTTGAAGCCGCTTGAGTCTAGTGAAAGACTGTTAGAAGAACTGATGCAGTTCGCACCAATTTGTAGCATGTAACTACAAAAGTCTGCTAATCTGAATAACAGAATAACGATTCTTGTCTTACAGCTATTGTCTAAGCCAAAGTTCAGTGGAGTTGAAAAGATAAAGACCATTGGAAGCACTTACATGGCAGCAACAGGACTGAGTGCTACACCCAACCAAGAACAGTGCCAGGTACAGGAAAAGGTTTCCATGTCATAAAAATCATTTTCATGTGATCCTGAAATTCTGCTCATTAAACTGTAGTGAACTGCATATATGCAGATATGCATAACACTGCGACGTGTTTTTGTTATTAATATAGATTATATTACACTGGATAAGTGTTTACTTTTGTTCAGGAGTCTTGTTATTCATGCTGCAGATGATTGAAAATGACACCTTTGTATATCTTAAGCCTAAGTATGGCCTTTTGCTCTAAATACAATACTGTATGCCGTTGCTACATATTGCAGCAGAAGGAATTTGGTTTATTGGAAGGGCTGCTGTTTTCTGATGGAAGCTGGGAGGATAGCACAGCTGTATTAGCTGTATGCTTACAGAAGGTTCATCATGGAAAGAAGATTCCTTTGTCTCTGGTTAATCTTATAGGGTAAGACTGGGAACTGTTAGAAATGAAGTTCAGAGAAGTAATTCATACCTTTAAAGCACAAGCCACGATCTTCAGAGCGCTACAGGTCAGCAACAGAGAGACAGCAATTATGAATCAACACATTCTCTGCAAAGGATTAATGTGCTCCTGCCAAACTCATGTTCCTTCTAGGCAGAAGCAATTAACACCTGTGCTTTCGGCCTTAGGAAGTCAGAGAACACAAAGGAATAATGTAAATTAGCTCTGACATTCGATACAGGGAGGGGAAGAAAATGAAGGAAGCACTTTAATGAAGACTGGAGATGAGAAGACATAGAGGAGTTCCCAACCACTACTAAATTAAATTTATCTTTTGAGTTATTTTTGGAAACTGAGACTCAGGAGACCCAAGTTTTAGGCTTCCTTTGGTGGTTTCTGAATAGAAGGCCACCAAAACGTAGAGACTGGATGCTCAAAAATCTATGGAGACAACAAATGTGCCCAGGCAAAGCTGCAGCCCACAGAGGCATGCTTGAACTCACATGAAACTGTTTGAGCTGTTTGAGTATAAATTACCCTATAAGACTAAGTGTCGGCATTAATACCTGCTTAAATCCTGAGTAAATAGCCAGGTAGCTAATGACACCAAACTCCATAATTACGTTATCGGAACAAGCACTAGCTAAGGCAGGAGGCAGTGTTGACGCACGCTTTACAAATATTCAGCATTTTCTGTGCACCTTACGGCTTCCAGCCTGCAGCTGAGGTTAGCTGCGATGTGCTTGCTAGGATTTCCTGATTGCAGGAAATTTGCCACAAAAAATGTATTTTCATCCACCTACCAGTTGAAGACCCTACTGAAAAGAAGCATGTGAGAAACAGGTTCAGTTATTCAGGCAGAAGATAATCCATGCATTCAATTAAATGCATTTTCTGCTATGTCCAGTACTTTGTGATCTCCATTCAATCAGCTAGGCTATAATTGGGCCTATTATTAGTACATATATACAATCTGTTTGTACAGACAGCTACTTACCAGGTCTTTAAACAGCAAGGGATTAAATGCTTTAAGTATTCAATACATTTAGCCTGTGTTCTCCCAGCAACTAATGTTAAAGAAAATATTTTCATTCTGTTTGTTTGTCTGTTTACATTCAGGAACCTGAACGACAGTATATGCACATAGGAACCATGGTGGAGTTTGCATTTGCCTTAGTTGCCAAACTGGATGTCATAAACAAGCATTCATTCAATGATTTCAAGTTACGAGTGGGTATGTATCACAGGATTTGCATGAGAACATTACGAAGGGCAGAGAGAATTCAGGGCGAAATACTAGCTGATTAACAGGTTAGTAGAACTGACCAAAGGGGCCATGAAAGTAAATAGCGCTATACCGTGTTTAAAGGCTCTCTACATTGTTTGGTTGACCATACCTGCTGTTGTAGCAAAAAGGGTTTCAAGTCAGGCACTCAGAAAATGGTAGCGTGCCAAAGTTCATAGTAATTCGGAAATATGGTCCCACTGCCTTGGTTTTATGGTAATTCTAAAATGATTGTTCTCAAGATTGTTAATCATGGGGTTTTTTTTCAAGTTTTTCAGTATCAAAGGAGACAGACTGTAGTTGGGTGTTCAAAATCACATGAATGACTTTGGAGGACAGGACCTAGAAACAGCCAGTGAGGTCAGGGTCTGAAATTTAGAGGCACTAACCTCAAGCAAGCATACAAAAATCCCCCCCCCTTCTTTCCCAGGGTTAAAAAAGGAGGGCATTTCCCTTTTTTATTGTGCTGTGGGTATTGACAAATAAGAGCAAAGATTACTTGCTGTTTATATTTGTTAGAGATACCACTTATATTTCAGCTTCTAATAACTTCTCCTTGTGCATTATGGTATTAAAGAAAGGGCAGTACTGCAGCAAGCCACTGAAAAGATGCTGAAATAAATTAGTTTAGTACTGGTCAAGAACCATGTGTTCAAAAATGTTTATTTTATTGTAATAGTACACAACAGATTTACAATGCAATATGTAACTTGGAAACTGTAAAATGAAAGCAATATATAAATACTTGAAGCCTATATATCCTGTAAATATCTCTGAAGTATTTGAGTGCCAAGTGGAGTGCAATTATTCTTTCTTGTCCTTTTCTTTCTGGACAGCTTGCTTCTCTTTTTGACTGTGCAGTGCCACCCACTGGCAAAGTGTCCTATTTGCCAAACCTTGAATATTTATGTGCTCCTTAAAGCACTAAAAGCTAATAGCCTTTGTCTGTATTCCTTGCCACGGCTTAAAAGAAAAAAAAAAGCAAATCCAACATGTGTCTCCTTCCTGAAGTATTACAGTAGTTGGTGACTTTAGAGAAATCGTGTAGAGATCTCTTATTCCTATTGAGAGTAAAATCACCTTCTTGCTCTCTTCTTGACAATACTTGTCACATACTTGCAAACATACTTTTATCGGCAGTGTTAGGAGAGATGAAGAGCTGCTGCATGCAGGAGCTAAATGAACAAATTCATTATAGCCACACTGATGCTTGTAAAGCAAGGTTCATGAGGCAAACTCTCATTTCTAGGGGGGAAAAAAAGGATGCCCAAGTGTGATTTTAAGGTGTTTGCTGTAGGTACCATAAAAGTTTGACTTCTCTGGAGCAAGGACATTAATGAAGCAAGGAAATGGAAAACAAAAAAAAAGGTTTCAAAACACCATGTCCAAAGTTTCATTAAACACCAGGAAGATGCCAGTTAAGAGCTAGCAATACATTACTGTTACTCCATATATATTAAACAGACTAGGACTGCTCTATAGACAATCCATCTTTTAGAATGAGGCCTCAAACCCTTCCAGTTCTTTAACATTAGTTCATTCTGTACTAAGAAGCGAAGAATGGTTTGGTCATCAGTTCTTTGCAGACAGAAGAATTCCTTCTCGTTACAAATAGAAATGAAAAGAAATTCTGTTTTCGTAGAAGTAGTTCTCTCCCTACATACATTTCTCATGCTATATTATAAAGCAAGTAACAAGTTATTAGGATAGAAAATGGCAGAAAACATGTAAGTTATTGAAGATGGCAGGGAGTAGTAAGACTAAAATCTGATGAACTAACTGTTTTCACTTCCATAAATAACATCCTTCTGCATATACTGTTGATAAAATGCTTGTGGAAAGGCCACTGGTTGCTGTGCCCACTGTTTTGCACAGGCTAAATAACATGTTCATTGAACTGATACATTGCTGAATATACTACTTGTCCTAATTTGGTTGAGGGTTTCTTTCAACATAAAATTCTGATATTTTTCAGGTATTAATCACGGACCTGTAATAGCTGGAGTAATTGGAGCTCAGAAACCACAATATGATATCTGGGGCAATACAGTAAATGTGGCCAGCCGAATGGACAGCACTGGTGTCTTAGATAAAATACAGGTAGTCTTGATTTTCTGCTTATAGTTATCTTAATCCTTTGGATTTAGTGCTTTAAAAAAAAAAAAATCAACTGTATATACACATTTCAAAAGAATTAGAATTTGGGCATGAAAGTAAAGAATTAAAAGAAAAAGTATAGAGAAAAACAGGAGGAGAATCCAAACTTTACCTTAACCCTACAGAGGAATATAGTGGAGGAAATGCACTAGCAGATTAAAAGAGCACTTGAGGGTAATTCCATTTGTATTCTGTGACTTTCTAATTGCAAAGTCACATTACACATAAGCTACATTATCTCTGAAGTACTCTCCTAATGTTCGTTATTTCTCCTAGAGTTTATTATTCTAGTAAAGGAAATATCCATGACAGCTGTACATCAGACTAAATCCAGAAGGCAATGAGGAAGCTTTCATTTTACTGAAATATGTAGATTAATAATTGTCTATATAATCATCTCTATAGATTATAGATAAACTTGTATAGAAAAGACCTTCCGATTTTTCATATTTCATATTTCATTTCATATTCCAGGATCACATTTTAATTAGCTGTCTGTATGTTGTCTAGCACAGTGAGGTCCCAGTCTGCGAGTGAGAGCACATAAAATGTGTGATTGAGACCATTCAGAACTAAATAATGCAAAATTAGACCTTGACTCTTGATCAAAACTGAAAAGAGGATGGACCTCAAAGTAATGCCATCTGCAAACATTTGTCCACATTTCAAAGAAACACAGTCACTCTAAAACAGATGATGCTATTAAGCAACCCCTGACCTGGAAGATTTAAGGACTTAAGAACTGCTTCAAGTTTGTTTCATTGTCGGATTTATGTGAAAAACTGGCAACAGCAGCTCTGACAGATGATGCCAGTATCTCACTATCACTTCATTCACACAGACTTAATATTTGCAAAAAGATGGGGAAGCTTCAGTCTACTAAAACAAAAAACAGCTCTTGAAGATCAGGAAAATGGTGTATGAGGATAAATACCGTCCCTAGGGCCAGTTGTGTATCTGCAAGCCGTATTTTCAATCCTAGATACAAAACTGGTTATACTTAGCATAATACTTGCTATAAGTGACTGGAATGGGCACCCAGGAGTAGATTATTTGAAAGCTCAGGTGCTCCACGCTCAACTTTGAAGGTCTGCTAAACATGATGGCAAATCCCTTTTAATTGCTGAGTACTGATGTTCTTGGCACACTGTGCAAGAAGATTCTGGTTTGCTGTTTTATCAATGTTGGTTTTATTACTGTATTGTTGCAGGTTACAGAGGAGACAAACAATGTCCTACAAACACTGGGGTACATGAGCACTTGTAGAGGAATAATAAATGTAAAAGGAAAAGGAGAACTGAAGACATACTTTGTACATACAGAGATGACAAGATCCGTTTCACAAGGGAATGTGGCATCCTGAAGAATGTTTGTAGGTGTCATCAATACTGTATTTTCAGGAAAGTGTCACGCACTTTTTAACTACATTTTGGCCCTTAACATGCGTGCTATTTTCTGGTATGTGGCACTTATTTTAATATGGCTGCAGAATAGTCCCATGATCCATCATTTGATATTCCTATGTTTGAGGACAATTGTGTAGCACGCTACAGGACTGGAAGATTGTACTACAACTTGCACTGTTATACAAAGAGAAGAAAAGAAAGAACAGAAATTGGAGGTAACTCATCCTGAAAGGACCAAAAAGACACGTTAGTGGCAAATGGGGGGAAAAAAGGCAATAAAGCTAGGGGTGCATACTGTTTTCTGATGCATGGTGTTTTCTGGAAAATATGGTAGCTCCCCAATAGCATCAACTAATCTGATATGAAAATATACAGTATTTGTAAATAAGTTTACTCTGTCCATACATGATTTGGATGTCATCACCAGTCACATCTCATAGCCGGGGACACGTTAGGTGGCTTGCTGGCATCCTTTCTGGAGAGAGAACTAACAACGCTGGAACAGTTTTGTACAAACGTGTCAAATGTTTTGAAGCTATTGTCTTTTGTAAGGTTAATTCATTAAAAGTTTATATGTACTTTGCCTTAGTGTTGCTGTTTCTTAGTTTTGCTTCCTTCCCATGGCTTCTCTCGCTCTTAACTTGCTGTCTCCTGCTGCTGCTGCTTTTTATTCAGCAGTTAGATGTAGCGGGAGGGTGTAGCTGGCTGTTTCAGTAGCCTAAGTCCTTAATATCTGCCAGACTTACCAAGTCTTGTCAGAAATTGAATCTGCTCTGTTATCTTTGGCCATGGCTGATATCTAGGCACTCTGTAGGCATGTGCTCCCTGGGTGATGCTTACCCTCAAATCCAGGAAAACAAGCAAAGCGCAGGATGCTGGTAGCAGTGTTACTACGTTGCAACAGGCCTGCCCTGCTCAAACAGTAGCTAGGAGAAGCTGTACAAGAGGAGAAGATTTGGGTTTGTTTCTTTGTTTGTTTGTTTGTTTTGCACTTTGACATCTTCTTTCGCCCTTGCATGCCTTTCACTTACCTTTAAAATGCTGGATTTCATGGGATGTTTAAAATAATATCTAACTTACCAAAACATAATTATGAGCGGTAGACACAACAATGCTAGATAGCTAGAGATGCTAGATAACTGAAATCTTGTTGAATTACGAAGTATCATAACTACAAACTTCCATAGAGAAGGACAGGTAAAAAGCTTAAAAAGCATGTAATTGTACTATCTATGCACCTTTGAAAGGCCCTGTGAAGGTTATATTTGCTTTGCTATTATCAGCATTGAACGTAGCGTATTCTTTTAGTCATCATAACAGCCTAACAAGAACAAAATTAATAAAACCTTTCTATTTCAAAAATAACATAAAATTACATTTTTTTTTTCTGATAAGGCTGATAAGTCATGAATTGGATCATTTGGATCATTTTAAGCTAGTCTGAAACCAAGTGCAAGTTATTCAGATGCGCACCATAACACAATGGACATCTCACCCAACATGGGAAACTTTTGATCAGTAACTTTCAAAATAGGTACCAGTCTAATAAAGTTCCCATTGAAAAGAAAAAAAAAAAAAAAAAAAGTTGTTGCCCTCATCATTCCTTCCTTTTAATTAATAAATTAAGATAAATATTTTCCAGTTGAATGAAAGAGCTCAGTGATCCATAAGAAATAATTTCTTGGTCACTTCCAAAACCCACCTACCTATGCTTGAGATTTCTCCTAAATCCCTCCCTTCCACTGACTATAAATTTGCCATAGGAAAATTTACATTCTTGTCTTGTTCATACAAAAAAACACTTTATCTCTTAGACTTTGAATGTATTCTGAGCCCTTTAGATCATACTGGTATTATCACAAGTCAAAGTAACCATTTCTAATTGTGGATGAAAATCCTTTATGTAAAGCTAATGAGGTTGATATTGTACTGTCATAACTATATGCAGCTTTCAGGTATAACCTGTATATTCAAGGTTGTGCTTTTCAACTGTATTCTTGCACATTTTGTGAATCTGTAGCAAACCTCATACCTAACTTAATAGACTTGCTTCTATTATTTTTATAAAAGTTAAAAAAGATTGTATTTCTGTAAGCCATAAAACATTAAAACTTTTGAATGGCTGTGAACTGACTGGTCCAATGACATATAAAGAAAGATATATATATATGTATATATATATATAAAAGAACATGATGAAAATGCCTTTCAAAATCCTTTTTATTGTTATATCTACCTATTTAGAAACAAAACAATTACTTCTTCCAATTATATTTCTTACTTTATAAATAATAATTTATACAGTAATATAATCTTTTGCTATATTTTCAAATGCTAAGTATAGTTAAAATAGATCAAAAGCCATGCAGAAGACCTGTATCAGGCATTTCATAGCTGCATTTTATAGCTGCATTCAGGTTCTTGTTATTATGCAGGCAAATCCTGCTGAGCAAAAGATAAATAGCCATACAGTTTGGTGCCCCAGGCAAAAGAAGGTTCATACCATCCTCTCTAAAGCCTTCAGTTGCTGAGTATAATTATTAATATCCTTCTAATGCCACAAAGTGATTTCCATCTAATAATGCACCAAAAAAATCCAGGTGCATTTTACTTCTAGTGTTCATACTATTTTATTTTTCCCCTGTCTAGATTAATGCAGAATTATTTTCTTTCTTTCTTCCTTTCCTCCAGCAATTTCATCTGCCTCCGTAACTGGATATTTGAAAATATTTATGATTTGAAAATACTTACGACAAACACAAATCAGCAATCTGCATGTCATATATTCTACATTGTAGTAAGGCTTCACTTTCACAACCTGTGTTGGTGCCATAGTTAGTAAGTTGCTGGCAAATCACAAAGAACCTGAAAATTTCCAAAAACAAATGGTGCAAATATACCTAACAACAGGAGACAGTAGCCAAAATATCAATACAGTGATTCACTATAATCTGGGAAAATGAGATCGGAGGCGAAGAGCTGGAATGGCTGCTGGATTGCTTTCTCAAAGTCAATGCTTGCTTCCCACCCAAGAAGGGCTGTCAAGGGCCAGGAAGAAAGAAAGATTGAACTTGCAGTTATTTTTTTTAACTACAAAAGCAGTCAGGATTACATTACATCCTACTTATCCTTTATGAAAATCAGCTTTCATCCTCTTCGTTTATGTTTCACGTAGACTGTAAAGTACGGCTAGGTGTACCTAGCAAGGAGCACAGCCTGCTCATTGCTGGAGAAACAGCCGGGCATCTGCAAGCTGGGCTCTCGTAGGACAGTTCTCTATCCCTTCTTGTATAAATCAGTGGAGAAAACAAACGTAGAGTAGAAAGCTGTACGTGCCTTAAAATAAAACAAGTACTTAACGGAGTATTTATTTTTCTTAAGTACTTTCAACTTTTGTGGATTTATTCAAAAGGGTGTAGAAATCAACTGTAGCTGCTGCACCCTGAAGGTTTTGCATATTCATTTTAGAATTATTCAAATTTGGGAGCAGGAATTACCCAGGTAAATTTAGTCTTTAATATGTTGAAATGCATGACAATGACTTTTTAATTCTGTTTGCAATTATGAAGGTATGAACCCCATTGGGTTGTGGAATGCCACTGTCCAAAGCAAAGACTCTGCCAAGAACTGTTCGCAAGTCCCTGGTGGAATATTTTTCAAAGATAAAATGTGACAATTGGGATGTTCTGCATGAAAATTCAGCTTTGACAGTAAGAAGTACATGTGAAGTATTTAGAAAGATTGACATCCCTGGACCAGGGATTTTCACGTTTGCATTTTAAATCAGTCGTTATAAATAGGAATTGTGATGTATACTGGATGTGTAAAATTGAGTATTATTCTGTTTATTTATGTTTGTGAATGTTCATTGGGCATGGTGAGCTAAAGCACCCATTGAGCAGCTGTCAGTCAGCATACAAACAGTAACTGCAAATTACATCAACCAGTCACCATTTCATGGTGTAATTGTTTTTAAATAATTAGAGTAAAAATCATTATCGTAATACACTTGCAAACCCCGATTCTCCCGTCAAGCAGTAAGGATCGCAGGAACAAGCCCGCCAGGAGGTATCGGCAGTCTGCGCGCTGAGGCTCAGCCGTGCAGGTCTGCAGAGACTCACTGGAAATTAAAAATTGTCTTGAGTTGTTGAGGGACAATAAAAACCCCGTAAAACTGTAAATAAATAAATAAATAAATAGCTGGTGATGCACAGTTGCCTCCCTCTAATCTAGAGCCCCCTTGTCTGGGCCAGGCGTGCGCTGTGGCTGACGGGCTTGAGCTGAAACCGGCTCTGTGTGCAATGACGGCCTTGGTCTCGGCCTCACTAAAGAGAGGACTGGAGCCATATCCGAAGCGGGAGAATCGAGGAAATTCCGCAGCAACCTGGGAGCCGTTTTGGTTGCAGCCTCTCCTGCCAGGACAGTGGGTTGCAGCAGTCGCTAGAAGGGCCCATCGGTGCTTCGCGCCTTGGAGAAGAGCCAGGCGCACACGGCCGTCTGACACTGGGGGAGGCCAAACTGCAAGGACGTGAGCCAAATCGCTGAGCATCAACCCCTTTCTGGCTCTAAGAATACAAATTGTCGTGCTGGAAGTGCAGAGGTCTTAGCAGTGGAGTTGTAGGAGGGTAACGCTACTCCCTAACGTGGAGCAGGCTCCGTTTTTTCTCCTCGGGAACCTGACTGCAAAGCAGGATTTTTGACACAGGAGTCTCCGGAGTGAGCTGCCCCAAGCTCCTCGAGACTCGCAGTCCCAGAAGTCTCCAGGGATTTCTGCCGCTGGAATTCTGTGGCAACTCCAGGCTTGCTGCTGGCCTGGGTGCCGCTCGCGGCCAGTGTTACCTGGAGACGGCACAACAGGGCCAGGCAGTCGCCTCCCTCCTCCGAGGGCCGCTCCGTGCAGCCATGCAGAGCTCCCGGCACGCAAAGGAGGAGGAGGAGAGGGACGAGGATGAGGAGCGGGGAGAGCAGAGCCCGGCTGCTCCGGCGGGCAGGAAGCACGGGCTGCCGCTGTCGGCCCAGTCGGCCTTCAGCTACATCCCGCCGGGGCGACAACACGTGCCCGAGCTCAGCTACTTCCACCGGGAGGCCAAGGTGAGCGCCAAAGGAGCGCACGTATGTATCTATAAACCGGTTTTAAGAAGAGCTGGGTCCCCGCGGTCAGCACCCATCCCTCCAAAGCAAAGCTGCGCGTGCCTGAAAAGGCACTTTGCATCCCGGAGGTGCTTCCTCCCCAGCGCATGATCTGGAGGCTGGGGACAGTAATATATTTATATGTTTTAAATGGTGAGAGCCGCGGAGAGCCCCGGGGAAATCAACACGGAGACGCAGAATAACAAAACTTTGTGGGAGACCTCTGCACAGTTTAATTAAATCGCATTTAATCGCTAAATAACGGATTAAGCCTCATCACGAGAAATGAAGTCACTCAAGTGTTTGGAAAGAAATCCCATTAATATTTTAAAGGCCTCCTAAATCAGGCACACCAAAACGTCGCCCTTTTGCCTGGAGCTAGGCAATCTGCCATGGTAACTTGGCACTGAAACAGCAATTTTTGCCTGTGCAAAGGGTAACTGATGCTTCTCACACGCGTACAGAAAATGAGGGGGAGCAGAGCCCTGTTTACCCAGCCAAACACTCACTATTAGCAACCCTTTTATGACACCTTCCCCATCCAGGCAAGGGTTTTCAGCATGCACCACACCAGTTTCGCACGTGCTCAACTTTAATACAAAAAATCAACAGAGCCACTCAAAACATATGCTTGGATCCCTGGATTTTTCTGAAGACTGAACACTGACACATAACATGTAATAACAGAAGTAGACGAGGTAGGAGACTCACCCCAGTGCTTTGTGCTTCAGTATATGAGCCTTTCTCCTCATTCTCCGAGCCCTCAACCCAGGCTTTTGTTATTTAATCAGAAATGGTATAAAACTCTCTCTCTTTGAAAGACAGTCACATGAGACATTGGACAACTTTATCACAAAAAAAGCCTATAAAAAGTTCTGAAGTGTTTGTAACAATACCTATAAAATGCTGTTCTTAACTGCCAGCACAACTGGGTTTTGCAACACTTGTAGATACAGTTCTTTGAAGACTAAAAATGATTTCAGAATATCTTTCAGAATTGCTATATCTTGCAGAGTAGTTTAACCTAAATTTGTAAAGGCTCTCGGATAATGTAACACATAAAATGTAACACATAAAATGTCATATCCATTTAGACAGGACTAGAATGAAGTCCTGTAGCCCTGTGTGAGGTCTCTAAACCTCCTGTTAATGGTGCTTGCTGAAAGTTAGGAGTCTTGCAATCTGATTCACAACATTTAGCCCTGAGTAGGGAGCTACTTAGCCTTAGTTTTCAGGGAAATCCCAAGTTGACAAGCATTTATCCCCTCCAGAACTGAGCATTTTAGGCCTCAAGGAGATGATCCTTTCCCCTTGGCATTGACACATTGAAACTTTCTAATTTCAACTAATTCCTATCATGAGTTTTCTTTTTTTTTTTCTCTTTTTTTTTTAATCTTTTGTTATAGCCTAGTGCATGTATCCAGTGGGTCATCTCCCCTCCCAAATGGCAGGTTGCTGAACGTGCAGCATGCTGACCAGTGATGACCAGCAATATGTGGGATACTGGTCATGTCCCTAGAAGGGATGCAGAATCGAGAACAAAGCTGGTCATAGAATCATAGAATCATTATGGTTGGAAAAGACCTTCAAGATCATCAAGTTCAACCGTAAGCCCTTCAACACCATGCCTGTTACACCACGTCCCAAAGTGCCTCCCCTACATATTTATTGAAAGTACAGATCTCTTTCCAGCACTGACTGAGTGGTCCTGGTAGATTTATCATCTTAGATTCTCCTATGCAGATCTCAGCTTTACCCTGGGAAGGTGCTCTGAGTCCAAACCTGGTGAGCGGAGTCGATGTCATGCTTAACAAACTAAACCAGGGAGGTGAGCGCAAGAGCAAAGCTACGCAAGGGCAGAGGGCTGACTGTGGCATGCCCAGAGCTGATCGGACTTGCAGGGAGAACATATATCTTGGCTGCAGGAAATTAGCAACCATATGGTAGAGCTTTTGTTTACAATATAAAGTCCACTTTCACACTCCAGATGACCTGGTTTGCAGAAAATGCTGCTCCAGTGGCATGGAAACGGAAAGTGATAACAGCTGTTTAATAGGTTTCTATACACGGCAGGCCTTGGCCGGCGAGAGAGACAGATTTGACCGTTCTTCTGCACAGTTAATTTTTATTTATATAGGAAAGAAAATTTCATTCCTTTTTTCATTTTAGAGACCTTAAATCAGCTGTATGTCAGAGACTGAAGCAGACAGAAATAGAGGAAGCCTCAGCATATGACCAGAAGCCAGGAATTCCTGCCTTTTGATCCCTTTTGTGACAATTACTCCCTATATTGCTTTCCACAAGTTAACGTAACCAGTCTGTGTTGTGTTTCCCCTTCTGTGACATGAAAAAGGATCCATTTCATATGCGTGCCTGGCATATTAATGAATGCTTGCAAAGAGCTTAAATTTAGTAGCAGTATGGAGAGGGTAAGGGCTCACCTTGAGGACGACTTCCTTGTCAATTCTACAAGATTGACTTGCTCTGATAGCTTTAAAAAACATCTTCCCTATGCACACTCTCAACTTAGGTCTACTATGTCAGCATTTAACAACAAGGAGAAAAAAAGAGCAAACAGTTATCAGCAAAGTACATGAATATAGTCAAAATATGCAGAATATGAAGCTACTAGGCACTGCGCAATTAGATGGGGCTTGATGTGCAAAGGGGTAAACAAGTATCCTGAGCACAGAAGCATCTCTACATTTCTGGCAGAATATCTTTGAGCAGATTATCTGGGACAGGGCTGGCTTTCAACATAACACACTGGCTACCTATCTGCAAGTTCCAGAAAGACTGAAATACCTGCTCTGGCATAGCCCATAAGTAACGGGCAAATAATACCATGTAAATAAGAACAAGGCAGCAAATAGGGTAGTAGTTCCTGGTGGAACCTCTCTTAACATTATGTGTAAAATGGATAGTGTGAGGAGGAAAGGTGAAAGCAAGGGTGCAGGGAAATAACAGAGGTGACAAATCCGATGCTTTTAAATATGCCTGAAATTCTATGAGGCTTGATGGTTTCTGAGAAAAGGGTGAAAGAGGCCAAAAATCAAACTATCTTTTTTCTGCCCTGAAGAGTGAGGCTCCTGTAGCCTTCTTGGCCTGCCTTAATTTGAACATTTTTGGAGCACAGCAGTGGAAAGGGTAACACCCATAAAAGACAATTTTTTCAAGGGCTAAATACACTGTAATGGTATAAACCATTAACCATGAATGATATATATAAAAAAAAAAAGTCCAACAAAAGAGATTCCTTTTCAGATGTGTAGCAATTTGTACATAAAATCAGCGATAAGGATTGACATCTTTATCACAATATGAATATTTTAATGAAGCTCATAAACAAGTGACAGCATATTACAACAGGGGTCTTTCTTTGCTTTTCTTTCCTTCAAATGAAATACATACACCAATCAGAATTTCTTGATTGCATTTCATTAACACATTTCTCAGCAGACCAGGTCTTCCGTATTACTTGTTAGGCAGTAAGGAGGTCAGCAGATATCATAAATGCAATATGCTGGTTTGGGCTTTTTTTTAGCACATGACAAATATGCTTTTATGCACATTGCTTTCATAAGATTACCAGTGTGGCCCATCACTAGACTGATCAGAATTCTGCTTTATTCAGAAGTTAAAAGGTGATTCTCTTACAGGGTAACTATGTCTTTTTCGCTCCAAATGAATTTTGAAACTACCTGCTTTCCCTTCGCATGACAGTGTCAGGTCATTCGACAAGTTTAGGCACTTAAGAAGAAAAACAGAAAGTCCAGATATGGAAAAGTAAAATAAATAAATAAATACCCAAACCTTTAAAAGTTACAACAGATTACAGAGGAAAAGCGAGAAAAATTCCCACAATGGAAACTTCAGAGATGAGCTGTATGCATAAAAGACAAAGCTCCACAAAAACTGTCACTAGATGATTTTATTCCAGACTATTCCAAATGACACAAAGGTCCCTTCCAACCTAAACTTTTCTGAGATTCTTAAATCTGCTAAGTGTTAAAATTGCCATCTAAGGCTGTATGTGCACTGTTTAACTTTGACTACATATATTCTATAAAGTTGAACAATCCTATAAGTTAGCCTTTTTTTCCCCCCTTTTTCTCAAGGCAGGGAGTGTTTCCACTTACGATTCCATTTTTAAAAGACCAGAGGGTTACAACAAATACCTTCACCGATGTGACAGAGAACACGCGAAGAACCAAGGCCTTAACATAAATGATGAGGTAATCCTTAAATAATTTTATGATCATCTTTTTAAAAGTCATTTTGTTCATTTTGATGCTCCTGGAGACCATGAGCACAGTTTTAACATTTACAATGCAACACACACTGGAGCAAAGGAAGTAAGAGGAGGGCAGCAATGTCCTCAAAAGATTTATAAGAGAGAGCTAACAAATAAAAACACCCCCTTTTTCCCTGAGCTAGTTCCTGCTTTTTAATATCCTGCAGATTTTTACTGGAGTGTTTGCTAGTCTAACTTTCACCATGTTGGTCTCCTGGAGCAAAAGGAGACCGTGGTCAGACCAGGGACATGCCTGGAAAGGGCTGTCCATAGCCAAAACATTTGAGACCAGCAGGGTCAGTGTTTGGTGTTCATCTTCACAGCTATGGAGGTAGGTAGCCATTTTCTTAACCATCTGCCTTGAAAACATAAATACTATAACATGTATAAAAAAATACATTTTCTTTTTCTAGGCAACAGCTGACTAACATATTTAGATATATTTGTATGCAGAGGCGGAAGGCATCAAAACCAAAGTGCAACCTGTGCTAATGGCCTCAAAATCCTAACAGTTTCAGGGTTGGGAAGAGGTGGGTCAGCAAGGAATAACTGCCTATGTAGGTAATTATATTATGACAGAGGAGAAGGGAAGAGAGAGACCAAAGTTAAAATTACTGTAATTGCCATGTGATGAAACTGTTGAGATTTTGGAACAAAGGCCACCGCTCTGGATTCCTCTTACCTGCCTGCTAGTAGTTAACATAAGTCAAATGTTTCAGTGCACAGCCACAATCCTCTTCAACTCTAGCAGATAGCATGGGGGGGGATTAGGCACACACTGATCAGTCACAGAAATGCCCATTACTGTTACCTATTCACACTTACTCACTCAGCTGCAAATCTGCACGAGGCCCAAAGCTATGTAAATGACAACTCCAATTAAAAATGAGCTTTTTTGTTGTTGTTGTTTGTTTAAGCAAAAAGAAAGCAAGCCCCCCCCCAAGCCAAACACAACCTCCCACCTTGAAGCTTGTGTAAAAAGCCATTTATGAATGCAGAGTTAGGGTCTTTACTGAGATCTTGTGCCCTTATGGTATCATCAGAACCATTTTTGCTTTGCAGAACCAATTTGCTTTAAGAAGCAAATACCCATAGGCCAGAAAATGCATGCAAGCGACTATGCCTGGGAACTACTCTGAGCAGGTGTCCCTTAATCCAGGCCTTCAGTTAGCTTGGAGACAGAGGAAGAACACAGCTGTTAAATGCTACAGCCTGATCCTCATGCACACAATGCCACCTAACACTGGACTTTCCCCTTGTTAAATGAATGACCCATACTCATCTCCCTCTCTCACAAACCCAAAGGCACTCACAGACTTTGTATAATAGTATTTTTAACTATATTATAAAAAGTAATCAATAAAAAGGGCAAAGGCTGAACCTTTCCAGTAGAGCACTAAAAGGAGACAGGCTGGATCTACCACAATACAGTCCCTTCTTGGAAGCAAATAAAGCAAACCGTGTAGAAGCAAGCCCTTCCTTTCCTTCAGGGAGCTTTGGTGCACACAGGGAGTCTGGCAACCCCATCACAGATGGTCAGCTACAAGTGGCAGTGACTGCAGTGAGGGTGTTTTCTCGTGGAAGCCATGGGCGATTTCTAGTGTTAGGGGGGTAGAATTACAGGCCACAGAGCCATGAGCGGGACACTTCCCAGGCAACTGCTGTGAAATTTGAAATCTGTTGAATGCAGAACCTGCAAAAATAATGAAATACCACGGGGTCCCCTTAGTGCTGTGCTACTAAGGCTGCTTAGGCAAAATAAAAAGCTATCAGGCTTACATCCTGGATCAGGATTACAGTGCCTGTCATTGGCACTGTAACCCCTGTATCCCTAGCAAAAGTTCTCCGATTTCTCCCCTTTCAACCTTATCCACAGGTCAGAGGAAGAGAAGGAAATGTCTTATCGTTCTGTCTCCCACATTTCTTGACTGTTGATTTTTGTCCACGTGTAGTCAAAAAAATGGTGTGCTGAATAGCTGTTATGGGGTAGAGCAAGGCAGGCAGCAGGGAGAGAGGAAGTGCAAGTTGAGGGGAGAATGGTTGTTTTGGAATAGGGGTTTTTGCTTTTTTTGAAGAAAAGGTTTGCCGTGTCCTCCCAGCAATCACCAACCTAGAGATTGCACCTGAACTCTACTGTGGACTTGTCTTTTGGTGTTCTTTGTAGATATTATTTATATCATAGTACTAGGTAAACACACTGGGGGCCAAGGCCGTTTGTTTTAGCCACTTTGCAAACAAACACACAGTCTGATATATCTGAGACCTTTGGCTAGGGAAAGAAAAACAAACAGATCCTGTCTTTCCCTTCTGCCTCCAGAGCTCCCTGGTGCTGTAGCACAGGAAGGAACTGCAGATTGCAGATAGTGATTGCACGCTCACTTAAAGAGAAGTTTAATAGGCACAGGCTGAAAAATAATCTTTTTTGGCTTGGGTTATTTTCAACAAATTCACTTCCCTTCATCACAGAACAGTTGCTTTCATAATCGTGCCACTACAAGCAATTTTAGTAAAACCTTGTATTCTGCAAAAACCCAGTAGCAGAAGCTTTATGTTCTCCATAGGAAGGCAGCATGGACCAGTGGTTACTTGGGTTTTTCCTTAAGCTTTTTTTCAGGCAGTGGTTTCAGTTGCGCCAGCTGAGTCTGTGTTCCTGTAGTACAGGACACAGATTAAATCTATTTTATTTCTCAGATGACTTGCTCAAGTCAGTGCACAAGGAAAATATAAATAGCAGAAATAAAATATCTATGCCACTTTCCAGTAATGAAGTATTTAGCTTGCCAATGATCACCTGGCAATCACCACCACATATGTATATATATAAAAAAAAAAATCAGTCTACAATCATTCAGGGCACAACTCCATTGCTTATCATATTGTCGGCCAGTGATATAGCCATGTTTTATTAATATGACAAAAAATAGGTCGAGGATGGAACCGTAAGAGTGCAGTTCACTGCTAAATAAATGTACCTTCCTATAGCAGATGTTGTACAGCTCTGTTATTTTAGTCCAGGACACACCACAGTAAGCAGTGACCACCTACTGTTTGCTCTGTGATTCTTTTATAAAGAGAATTTTGTATTATCCTAGGAAACGGCAAGACCAGTGCCTGTTTTGTCATCCTCAGATTATGGGAGACGCATAAAAAAGCCCGTGGAGGAGCTGATCCGAGATCACGCCAGGATTAATCATGTGCAGGCAGAATTCTACAGGAAAAATGGAATCACCTGCTTACTGGAAAAACCTTCCCCAAGCCTGGATCCGTGCTAAATCTCTTGTAACTGTCATTGCCAGCCACACTTACATGGTGCAAAAAAACCCCAACAATCTAATGCCGAAAGGGAAAATAGTGTTTCTGCCTTTTCCTATACCATTTTAGTTGATAAGAATGGTTTGGAATAAAAAAGGATAAAATAGCAGCTGTACATTTCCTCATGCTAATTCTAATGTATGTCTTCCTACATTCTCATTAAAATCTTGTGAAGAGCATTGCAAGAACTGAACATTTTAGAAAGCAGTGCTGGAAAGAAGGGACCTGTTCGGTCAACAGCCCTCCCTTTACTATTATAGGCAGTGATTCTGCATAACTATGTTTGCAGATTTTACATTTAAGTATGCTTCCTCCTCAAGGAGTGGACATGGATTACTTAATCTCCAAAGAAGAAAAAAAAATTGCTAAATATTATACATCATATGTGAAACACATGAAAGAGAGAGTGAACCGGATTTTCCAAAATAGATAGTCCTAGCTATAGATGGGCATGTAAAAGATGGTCTGACTTTCAGAAGTGCTAAAGATTTAGCAATTTCGATAGACTCTTACGTGGAAGTCAATCCAAGGGGAACTTCCGAGTGCTTGGCATTTAGATAGACACTAAAATCCAGACTTACCTAATTTCAGGCATCCATTTTGCTGACTTAATTAAACAAATGGTGTCTGAGGGATCTGTTCAGCACAACCACAAGAAAAAATCATCTTTGGATCTGTATCTAATATTTAAAAACAAACAAACAAACCCTAAGGGCACAAGCACTTAATAGTTTCATAGCAAAGAGGGAAAAAGCACAGGGAATGAGCAGTGCTTACTTAAAAAGCAGCTCTAGAGTAAATGTCAAAATCTACTTACACATTTACTGCTTTGTATCCTTACCAAATCCTGTATTTTCATCAATTTTAATATCAGGAGACGGAACATACAAGGATATATATCAGTTTAGTTCTCAAGAGCCATTGGCCCTGCAGTTTAACAACAGCAGAAGCAGTATTGTTCAATGGGGAATGGTAACCAGACTGAGAGTAGAGAAGGACTAAAAGTCCACAGCTTTAACTGATCCTGGAGTCCTGTTAGGCACTTAAGAACAGCAAACCTAGCTAATTTGCAAGAACAGTGAGTCTGCTAATAAAACCCAACAAATAAAAACAAAGAACAACTTAATTTGGTGTGTGCCGAAGCAAAAAAGCCATCAGTCAATCTAGCTGTGGCAGGATGTAAGAACTGGAGTACAAACAGCAGCCCAGCCTGTTGAGGTCTTTGCCACCATCCTTATTTATGACCAAGTTTTCCTTTTTCACGGACTGATGACAAGGGACAAGGACAGCAGCTCCTCCATTCCTTTTCAACAATAAATATTCCATCAGACAAATCCAATAGTATTAATTGAATCAGATTCACAGCAAGAACAAAGTGAGACGTATGTGTTTTCTAATAACAACAGAGTGCTTTTAACAAGAATTAGTATCAAATGCATGCCAATGAAGACTGAGATCAAATATGGCTCTGTTCTACACGGGTTATTTTTAGTTTGGGACAATCAGTGTAAATTACTTCTTGAAAGTGTCCCCCTGACTGTATTTACACACTGTGTGTGTTTGGAAACTTCACAAAAGCAAATTATTTGAAAACACCACCACCTTCTGGCTAGCATAAGAAAGGTACCTCACCAGTTTTCTTCCAGCATGGCAAAAGGAGAGCTTGAGTCATCAAGCTATTAAACAGAGTAATCTTAAGTTGCTTGGTTATGAACTTGCGCAGGTCAAGCCCAAAGGGGACCATGTGAGTGTTGACCCCCTACTTCAGTGCTCAGTTGTTACTGCCAAATGAGCATCTTGGTGATTTCTTTTGTATTAGGGGGAACTGTGAATGTCTGCAGACACCTTTCAGTTGTGTTCCCTCCATTTCTTTTGCTAAGATGACAACTGATAGGTTATGAATGTGCAGTAAAGCTTCATATTACACTAGCAGAAACTATTTTAGGACTTCTTTTTGCTCCCTCATCTGTCCATGCTGATACACTACTATGAGCAAGGGTTTCACAAATGCCATAAATTAACCTAGGTAGGTAGGACGTAATGTGAACTGTTTCTAGATCTGGATGTTGCATCCAAAAATCTCCAGGTGAAGCTGAGACAACTGTCAGGCACCTGCAATTCACAAATTATTAAGTAGTCTTGAAAGGAAGAAGTCACATTCTACTCTAATGAAATATATGCAACTTTTAAGGATACAAAAGTTTTTTTTTTTTTTTTGGTATCAAAACAAAATGAAATTGGGTGATGCTGTAAGTCTGCTTTGCTACACATAAGCCTATCTGAAAACATTGCATTTTGACCTTCATGTGACAGTTCATCAAGTATATGCTGTATGATCAGAACTAGGCTTTGTTACTTCCCCTTCATCTGTGAACTAATGTGTTGACTTAAGTCAGGGTACTTTTTTTTATGCCAGCTGAAGTGGTTACTGCTTCCAGTTCTTCATTCCACCCTTCTGGCAGAATTTATATACTCACGCATAAGAAATGACGGTAGAGAACACTCTTGTGCTTTTTAAAGCACTAGTGTGCTAGATCATCAGGTTCAGTTTAAACTGGCACAGCAGGCTGCTGGAAGCGAAGCAAACCTGGAGCGCCTGCACCACCCCGCGTTGCTGAAACTGCCCCAACGACACCCGAGTAGTGCACACAGCACACGTCCAGGGCCTGCGGCTCGCCCGGCAGAGCTGTGCGAGCGCGCTACCCTGGGCTAGCCTGGCGTTCTAGGAGCACAACGAGCCGCAGCTGGAGCGCAGCGCCCCGCGGCGCCCG
>VZSV01000127.1:1844589-1858842 GCA_013398735.1 Nothocercus julius | reverse complement strand
CAGCAGGTCGAGGGAGGTGATCCTGCCCCTGCCACATCTGGAATACTGTGTCCATTCCTGGACTCCCCAGTACAAGAGGGATGTGGATCTAGTGGAGAGCATCCAGCTCAGGGCTACAAGGATGATCAGGGGCCTGCAACGAGTGAGGGTGACAGAGCACTGGAACAGGTTGCCAAGTGAGGTTGTGGAATCTCCTTCTCTGGAGATCTTCAAAACCCACTTGGACACAGTTCTGTGCCATGTGCTCTAGGTGACCCTGTGTTTGCAGGAGGGTTGGACTAGATGATCTCTAAAGGTCCCTTCCAATCTTAAGGATTCTATGATTCTAAAATGAAAATAAATCTTTTTTTAAGCCCTTTCTTACTTTCTGTAAAGCATTACTACTTGGCATGGTAGTAATAATGCCATAAAGATGGCATATTCTGAGCATTTGACAATGGACAGCACTCTTTAATAAAGTCCCATCTGTCCACCTGTAGATTTGAGTTGGAACCTGTGCAAATACAAAGGAAATGCAGCGCTGACTGCTTAACTTTATCTGTTGATATTAAACAGGTATAAACAGTAAATAATAAAAAACAGTAAATATTAAAAGAAAAAAACAAAACAGAACACTTTAAGAAAATATGTTGTTGTTTATTACTGTTTACATATCAGTTGTTCCAAATATTGGAAGGTCTCATTTTTAGAAGCTGTTATGTAAAAAAGATTTCTTTCTCCATACACAATATTTACACTTGATAGTACAGAACATCAACTTGCAGCCCAGTATTGTTTGCCAGTGTCAGCACCTGAGTCCATATGCGTGAGGAAAGATTTTTTTGCATAGATATGCTGCCATTCTTCTGCAATTGTTTAGACTCTCTATCTCAAAAAATGGAATCTGGAAATGAAATAGAAAAATGATTACTGGAAACAGATTTCAGTAAACAAGTGAGTAATATTCAGTATCCTTTAAGATAAATTTTTATTAAGCAGATGTAAAATCACACATCAAAGTTTTCTATAAAATCTATAAAATCAAACTTTTAATCTAAAATATATTATTAACAGGTTAATCTATCTTGTCAGAACCACCTGAACGGACTTTACCGCAAAACAAAGAGCAATGTTTATTCCAGTTAAGGCTAAGTTAAATATGAAGTGGTGAGGTAAGTGATTAAAAACAGAAAACTAATCTTAAAATTCTACCAGTAACTCTTAATCCAAAATATATTTACAGATAAAAGAAACCAAACCTTATTTATTCAGCAAGCAAAATAAAGGAATTACTCTGTTGTACTTACAATACCAAGCATTCCCCCCCCCCGCCCAAGCTTCCAGTCAGATCTCTTTTTAAAGTATTTGATTAAAAACATAATCTCATATAACTCTTAGACAGCACTTTCACTTAGGGCGAAATATGCATCTTATTTACTGCAAACACACTCTTTCAGAAGAAAGAAAACCCTAACTAGGCAGATGGAACATAACATAGGAGGGGCAAGACCACAACAGCTTTAAACACTGCAACACTGTAAAGGAGTCATTTTTCACTTGCTTTGTTAGCCATAAGAAAAGCAAATTGCTGTCTTTGGACTTTACCTGCACTACTTCATAACCAAGTAACTTAAGATGCCTCTGTTTAATAGCTTCTTCTCCCAACAGATGGTGGCTGTTAATGCAAAATCTATTTTGACCATCAACACAGAGGGCAAGTCTAAAATAAAGCACAAATATTACATTTCAAAAAATCATCTATATAACTTTAATCACCAAAACTACTAACACCAAATTAAAATGACAATGGTTCCTTTTACTGCCAAATTCCTTCTAGAATTAGATGCTGCATCATGGGAGTTCCCTTGTTTAGAACAAATTAAGAGGAAAAAAAGCAAAACAAGGAAAGGAAAGGAAAGCAGAAGCATAGTAAAACTGATCTGAAAAACTTACTTAGATGCTTTAAACAAAAATACCCTCTAAGATAACGATAAGAGTTTGATTTTTTTTTAATGCTTCTATTAGTAGGTTGTTCTGAATTCTTCTACTAGGAAATAGCAAATAAAATACTTTCTCACGTCAGAAACATTTAAGCAGCTAGCTTTATTCAATTTATTGTCAATTCCATTTAAACGTGTGCGTATGGTTGGCAGCACCAAAGATTATAGGTGTATTTTTTCTATTTGGTGATATAAAAAACACATAAACCTAAAACAAAATGTGTACATCTACTAAAGAAGGTACATAAATTTTAAGTATGTTATGTTATCATGACCTTATTTATACGTAAAAGTCACAATTCCAGAAAACAAAGACCATTTTTAAGTATTGAAGGATAGGATTTTTGAAGGAACCTATGTGACTTTGTGAGGCAATGTCAAGGTCAAGCTGGAGAAACATTGCCTTTTCAATTTTTTTTTGCTTACTCATGGAAGTGCAGTTGCAAATACAGCTCAGGCAGGTTGCATAATTTGGTCTCTAAGGCTTTCAAAATAATCCTTGATTTACTTGCATTTTTCTATGCAAAGAGCATCTGTAATAGAAGTCACATTATACAGTAGCTGTTAGAAAAGTAAGGATGCAAACTGAAATTTGCTTAAACTCATTAAACTGGTGTGGACACTCTCAATCCAAATTATTATTATTATTTAAAAAAAAAGTAAATGAATTAACAAGATCAGAAAAATCCTGTAAGATAGACTAAGAACATTTTGACCCTGAGTGTCACTGGGTAAAGAGACTAATTGTCTGACAGCATATAATCAGAAGGCAAAGTAATATGAGAAAAAAGTAGAAATCATTCATTTTACGAACTTTGTCCTTTTAGCTGTAGTTTCAGTGTGAAATCTTAGCGTTTTAGAGGTCAAGGGCAAACTCAAGTTATTTTAAATTTTGCCATGTTTTCACCCCATGCCCTCTAATTTTCTTCCGTGCTAAACAATGTTTTACTTGTGGTTTCTGTTATTCTCTTACCGTCTGTGTACCTCTTCGCGTTGGGTAGCAGGCAATATAAAGCCTTCTTCATCCAGCTTAATCTCAATGTCTAGTACAGATGAAGAGAGAAGTGAAATTAAGAGCCATTTCATACAACAAACCACTTTAATTCTCATTCTTCTTCAATTTATTGTTTTGTACAATAATTAAAATACTATAGCAACATTTTCTTCTCAATGATTCTCTTTCCTGCCTATTTTTTCCTTAATTGTCTGATTTTATAGATGATACGACTTTGCGAAGAGACACTGGGACCTAACTCCTGCCAACTTCACCTCCATGTACAGGCTGAAATATGGAGCAGTTTTGCAAAACCTTCCTTTTTCTTTTCCTCCCTCTGATGACCCTGGGCACCTGCCTCATCCTCCAGGCCGCTTTGGCACACGACATCTTTCCTCATTATTACCTCCTCTCAGCCTCCTTTCCCAGGGCTTGGAACACACTCTTTTGCCCATTCTTCCACTCTACAAACTCCTCCTGACTGTGCATACTCAGTAGCTCTTGCTAAGACAAGAAGAGCTCAGATGAGCACAGAAGAGTCCCCCAAGCATCCAGCTCCCCATTTCTCCACCATCTAGTAGATATTTTGCTTTATGCTATATATATTGTTTACAGGATAAGTAAAAGGGGGGCTGAAATTAAAAATAAAGAGCACAACTATTCTCAGTGCATACTGGGTATGTAAATCCAAGTAATTATTCAAAGTAACGTTGCAGCAATTTTCTCCCCGTATTTTTCTATCTCACTTTGAAAATGCATTTACTTAAATTTCCTAGTACATTTCCTAATTTCAAATTTTTAATATAGTCTTTTTTTGTAACCTAGTTTATTTTTTCCATATTTGCACAATTCAGAATGCATACAAAACGAATAAAATCAATCTTTTTTTTTTTTTTTATTTCTGGAGAACAACGTGATCCAATGTTATCACAGTACATGCACTCACTGTTATTAATCTAAAGAAATAATGTTGCTTACCAACTGTATAGAAATACGGTGTTGAAACCTCTGATGCAAAATATATTCTTTTTTTGAGTAAATAAAGTAGTCCGTTTTTCACTCTGTTGAGGAGGTGACCATCCAGAGAACTGCCAGGCATAAGAAAGGCCTTTACTTGATACTTCGGAAGGAGTTTGGGGCCCTATAGAATGAAAAAGTCAACCAACAAATAATTAAAAAAAAAAAATTCACTTCATTTATCAAAAAAAAAAATTCTAATTCCTCTGTTATTTTCAGCAATAATTAGAAACATTTCATAAATAGCCAATTAAGAGAGAAATTTTGGGTTTGGTTAGAAGATGTTTTTGTATTTATTTCAAGTATTAATGTAACAAGACTTAATATGCCCATTTCAAAGCCATGTTGAATGAGAAACTTGATAGTCAGAGGTAGGACCTCCTAGAATTTAAACGCAAAAAGCACTAGCACATCCTCAGCAGGCCTCTACACTACCATGCAGGCCATACTACTCATGAGAAATACAGAACAGTTTCCATTCTCCTGCAGTCAGGCAAGCATCAGATCTCTTCTGTGCTCCAAGGCTTTATAAAGCAAACACAAACCAAAGTTGCAGGTAGGGTGCTCAGAAACACAGAAGAGGAATGTTAACGTAAGGGCAGTCAATTCCGTCAAAAATACATCACTTCAGTCAAACGCGCCGAAATGCTTATTGCATCAGGAAAAACAGAAAAGCCGATTTATCCAATTCCAGTATTTTTCTGGGAAAGATAGTCCTCTATCAAAAGGGTCCTAATGACCATATCACTTCTTGTTAAGATCAAGTCTGGTTTCACACCTACCATACCTCATAAAAAGGGCACTCCAAGGTAGCAGTTAAAAAAAGCTGGGTTAGCTGGGAGGTAACAAATCTGTCCAAACCAGGTGGCTGAGCTGAAACAACAATATTCAGGTGTTCAGATACAACTTCCACAAATTACTTCAACACAAGCAATCATGCAGAAATCAGCTGTGAAAGCATTCAGTTTAAAATGTAGAGAACTCTTTTTATCCTACACCATTGGCAGCTTACTTGAATAAATGGAAAGATCAGTTGTAAAATTAAATATTCTGAAAAATGAGCAAATGATTTACAGAAGTATCATGAACATTAAAAAGAAAAAGAACATAGAACTAGAAAGATCTTAGTTAAAACTGTAATTTCTTCCACAAAATTCAAGGATCTGAAAGAGGCAGGATGTTCTGCAGAAATAAGCCTGAGCTTATTTATTTTGGATAAATAATCCATTTCCTTCTTTATCTGTGAGTATCAGAATACAGCTTACATTTTTATCTAAATATTTAGAAAAAATACTAGTTCATCTGTAAGTGCTGATCTTTCTGATGGTGACATATTTTATTGGTTCAGCTCTCCTCCTTTCCACTTCAGTTAAGTCAACAATTATACACTGCAATTGAATTTGTATCAGGTTTATCCATTTTACTTTTATCAGTTTTCACAAACTGATCATAACACAATATGAGAAAGAAATACAACCGGGCTGGAAGCAAGAATATAATACAATAATCCTTATCCTGAAAGGACAAGAATCCTTATTGTGATGAAGAATATGACAGCACATATCAAGACCTAGTTTTATTTTGGCCCACTTGACAAGTCTGAAGCAATGCTGCCTGACAATACGTAGGGAAAAAAGTTGTAGAAGCACCTGCAGGCAGTGAACCTCATTTCAATCATTCGTCAAAATAATACCTGAAAAGACATTTTGTACTGCCTAAGATTTACAAATGCTATGTGCATATTTTTAAGATCTACTTACCAAAAACAGTAAATCAAATTATTTTTTCCAGTGCTACGTTTCACCTCATTTCTCTCCAGAAATTGTATGAACCTGGACTACATTTTATAAGGTCCTTTTATTTATTTTTTTTTTTTTGGCTTGCCTGTTACAGGGTTATAAGCAAGACATGGAACAGCTCTTATACCTTTCCCTATTCATGTTATAATTTAGTCCCTATTTTAAAGGCTACAAACGGAGGCTTCTTGACAACTCTGACAGTGCACCTTGCCCTCAGTCAGAGCCTTGAGACCAGAGTGTTTCTGGTGCTCAGTTCTGATGCTCAGTTTGCTCAGTTCCATAGAACTTCATGAGAGAGTCCTTGAATAGACATTGAGATTTAAACAGCTGGAGTTAGAAGTAAAAGATGTTTCCTGCACAGAATAATTCAGTCTAAAAACTGTGTAAGACATAGGACAACCCTTGTGGATAACGGAGGAGTGGTATTTTCGGAAAAGCAGAAGGATTGGTGAAAGAAAAATTTTAAGGTATTTCAAATCTCTGCTTAAGATTACATAGCATAACTTTCAAATTCCTCTAATTGACATAACCGGAAAGGTAACTGCAACTGTGACAAGGGTGCTCCAAACTTTGGCTTCCCAATCCCTATTCTCCAGTCACCTCAGCCAGGTCACTGCTGATTTGATGGGATTAGGCAGATGCAAGTGAAAAGAAATGGGTGTTAAACAAGTGACATACCATGTAATAGCAAAGGGGAACATAGACAGAAATAATGCCCCCTACCTTGAAGCTGCTGCAGAAAATAGGGACTAAATATTTTTGCCAGAAAATTTACTGGATAACGCTGAACTAGGACACACGAGTGCAGCAGGTTCAGCAAGGTGTGAGGCCGAAACTGGCCAAAGCGAGTACGCAGAACACTCTCAAGCTTCCCAAACAACAGAGGTGAACTTGGAGGAAGATAGTTCAGAGTCCCAAACGGCACAAGGCACTCAGCAATCTGCTCGGTGGTAAATCCATCAGCGCCAGAAATGAACACTTCTGCCACTGCATCGAAGATGGGCTTTGAAAGGATCTTCTTTTGGCAGCAATATTTCATTACTGTGCTGACTGTTTCTGGGTGCATGGCAAAAAGGGAGTTGGGAACATGCGTTTCCAGGGCTTCTGTAAAAATCTGCTGACGATGTCCAAAGTATAGGAAGGCTTCTAGTACGTGGACCAGTTCATCATCTGTGAAATAAGGAACATGCTTCACCGAATGCTTGCACAGTGCTATGACTAAGGAGACTGCCTGAGTCTGACGAAGAACAACTAACGAATTCAGTACTATGCTCAAGAAGCTTGGGCTTAGCTTGGAAGCTATGGTTAAAGTGACATTGTTCATTCTGTTTAGCAAGTCTTGGTATTGCTCCCCTTCTCCAACACTCTTCTGCAGCATCCTATAAACCGTCACCATTTCACTAGGACTGCACTTCGCAATGTCTTTTTCTTGCATGTGGCTTAAAATTTGTTCCAATATTACACAAGTTGGGCCTTCCAACTCAAGCAAAGCCTCTCCAAAATCACACAGGTTTTTAGTGGTCAGCTGTCCTTTCTTGAGCCGCTCCTGACTCTCTGAAAGCAAGTTCGTTATCAGTGAACCCCGGGGATCTACACGCAGTTTTATCAGGGCTTGCAATGCACTCAGCAGCCCAGTATTAGACAGTTTTGAGGATTCATACTCAAACTGAAAGCATAATGCCCTGAAAATTTCATTCTCTGATATTCCTTCGGAGTCTTTCAGTCCACTGCCATCCACCTCCACTTCAGAAATCCTCTGCAGGGCTGCTGAAGCCATGATATCAGACATGATTTCCAAAGAGCCAAGAAATTCAAAAATCTCTTTGGACGTATCAAGGCCCTTCAACTTGCTGAAAAACACTTGCTCATCTATCCACCGGTTATCAGACATAGGGCTGTTCCCGGGATCTCCACAAAAATGCACCGTTTCATTACCAGAAAGAGACTGAATCCGCACTGGTACGTGGATATTTCGGCAACACGTGTACTGAAACTTCACCTTGGAACACAGCATCCTCATGGCTAAAGAGCTACACTGGGGGGACCTTTGCTGCCCGATGATGAAGTTCAAGGTTTTGCTCAGAGTCATCACCGCGGACCTGCTCGCTGCCGCGTTCGATGCATAAAACCGGAAACCTTTTAGGCTAATCAAAGCCATAGTGCACCAAAAACATCCTCAGAAGATGCCTATAGGAGGGAAAAACGCGTATCATATATGTTGAACGTAAAACACCATCAGCGTTACCAAAAACACGTCAAAAAGCTCTAAGAAGCCGCCCGGCTCCCGGCTGCCCGCGCACTCACCTCAGGAGCCATGACGGGCGGCGCGCGGCGCCTGGCGGGAGCTTCCGGCGCTGCGGCGGCGTAGAGGAGTCGCGGGCGCTGGGGAGCTGCGCAACGTCCGGGCCCGAACCGGAGCGGAGCGGAGCGCGCTGCGCTTGGGCTCCTTCCTCCTCAGCCGTCTTCGTGTGCGTGGCGGTGTGTATGCGCGCAGGCAGTTTGGAAGAAGGCGGGGGGAAGAGGAAGGTTTTTAATCCCAGCGTGGTTGTAGGTTTTAGGGGCCGGGGACTGGGTAGGAAGAGGTTTTTGTCCCCCTGTTTGTGCTGCTGCGTGCGGGAGTTGGGGAAGGGTGCTGCAGCCCGCTTTATGGAAGGCTTCTGTGAGGTGTTACTGTGGTTTTTAGGGGAAAAAAAAAACAGATCTTATAGCAGCACATGTGTAAGGAACTCTCTTTGGAAATATGGAATGACAACTTATGGGCAGTAAAGCACAAAGGCATTAAGGCAAAAATCTTACTTCAGAGAAGAAGTAGCTCTTTGTTTTTCATTTTCAGTGGTTTGACTTCACCACACGGTTTGATGGTGATTTTCTGTTTGTTTTCAAATGCAGCTCAGAAGAAAAAAGAAAAATCCAAGCAGTCACTGACTAAAAGTTAAAAATAAAATGTATTTTGTGTTTAAAAAAAAAAAATGTATTTGCTTGCTTGCAGTCTATTTTTCTGTTGCTTTGTTTACGAACTGGTACTGGACATATTGCAATTGTACTGCCCTGTTGTGGCAATAGAGCACATGGAGCTAGTACCAGCTGGGCCTTCGTAACTGTGGCCTGCAAGCAGTTTGGTTCTGAGAAGTGGCTTCTCTTTCAAGAACATGTTTTCAAGTTAAACATGTGTATTGCTGATCTTTAAGGGAGCTCTCTTTAATAAGCAAAACAATCTCTTGCTGTTCTGTATGCAATAAATCTACCTTTTTTTTTTCTACTTTTTTTTTCTTTCCTATAGTGTCTTTAAAAAAAAAGAGTGCTGTTTTTTTAATAAAAAATGTGTTGTGACTTAAAAAGGAGGTTTTTACTCCTGTATGCCACACAGAAGGGACAGGCAAAAGCCATAGCAGAGGAAATACAGCAGCAAGCGGGCGCCCGCGGACTCGAAGCTGAGATGCACTGTATGAGTGAGATGGACAAGGTGAGCTACTCCATGCTGCTGTCAGAAAATAGATATTTGGGTGACGCTTTGTGCTTGCATAGTGGCTGCTATACACATAAACCTACCGAAAATGTACCATCTAGAGTTAAATGTCCAGTTTCACTGTGTTGGGCTGAGGTCCTGTGTTCTGCTAAGTGTGTGTTCCGGTATGACCTGGAGCTTTTGCAGGGATATTGTTGAGGTTACCTGACTTATGGACTTAGCCCAGATCACACTAGCTACATTTGAGATGCACTCTAGAAAGAAGTAAAACTCTTGGCTAGAGAAAGTAATTAGCTTTTTGTTGTTACTTGAGAGTAAGGGTCTGAAAACTGTTAGTGTCTGTGTGTGACTGTTAGTTTCTGCTTGTGAGCCCTTTGGGTTCATAAAGTACTAAGAACTGCTCTCCACTTTCAGCAATAGAGAAAAAGTAAACTATTTTGGATGAGGTAAGTGGAAAATACCACCTGATTTTGTTTTTCATACAGTTTCCTTGTAAATGTGAGAAGTTAAAAATAACTTAGTACCTTTTTAAAAAGTTACTTTGAAAAGCACTACTTACTTGGTAGCTCAATGTGACTCTTAAATGAACACTCACTCAAAATGCAGCAAATAGTAAGTTTTATGCAGCCAAGGAATGTGAAAAATCTTATGTTCTTCTGTTTCATTCTTTCAGCTTTGCGACCTGTGGAGATTAGTTTCTGGAAGGCTGTAGGCAGCATATTTCTAGCCTTGCTGTTGGTCTACCACTTGAATAAGTGTATTTTGCTTAATTCCACAACCTGTGTGGTTCAGGGAGATGAGTTTATGCATCAAGTGAGGAAGTAATAGAATTCTGATTTAACTGTCAGTTAGGACAAAGTCCTTTTTTACGCTGCGCTTGAGTATTTCTTTCAGACCTTATCATCACTTAAAAATCACCAGAGCAATCCTTTTAGACGGAATAGGTGTTCACCAAGTCAGTAGTCATAATAGGATCCTATTGCCGTACAACATTGTGTGGTTAGGTCCTGGAAGCACAAGCTTTTTCTTGTAAGTAAGAAGAGGTTAGTCCTGGTGTTTAAAATTTCATTTGTTTGCTGTGAATTCTTTTGTTTCTGAAGAAGGACTGAAATGAAGTGAAAGTGAGGTAGGAGCAATAAAACAGGAGGCTGAATGGACATGTTCTTGGAACAAAGCTGTATGCGTGGTCTTGCGTGAGTGATCTGACTGAGCACATTTGCCATAATATGTGTTACTCTCAGCAAGACGTCCTCTGGCTGTTTGGTCACATCTTTATCCATCAGCATTCATGCACAGCCTGAGCAGACTGCTCTGTGCTGCTGTGTAGCATTGCTGTCCTCACCTGAGGAGTTAATTTGAAGGAAAGAGAAAGAATGGGCTGAAGATGGGCACACCAAGGGATACAGGAAGGAGTGGAAAACAGAGTAAGAAATTATATGCAAGGTTTTTATTGGTCTAGATATGCACCAGACTTCCTGGTAATTGGCATAAACCAGTGCAGGACCTCTGTCTTTCTGGAGGCCACGTGACCTTAACTGCTCTTCCCAAGGAATCTGTCCCAAATGTTTGGCTTCCAAACTGTTGTCTTTAAGTTTGCAGAGGAGAAAGAACTTAGTGAACTAATTAGAATTTTGTGAACTAATTGCACCCCTGTGCTAGTACACTAGTTTTTACTTTCTACACTTTTTTTTTTTAATAGACCACACACAATTTAGCATAACTTCTTGTATGACAGCAGTAAACTTTGCGTTTTGTGTTTGAAGTATTTGCTTGTATTTGTGAATGCTGCAGTAGCTTGTGACAATGCACTGATGAAACTCCTGTATTTTTACCTGTAAAATCAGGTTTGGAAGCTTTGGAAACCCCAGTTAATGCAAAAGGAGATGTCAGAGGCAAAATACTGTGCTAGATATTTCTTTAAGTTGCTTCAAGCAACTGTTTTTGGATTCTTCATAAAAACCTTGGAAAAAAAAATGGCAACAACAAAACTACTTGTTATTCTGCATTTGCAAATACTATCTGCAAATATTATCAGTAAATAGAGGAACAGTAATCTTTTTGGGGAAAACCTTACATGTTCTTGAGTTAACTGTACGCTCTAAGCACCTAGTTATTTCCACCTTATGAGTTCATATGACCTGTTCTTTGATCTCCAGACTGCCATTCTTTTCTCTGTCAGATGGTTATGAATGCTGAATTAATGAACAAAGTAATGACAAGATTCTAAGTTGTATCCCCAAAGTAACTTGTAACTACTTGAAAAACGTGTGCTTTTATACAGATAAGGTGAAATTAAACTTTTTTTTTTTTGTGTACCTTTGGGAAAAAGGAAAGTAGAAAGTAGTATCTAAGATCACAAATATTTATAAAATGGCACTTCTTAACTTACTTTGTTCAATTATTTGTAGTATAATCTGGAAGCAGAAAAGGATCCTGTAGTTATTGTTATTTCCACTACTGGTACTGGAGACCCACCGGACACTGCCCGCAAGCTCATTAAGAAAATCCAAGACAAGACCTTGCCACCTGATTATTTTGCACATCTACAATATGGATTGTTAGGTGATTCAGTATTTTCTATGGCATTCCAGCACTAGTTTCTCAGTAAATAATTTGTACTTGTAAGTAGTATTTCTTAAATTTTCTATACATTTAAAATTCATTTTTTTTATGTTGTGAACAGGTTTCTTCTATGAGCAATAAAGGACGAATGTCAAAAAAGTGAAAGCTAGCTACTAATTAGATTTCTTTATACTTTTATGCATAAAATAAGATGTAAGCTATCTGTGATTTCTAAAGTTGTGTAATTTCATGCAAAATGTCTGAATGGATGTTTACGTGGCCTTGCTAGTGATCAGGCATTTTATTTTTTTTTAGTACAAATGAAATGGCTGTATAAAATACTCTAAAAAATAAGGTTTTGGTATCATTTCTTAAAATTTGCAGTAGCCTTTTACTGTTTGCTAAAAGGAATGTGATGTCAGATTACAAATTTATATGAAAAATACAGAGTTGGCAAAACGCATTTCACCTGTCTTAAGCTGGTGGTGAGGACAGTTTGGAGCTGCATGTCCTCTCTCCATGCTTTTCAGTGGCAACAAGGACTAGAAATACAGATTATCTGTATTACTTGATCTCTAATTGAAATGGTTAACTCTTTCTTGTTGGGGGAGGAACACTTAAAGATTGCAGAAAGGCACATACGTTTACAGAACTGCTTTGGGGGTAATTTCATTTCAAGGGTGCTGTTGGCTCTTTAGGTTATGTTTAAACCAACTTCACAAATTTCTACTTGAAATTGGGTTACTTTAGCTTGACAAGTTTAAATTGAAGGGTTGAAGCAATGGAACTTCTAGTTTCTAGCCTCTCCTTTTGTAGAGTGAAATATGTCCTAATAATGTTACATCTCGAGATACTTTGCTATTGCCTATTTATAGATCACAGTTCATGAAACAGTGGGATTTTCATATCTAAATGAAAGCATGCTTACATGAAAATAAGCATTTTATTAATATTTATTTTTGATGTAAAAGATGCTATATGTGCTTCATAACGTGCTTTGTAATTTCAATCTAAAAAGTTAAAAAGTAGTCTTAAAATACATTCTTAATTTACTTTTCAGTATGTCCAATGGAGTATTAACTCTAATGACCCCATCTGAGAGAGATGAAGTCTCTACAAAAACACCAAAATGGCTGTTATAAAGAGGAAAGGAAGAATCTGTTGTCACTGCCTGTGGATAGGTAGAGTAAGGATGTAGGGGCTTTAAATTACAGCAAGAAACAGTCAGGCTCTGAAAAATTGTGGTAGTTAGGACAGTGAGACGCTGATGTAAATTATATAGAGAATATGTGGCATCTACATAACCAGAATCTTCAGAACTCTGTTAGCTGAAGATCTCTCAGGGATCAGGCACGAGCTGTTAATCTTATGTGGGTTAGGTGGGAGGACTAGCTATAATCTAGGTCCTAAAGTCTCAGAGCCTCGACAAATGTGACTACCGGTTCCACTGAATTTTTAACTGATAACAAAATGCAGCTTCAGAAGGAAACTCTTTCTGACTATTAAAAGTCAGAATCTTGCAGTGCAGTGAAAATAAGATCTACAAAAAGGATTTTCCTTAGGAACTCTGAATCTAGTGCAGGGCTTGGGAACCAGATTCCCTTATGCATGCTGTCCTGTATTTCTTTCTTCATGTAGTTTAAAATTGCTTCCTATGTTTCTGACTTTTCTAGATTTCGGTATTTTTGAATTTCTTCTGATATCGCCTCCCTTATGTTACGGATCATACAGGTGTTTTCATAATGCACGCTTTGATATTTTGAATTCTTTTACTTGCCTCTTGTTTGTTGCAGTTTGTTGTCTGTGTAACCTCTGTGCTGAGTGACTGATGTGATTCCTCTCTCTGAACTCGTTAGGCCTGGGGGATTCCGAGTACACCTTCTTCTGTAACGGTGGGAAGACCGTAGACAGGAGACTTCAGGAACTTGGTGCCCAGCACTTCTACGATACAGGATTAGCAGATGATTGTGTAGGGTAAGAGCTGAATGTTCAGATTTTATTTCTTCAAGATGCAGGTATTGTATGTGAAGTTGGTTAAACATTGCAGATGCAATGAAATCAATTGAACCTTGCAGGAATGAGTTCTGTCTTAGCACGATCTTAATGGCGCCTAAATGAAACTACATTCTTTAAATCTAACTAGATATCTATAATGGCCTTAAAAATTTAGGGTATTTAGCAATTTTAGAAATTAAGTAATTTAGGATACTATTTGAAATATATTCTCTTTACCCAAGCAAATACAAACCAAACCCTGTTCCATAGTATTTGTGGCCAGGCACTGGATAATGAGATCTCTCTCTACATATGCCCCAGATCTGTGATCTCAGTTTCTTTCAAATATTTACCCATGCTCATGTCCTGCAGGCTAAAGGACCTGCTAAACAAAATCTCTAAATCTCTTGTTATTGTAGTAGAGCTTTTTTTTTTTTTTTT
>VZSV01000127.1:1819960-1844024 GCA_013398735.1 Nothocercus julius | reverse complement strand
AACAGCCTAATAGGTTATCCTTTGCTTTCATGTTACTTTTTCTTTGATTGTTTATTTTCTTCCCTGCACAGTTTGGAGCTGGTAGTTGACCCTTGGATTGATGGACTTTGGCTTGCCCTCAAAGAAGTGTTTCTACTGCAGAAAGAAAAAGAAGGCATGAGCAGCAATGCCAATGCTATTACTAATTCTCTTCCTACAGTCCCATGTGAACACGAACCAGATTTAACTTCAAAAATACAGCAGTTGAAGCTGGAGGATGAGGGAGTGAGGAGTTCCAGTGTTCTGTCACAGAAACTGGTTGACATTAATCTTGTGACTTCAGTGCAAGATGCTGAACCTTCGCTTGTTCATTCTGTCCCTCCCATCTCCCAGTCTGCTCTTAATGTTCCTGCCTTGCCACCAGAATATATAGAGGTCCAGTTTCAGGACACCCGTGGTGAGGTAAGGACTTCACTTTCAATGATACAAACTTTCATTTCTGATGAGGAGCATGAGTGTCTACTCCTAGGTAGCACTCCAGAGAACAAGTGGAGACGTATCTAAAAGAGGGGTGCCCCTGAACACAGGAAGGTTTTGAATTATAAGTGAAAGGTCCATTTGTGAGAGTGTATTTGTCGGTTCAGTCGAGGATACTGAAATAAAAGTATAGTTTAGCTAAATAATAATTTGACAAGGGAATGGCAATTCAGTGCCAGGAATGGAAGAGCTGAAATCAGCAGTGGTTTATGTTCTGATAGTGAAACCATCTTCTGTGATGGTTCAGATTTCAATACCTGTGTAATGCCCTAAGATGCATAAAATTGCTTGAAATATTGCTGCATACTTAATAATTGAGAAATTTTCTATAAAAATGGTGATCATTTTACTATTGCAAAAAGAAGGTAAACTGTAGATCAAAAGTCAGTGTGCTTTCACTTTGTGGCCTGCTGTGAAAAGAGAAGAATTAACATAAGCTATTGATCATCTCCAGTTGGCAAGTTTAATACTTAGTCTAAACTAAGATATGTGCCTCAACTTTTTTTTTCATTGTTTAAGGGCAGAGACTACTTATTTCTGCTGGGAGACAGCAAGGGCTGGCTGCCGCTTAAGTGGGGAGCTGAGTATTATTACGTAGCCAGTAGGGCAGGAGTCTCACCAGCCAAGGAAGGGTCCCACGACACCCGTGCAAGGGAGGCTTGGCAAAAACAGAGGAGGTAGCCACGAGCTCGTAGAATCTCCCCTGCTGTGGCAGGGGTGATCTTTGCAACTCTGGAATTCAGGCCGAATTAAAGACAACAGCCTTTAGATTTTGGATGTGCAGCTAAATGGTTGTCTTGAGCACTGGAAAGCACCAAGTGCAGATTTTTCCTTGGGCATTATTTTTTTGATAGAGCTGGCTGTAGGACCTGCAAGTAGGTCCCATGTGTCATACTCATATCCCCTGTAAAAAGAAATCTCCATGTGCAATCTCTGTCCTATTTCAAAATCTATAAACCATCTTTGCTTGGCAGAAAATTAAGTTGATTCCTTCTGAAATGCGTTGGCTTGAGGTTGAACATTCGCAAAAGTGCTGAGTCTAAGGATTGAATTAACAAGCTGCAGTAATGCTTTACCTGCTAAGCCTTTGTGGCAAATACAGGATAAACCTATTTAGCTTAAATCTTGATCTCATTACGCCTTGAACTTGACCTGGAGGGAATATGAATGTGGATGGCTACGAGTGCACAGTAACTTTGATAGTGAGCCCAAGCCATTAATAGCAATGCTAAAATACAAGAGAATATTGAAACTTTCAAGTGTTGATCTTGGTGCTTATTTTGTCTTTTTCTTCTCTTTCCTCTTTAGAAGAATAAAAATAAAAATAGGAAATCTTATTACCTGATACTCTCATAGAATAATTCTCTTGCATTTGACAGAACATTTTCATGGACACTTGCTTTCCCTCTCATTTCTGGGAGGATAAACCCCCAAATAAAAGCGAAAACCTCTGATTCCAAATAATGCTTACTGACAGTAGTGGTGGTGAAGGGATGGCTGTAGTCTGATTTTTGAAGTGACAACCTTTGGCAGAAGCGACCCAAGATTGTTCTCACGGCCTATTAACAAGTATTGTTACTCATCTAGAAGTACAGTGGGATAACATGATCTCATTCTGCAGAGTGGGACTTGCTGCTTAGCTATTAATTTAATTTTAGTTTTTAGATTTTTTTTTTCCCATAAACTGCTTGTAATAATATTGTTGTCTAAATCCTGAAGTTCTAATCTCTTAATCTGCAGTGATGTTTTCAAGCAGCTTCTGTTATTTCTTCTTAGGTCCTTTCTTTACACTTAGCTGTCCTTTAATTACGCAGGAGTTTTTTGAGTTTTAATATAAATGCCATTTTAAAACTCACTGTTTTAAGACAGCTTTTGAAATGCATTTCTTCATAGTTTAGATGCTTTAAACAGTTCAAGCTTACCGACTTATTTAATTAAATATACGTCTATTACTACTTGGGTAACGATTTTCAAAAATACAGAGCAAAAATGGGTGGGGATATTGCATTTCTTCATCTTTATTTTTTTCTTAGGTTTTAATTTAAAAAAAAAAAAAAAAAAAAGCACCTATGATTGCACCAAAGTTAGTTCACGTATCGAGTAGTAACTTGTTACGCAGCTGATGAGTGTCTGTCAGTGCAAATTCTCATGTCCTCTTTTTCAGGATCCCAGCCTGGCCTCACTGGTTTCAGAGGGAGCAGTCTTTGAAGTGCCAGTTACAAAAGCAGTTCAGCTCACTAGAGAAGATGCAATAAAAACTGCCTTACTCTTAGAACTTGATATTTCAGTAAGTCGGTGAGGGCTTTTTCTTTAATGGGTAAAAATAAAGGCTAAAAATACATGTTATGTATGAAAATTGGGGGGGGAACTTACAGTGTTTACTTACTTGACTCCTTAAAAAAAATCCCTCTACGCTATGTTGAAGTCAGCTGAAGTTGATTTGTTTTGTAAATGCAAAGTCTGATTTGTTCACTGAAGGTTACAGTTCCTAAGGAGCAAAAACTTTATAAAAAATGTGCAGAAAACTACCAAAATAAACACAATTCCATGGAATAAATAAATTTATTGAAATAGGTTTTTGAGGGAATTTATAGTGGAGAAGATCAGGCAGAAAATACAGAAAATGAATAAGGCTTTAATTTGTAAGTATAAAGGTTAGGAAATATTCAGAAACTTTACATAGAAAATCGTGACTAGCTTGCAGTAGTAATCTATACCAGTAGTAATTTGACTAGTACAGTGAAGTGGTGAGAATTTCTAGCTCTTTATCTTGGAGACTCGGAGCTCTGTTTTTGCCTCTGGCATATGCTCTCTGTTTTTCAGTATACCACTCAAACTGTCAACCTTTGTTACTCTGGGTGTAAAAACTGGATGATGTTTATTATATTTTGTGAAGATCATATTCTGTATGCTCATTTGAAGATGAAAAGCACAAGGACTGCTCAATATGACTTTACAAGCAACTTTAATTTAAAAAATTTGTTTTCCAAATCTGTGGAATTGTGCTATTGGGATATTGTTATCTGTTCAAATCTGTAAGATCTGTATTATATTTCTTCTAACTACCTAAATTAAGTTTGGTGTAAGTTAGCCCCAGAGTTGGTATTACCAGTATTTAGTTTCTGTTGTGATCAGAACAATGCAATGCCTGTACTGCATATGAGAACATAAGACTTCATATTGATTATCATAGTAGAAAGATTTTTGTCATTGTTAGGACTGGAAATGTTGTAGGCCTTGGTTTATTACAGTTTTATGGATATGATCTCTCATATTTAAACAGGATACAACCTTTGACTACCAGCCTGGAGATTCCTTTTGTGTAATATGTCCCAACAATGCCTATGAGGTGAAAGAACTTCTTCGCATCTTAGGACTTTCTGAAAAAGGAGAATATGTCGTTCGTGTAAAGGTGAAACAGGGCACTAAAAAGAAGGGTAAGCATTCCTCTCTGATTTGGTAATAGCAGATACACATAGTTTTGAGTATTTTGTATCTTCAGCATAGTGTATATAGCTGCCATTTCATCGAAGCATGTTAAAAATCATAGGCACATGAAAAAGAGTGGAGACATAAAATGCTGCAACTGTTTTTACCCTGCAGGAGTTAGTTGCTATTTGGGAGCTTGAGATTGTTGTTGGCATTCCTCCTGCTGTCCTAGTTCCTCTGTGCTCCTTGGTGTTTATGGAAATGAGGCTTCAGGAACATAACCTAAAATTCCCTTACTTGAAAGAAAACACAGAGAGGACTGCACCATCCTCTCTCCTTGCCACAGCATTTAACAGCTGTCTGATTTACCTGCTAAACGAGCTGTGCTCCTAGAGCAGAATACTCAGTACTGCTACAGTGCACCTCCTAGGGGCTTATAAGTCTGTGTGGATCAGACTTGATCCCACTAGTCAGGCATGGTATCTGCAACCCCTTGCAGTCCATGCTGGATCTGTGGAAATTACCCTTTTCTTGCCATGTGAGTGATGCTGCTGAGTTGTGCTTCTGCATGATGGGGTAGGACTTGTGGTGGTTCTGGTCCATGAGTAAATCAGATCCTTGGATTATTGCAGGCCACACAGATTTTCTATTAAGTATGATGGGTCTTTCTTTCTTGACTAGGCAAATAGCTGTCCCAGCGTAAGCCATTCTGCAGTACAAGTGATGCATGAGAGCCCAGGTTTTGCGGAGGCTGTCATTCGCGTAGGCTCTCTGCTGCAGTTCACATTCCTTGCTTTTGACCAAGGGGGTTTGCACTACAAACTGGGATCCAGTACCTCCAGCTGTACTGTCCAGTCCCATACATACCCTCCCCTCAACTGTTGATCCATAACATACATAGATTTGTATACACAGACTTGTGCATACAATTAAAATTAAAACACAATTGCACACAACTAAAATTTATGACTTCTGTTTTTTGTAAGATCCTCAACATTCTCCTTTAAATACACATTTTATTCAAATGAAAAACAAATGAAATGACCTCATCCTGTTTCTGCAACTTTTATGCCTTGTCTTGTGTTTGCATGTAAAATGCTATGCCTGTTTATGAATCTGAATGAATATTAATGGAAAGGAAGATCATAGAGTCAAAGTTTTCTTCTTTTTGCGTTTGAGTTTTCTAGGTGACCCAGAATAAGTCACACTGACTTTTTGCACTTGTCTTGCATGCAAGGATAGAGTCATATCTGTCATTTCTGTCCGCACCTGTGCTGTGTTCCACTTAAAAATTTGTGTCTGGTTCCTTTAGCTCTACTCAGTCTAATAGCTCATCCAAATTCCTCTCAGTTATAGAGCTTTTATGTAGGAGAAGGCAGTGTGGAACAAACTCTCAGCTATTAACTGATCTTTAATTGAAAAAAAATATATATATATGTGTGTGTGTGTGTCTATATGGACAGATCATGAAATTACCTTGAGTTTACAAGTTGGTGCTGCTGCATGAAATCCAATCACAGCTTATGCGCTGACTTCCAACCCACTGCAATTATGAAGTAAAATGGTCTGAGATTAAGCCCAAATTCAGTTCTTTGGGGCTGTGCTGGTAAGCAATGGTTCATTAAATTACTGTAACTTAATTTCTTGAATGTTGCCATTCAGTACCAAAGAATTTTTCTCTTTGATGCAGCTTGGCAATTCCTAGCTATGTGCCAGAGCTGTTTTTCCTCTAAGATGGTTGCCTCTGCAGCAGTGTTCATTTCTCTGAGGAATTTGCAGTAGCTATTACTGTTGTGGGCTTGCTGAGTGAAGAGAGCTAGAAAATACGAGGAGAGACAGCCAACAATAAACAGAATACAGACCCTCTGGTGCATTTTCAAGACATACTGAGAATTTTATTGAATTCTAGTTACAATCTCACTTTAATCAGCCTGTGAATTCTTTGCTCAAGTCTATGAGATCAATTGTTCCCTCAAAAGAGAGGACAAAACATAGAATTCATATAGCTGGCTGGTACATAGCCTATTGTTCAAATGTTCATTTGCTCTAGCACTGGCTTTTGTTGTGTGCTAGTATCCTAGGAAGAGGATTACATCTTTGTTGTGGAATGCTGTCAGATGTTGCACAAAATTCCCTTTTTTTCAAAGTATAAAAACAGTCTTAACACCTTGATGCCAGTCCTCCAATTTATTAAAAAATAATTTTTGTTCTTTGTACAAGGATGCAGTCAAGTAATGCTAATGTGGAGAGAGAATTTACCGAGGTATATAGTCATATTCTTGGAGCAAAGATTGTGTTTTGAAGGACTTTTGAATATGGAAGCATAACAAGAATCAGTAGTTGGGAGTTGAAACCACAGAATTTTATCAAGAGAAGTCTCAGCATGCAAGCTAATGAAACAATTTCTAACTTCCTTGGATTTACTTGGGACTCAGTTGCTCCAGAGGGGCGCTTGGCTGTCATCATCTTTGTTTAGATCTTCAGAGAATGTGCATGCAGTCCAGCATGTTTTGATTTTTCAGGAGTCCCTATTGATTGAGGAAAAAAATATGCAGAGAAGTGTGGATATTCCTAACCCTTGTAGACATTCAGCTGGGTTCCCATAGGGTACAAAGGAGCAACAAGGCCTTGAGTAGCCTGGTAATAAAATTTATTTAAACATATATTTATTATAAGCAATCTTCTTGTTTCCTGCCTTACCAATAATTGCTGACTTGAAAAATTGGAAAATTTTCACTGATACTCATTGTCTTGCTATTTAGTTTATAATTTCCATTCATGAGTGAGTCTGATCACACAAAAATTGTATATGGTTTAACTCCTAATATTTCTGGAAGAAGCAGTCTGTGATGCTAATTTTGGCTATTAAAAGCCAAAATTTGTTAATGTGTGTACTTTTCTCACTCAAATAGGAGCAACTCATCCGCAACACATTCCTGAGAGAAGCACTCTGAAGTTCATTCTGACCTGGTGTCTGGACATCAGAGCAATTCCGAAAAAGGTTTCAAGTGTTTTTTGTTTTGTAAAGAAATTCTTAGTAATTTTATGTTGTGTGGTTTATTGCAGATGTATCCCTGCTTGGCCTGTAGTTATCATGCTTTGTGGTTTATCACTTTGTGTGCTGCTGACTTTATTTTGTTCTAAGCAATTGTGCTCTTAGTTTGACTAATGGAGGAAAGTGTTCTTGGACCGAACAGGTACGGAAATCCCTCTAGCCATTCTGCAGTACCTTGAGCACAGGTGATCACAGAAGTCAGTGAAAAGCTTTGGTACTGGCTAGTTGGAAGGCTGACAACATCTGACCTTGAGCGTTTGAGAGATCATGCCCTTCAGTCAAAGAGGAACCAGTTTTGTCCAGTCTTACTATTGAAAAGATGCATACTGCTCTGCACAAAAAACCCATAATATATTTTAAATGATATTGAAGCTTTTCCTTAATGTTTTAGTAACCTGGAAAATTTGGAGATGGACTTTTTGCTTGTATGGGATTTGTTCCCACAACTGTGAAAATTTTCCCTTGCATTTTGGGCCTCCAAAAAAAAAAAAAAAAAAAAAAACTTGCAATTGTAAATGCTGTGCACTTTGTAATGCTCAATTTAATTTACCCTTAAAAAGAACATTCAGTAGCATTATATAGGCAAGAAATACTGAGCAAATCACTGCAGCAACACTGACATGACTTGTTAAGTACCATACTTAATACTTGGAGTAATACTTCTGAGTATTATTAATACTTACTAAGAGTTTGTATTTTTCCTTCCTTGTATCAGTAACTTCTCAAATGGTGTTCTGTCTTGAATAAGTTTGTGTTATGGGGCTATTTGCTTGCATAAAGTGCACAAACAAAATAAGAAGGTCTTTTGTATGTTTGGAGTTTACCTGGGAATGGGTTATGCCTGTTTGACTGTCCCCGTCCACTCAGGTTAGGTAGGGTATTTCTGACCTGTCAGCTTGTCCCATACTTCAGAAAATAGCAGCCAAAAAAAAAAAGAAAAGAAAAAAGAAAGAAAGAAATATTACAGATTTATTTATTTTTCATAATAGATAGAAATGTGCATTGGACAATAAATCCTGTTATCTGTTAACCTGCAGAATGACTTCTTCCTGTCCCTAGGCAAGCAAAGCTTTTCCCAGATTTGTGAAGATTTGCCTAACTGGACAACTTTCCTGTTCTTTATTTGCTCCCCTATAGGCATTTTTGCGAGCCCTTGTAGAATGTACCAGTGATGCAGGAGAGAAACGGAGACTTCAAGAGCTTTGCAGCAGACAAGGAGCCTCCGATTACACACGTTTCATTAGAGAGTCCAATGCCTGCCTGATGGATTTGCTTTGTGCTTTCCCGAGCTGCAGGCCTTCGCTCAACCTGTTGATTGGCAAGTGGCTGACTTTCAACTTAATTAGATTTGGTTTCTGAAAACACATCAGGCTCTATGCCCAGCGTCCCAAGTAGTGGAGAAACTGTTCAGTTAGCTACTTGAGAAATATCGTGGTGATCAAACTAAAAGTATTTTTGGGGAGCAAAGCTCTGCTATCCAGTGTGGAGTCTTTGACCTTGATTCTGTGAACACTCTGGGACATACCTGTGGTTTAGCTGACTCTGGATTACTGCTTTGTGTAAAAATAAGCATAAAATGTTCGCAGAATTAGGGCTTTCAAGAAAGTACTCATCACTGGTTAAAATTCAAACAGACCTGTTTATACAGCTTATGATTTTCCTGCCTTCGTGTTCTTTTCTGCCTTTCTGTCTGTTGAAACAAAGTTTTTCCCAGTAACTTCATGTTTATATAATGTCCAACACACTCACTGGCTTTTCTATATAAAACACTGAAGGAGTGAGACTTCCAACTATAGCCATAGTTTCTTATGAAAATGCTGACAGGTTAAAAATAGGAATGAGTTTCTCAATGTGTTTTACCATCTGAAACAACAAAAAAAGTTGCCTTTTGCAAGTTTCTGTGATATCTTTCCACACCCCATGCCAAATTCAGTCTACTATAAAATCCAAAGATCACTGCCATATTTTTGCTGGCAAAGCGTATGAAGCCATTCTGCCCTACAGTGAAAAAAACCCACTAAGTTCTGCATGAAGATGTGAAGTTGCCAAGCTGAGGGCAAACCTGTAAGAGGCAGAGGAAAAAAATATACTCTAATGTTTAAAATTACTTGTAGAAAAAAAAAATTATGCATATTCTAACTTTTAGAAAAATGTGTATTTTGTTGTTGTTCTTATTATAAGACAGCATAAAGAAAACACCTTGACTTGACCTTTTTTTTTTTTTTTTCTTTTGTCTTTTTTGATTTTGGTACAGTAATGGACGTGACAGGAAGCCCTGTACTCTTCTTAGACACAATATAGTGGGATGTAGGAAGAAATAAGAAAGAACTTGAAACTGTTGTCTCTCTTTCCTAGTATACTGTATCAAAGATTTTAAAAAATAAATAAAATGTCTGCTCCGTTATGTACATATAGAAACATTTGCAAACTGAAAGCAAGAACACTTAGTTTAGCATGTCCCGCAGCACTTTTGAGTGTTGTTAGGGAACTGGACTGAATAAAAGGAAGCTTTGAAAAGTTTTCAAATGTGTGCCCTTAGGGAAGTAATGTGCTACGTGGGCTTAGTGCCTGCTTTACATAATATTCCTGAACTAGGATTTCTTAACCTTAATGGCTGTGGCCATTCCTCACCACACTGTACACATAGCTTTTTGTCCATCTCCCTTTAATGTGTGCTTCTCAGCCAAAATTTTCAGTCTTCATGATGGAACAAGTCATTTCATGAGTTCAACCTTGTGTGTGTAACATATGTTTATACGTAGGGAGTGTATATGTTTATATATAGAGAGAGTATATGCTTATGTGTGTGTATAAACACACACATAAGTGGAGACGTAAATATATGCGTGTTTTAAATTTCAGAATCAGTGGATGGAGGTTAATTACAAATGTTCCCAATGAACTCCTGTCCCGGATTTAAATGAGTGCTAGTTAAGGCTACAATGTGGTGGGGATTTTGTGTTTTTTAAGCTGTGATTTCAGATATCTCTGAAACTTGCACAGGTATTCATGGCAGTTTGAAATTATACTGGCACATCTGGTTCTATAAGATATATATGTATGTATGTATGTATGCATACATTTATAATGAGGCCATATAAGAAACTGTCATTTAAGTAGTTCCTGTTCTCATACTGTTTGAGTTCCATTAAGTACCCTTGATGCAAGATTGGGAAAATCAAAGTTTCACTTTCTCCTATCACTATTGGCCTTCCTTTTGCGGACCTTACAGGACTCTGTAAATGATGAAGAGAACCATAGCTGAATTGTTGTGGCCTTTGCTGTCTCATTTTATGGGGTTTCTACCAGATGTTCAAAAAAATCTAAAGAAGGTTCAAAGTAGAATTTGGATCTTAATGACTCATTTGCTAGTGGCAAACATTCAGTATTAATAGAGTGAAATTATAGTTAAGTTAAAACATGCTTTTAAATTGTAATAATGTAAAGCTTGGTATATGATATTTTTATTTGTCAGTAGCATGAATCAAAGAATAAGCAATGCTTCTTTACTTATTTTAATTTTCAGAGCATCTTCCTAAATTACAACCCAGATCCTATTCAGTTTCAAGGTAATGAAATATTCAAGTTATATCTTCTCTGCAATTTTGATGTGCTCTTTGTCAGGACTGTGTGTGTGTATATATGTGTATAAGCACACATGTGTGTGTGTACATGTGTATATGCACAGGCACACACGTGTATGTGTAGATGTATCTATATACACATTATGATATTACAGAGAGAAAAAATGAATTATTTCTGTAAGGAGTTTTGCTTAAAATGTTTGATTTAGTGTTTGCTGTTGAATTCATCGTTATCTTCTCGAATCCCAGGTCTTGCTATTTCCTTTTCTCATCCATTTCTCTAGTATGCCAAGAGAAGTGGGAAGGACGGAAAACTCACCCTTGGCAAAAAAATAATTCTGCAACTAGAATGGCCGTACTCATGTGGCTGAGGAAGCAAAATTTGTCCAGGCAACGCTGTTCACAACTACTGATTAGTAGGAAAGTCACTCTGAATTCCCCACTGAAGGTGTCTTACATCTCAGCCACCCTACTGATTTAGGGAGAAGCAGGGAAGCTGCTGTATGTTCTGCAGGTCATTTCGTTGCTTTTTTCTACCGATCTTCCATTCTTAACATTTCCTTATTAGTTCTCCCTGTTTGCTGGTTTCCTTCAGAGCTTTTAATAAGGAGAAGGAGCTGGTTTTCATGAAACAGGGTAACTGCATAATCTCCTGAAAATAACTATTAAAGACTATTCTTGTTTCACAATATGAAAAAAGCAACAAGGTTAGTAATTCTCTGAGTAAACCTGAGAATTTTCTGGAAGGACATTCAGTAAATGCACTGTATCTAAAGAAATACAGAGGAATGAAGGATAAAATCTCCAAAAAAGAAGTTATGTCCCTATGACCAAAACACACAGTATTCTCCTATCTCAAGCTTCAGTGTTTTGCGTGTCTGACAAGACTCTGGTAGAGTTCTCGAGGAATGAACTCAAACCATGTGAAGGTGGTAGAGAGGAATTCTGGTCCCATTTTGTAGGTCATTGGCCTCTGATTTCAATCTTAAGATTTTCTAACTCCATAAAATAAATACCACATTGTTAAAGGAACACTGAGAATCTTGACATCAGTGAGGTGGTTTGGGCTGAAAATGGACCTGATGTTCAGCTCTCTCTGACACACTATTTTCATTGCTTCTTTTTAATATGTGTTTCTTTGCAGCTCAAACTTATTTCAACCAGGAAAAATGTGCTTCGTGTTCAATATTGTGGAGTTTCCTGCCTGTCCCTTTAGACTGGCCTCAAGGAAAGGCGTATGTACAGGCTGGCTTGCTGAGTTAGTTGAACCCCTACTACACGCTAATAAAAGCATTCAGGGTGCAAAAGGAGGAAACCCTTCAACTGAAAAGGTATAAATATTAAATCTAAACTTTAATGTGTGAAATAATTTCAGTTTCTTTGTTCCTGGCTCTGATGTAATGTAGGTGTTCTGATAGTATGCGTCTTCATTTTGTAGTTTGATCCTATTTGGTTACCCTTCTGTCTGTAACATGCTTTGATCTTCACTGCTGTGTTGCTAAAAATATGTTTTAATCTATCTGTGGATACGTGAAGCAGTGACATTTCCCATTGCTGAAAAGCCAGAGTCCTTTGTCCTCCACCATACCCTTAAGCAAGTTTTGGAAGATGTTTTCACCTTCCGCTACCGGCATATACCCTCGTGCAATTTAGTGGTTACTCCTTGAGGGTTTTTTATGGCTGTTAGTGCTGTAGAGGAGAGGCACTTGCTTGCATTCAGAGAGGCTGACAGAAACACAGTGGGGAAAATTATGAAACTTTTATGTTTTGTCAGGTCTTGCAGAAGGCCAGGTTATCTAATATCACACTAGGAAAAACTCATTTGTGGTATTTTTGGTGTGCAGAAAAGATGGTTGAGGGTTGGAGATATTATTAGGAGATAATACTTTTTTTTTTTTTTTTTTCCCTCTGCTTTCCTTTAATGAGAAAAAATCTCAATAATTAATCAGTCTCAAGCTTATTAGGTGTAAGTAAATTAAAACCCTGGAGTACTACTATATAATTAATATGTCAAAGAACTTGGTGTAGTTTAATCTATATTTGATTAAGGAGGTGGAAACAATCATAAAAGTTCATTATATGAAAGTGGAATAATTCAAAGTGTTGCTCTGGCAGAAATGTGAGCAAAAAGAAAAATTTTCTTCATTTCTAAAAGCTAATTTACAAAGAAAACTGATTAATATGTGCATGATATGTCTTATTCCAGTATTCAGAACTGGAATTTAAAATCCAGTTGATTTGTGATATGTTCAATGGTGAATCGTCAGAAAGAGCTGGACTGAAAAGAAAGGGAAAAGCTTTATTACGAAATGAGTCTGAATAAAGTTCAGCACTATTTGCATCCGTCGCATAAGTGAGAATTCAGCATAGATAAATACGTTGCAAAATATCTGGAATAGAAATACAAAATAGATGAGTCTGGTCTTGCACAAAAAAAATATGAATTGCAGAGACTTCCAGAATAAATGTGTGTGCTATTTGCAGCATTCTTTAAAGGAAACACTAGCTTGGAATCTTTAATAGGCAGAACAGCCTGCTGGCTCAAGTTTGGTTTGAAGTTGTGAATTTTACAAAAAGACAGATTTTGGCCTCCCTAGGCAGAGTTATACTTTTTTTTTTTTAATCATCAAAGCAGAAAAAAACCCCACTATATCATCTAAACCACTACAGATATTACAATGTTAAGAAATGAGAGTTGTTAAACCACTCAGGCTTACAGAGTAGAGTTTGAGTAACTTGGTTTAGTGCTTTATTTTTTAAATTTCAAAGCAGATTCAAATTCTCTCTTAATTCATCCAATTTATCCTGGATATGTTTGCTTATGACTTGAATGGATGATGTTCAGCTGTTGTTCTTGCAGCTGAATCTTAGATATTCTTTTAAAGAAATAAAAATCATCACCTCTCATTTTCTGTGAGAGTTTCTAAGCTAAGCATGGTTCACAGAGTAGTTCTGAAACTCTTGCGAAGGTATTTAGACTTCCTTTCCCTTCCATAAACCACTTGGAAAGATCTTTGAGTTGTTGCTTGCTCCCTGTCACCTATTTGTTTCTTCTTGAAGGTCATGGAAATTTTGTGTGAAATTTAAGAAAGCAAGCTTATTTATCAGTAGCCTTCAATTTCCAATAATGATTCCTCACCTGCAGTGGTATATTTTTACAAGTCCACAACTTGTAGAAAAGTTTCATAGGTGCCAGTAATAGCAAAAATTCACTCGTTTCCTTTCAAGCACCAACACCAAACTTTCCAAGAATGCTAAAACTGTGTGCCTGAAATGATGACTCAGTCAATTTTCATATTCAGAAGTTCAAGTTTGTATGTTTTTGGCCCAGTTTTTCTCCAGATGGATTGATAGGTGTGTTTTCAGAAACTCACGATTCTAAATGGCAGTGTGACATTAAATAAACTCAGGCTGTCAGGACTTGGAAGGGGTTTATTCATGAGTATACTACATAAACGTACTCAAGGTTCTAAAAATTTCATGGTATTTCCACAGTTTAAGAATATTTTTTCAATCATATTCTATCGAATTTCATTCTAGATATCTATTTTTGCTCGCTCAAGCTGTGCTTTCCACTTACCTGCAGACCCATCTATCCCTTTCATGATGGTTGGTCCAGGAACAGGAATTTCACCCTTTATTGGCTTCCTGCAACATAGGTATGTACCAAATCATTGCATGGAAAGCAGCCTTTTTAGTGTTAAAGAAAATATAGCTCCAGGTACTGAGTACAGATGCAGTTAGTCATCGTCTTTCCATCCTTCCGTCCATGCAAATTTGTACTTCTGTCTGACTGAATTAAATGCCTGCAGTGGATATTTGAGGGAGTGGATGAAGCACAGACATAACGAAATAAAATCTTATGTCTGTGTGTTACTAGTGGATGCCCTGTAAGAAGTCAGTAGATTTTTTGAAACTTTATTGCCTTTAAGTTTGATATTCAAAACCCCTTCCCTTCAGAACTAATATCTGTATTGCAAGGCTTGGCCTCACGTATATTCTCTGGTTGTCGTATTTGAGAGGCTAAGTATTAAATGGCTAAAGAATTTGGAATTGCCGCTGATTCGAAAAGGCTTCAGCAAGCAACAATTGAAGCACGAAAAACTATTGGGGTTATCTGCACTTCTGCATTTGCTATTCTTGAATAACAGACATAGTTCTCAACAAAAGTCAAATTTTGTTTTTTTTTATTAACAGATTACTAAAAACACATAGTTTCTGGCAAAATACAGAACAGTTGTCGTAGTTCCAGCTTACTCTATAAGTATGGTATGAGGAAAAAACAGTATAGGAACCTGTACCAGAAAATGATGTACAATTCATTTGTTTCGTACAATAACGTGATAGAAAATCTTAGTTATTTTCAATTCTAATGTTATAAAACCATAGTCACTCACTTAGCATTGTGACTAAGAACAAAGAACATTGTGTACCTATTTATATATGTATGAGATAAACATAACTTTCAGTATGGCTGGCCTGAGAAAAACAGAAATAAATACCTTCCATCACAGGGGGCTGCTGACAAGTAACATCAGCTGTAGTGTTTGCTGAGAAACCATGATTAAACTAGTTTCCATATTTATGTGATTGTAAATAGCCTCTGTACTGAAATGTTTTCACAGAAAATATTTAAATCATTTAAATTAAAAGCTACATTTTCTACTTAGTCTAAAAACAAGAATGAAGCCACAATATTTAGTGGATGTTATGAAAAGAGACACAACTATTTTTTTTGATTGTTTTATTTTTTCCTTATCTACCAAAAGCGTTCTGTACTTACTCTGTGTTTTCATTTACATGGATTCAAAGTAGAGAATTTTATTCTTTATATAACTGCCATTTCTTAGTAGGGAGAAGAATGGCTTTATGGAAGATCTGGGTGGCTGAAATTGTTTGAATCTGTCAGCATGTCACCGTTATACACAAGTACTCTTACTTTCTCCAAACAGTGCAGTTACATGCCAGTTTCAAGTTTTTTATATATATATATATAAAAATAAAGTATAAGTGTGTGTGTGTGTGTGTATATATATATATATATACACTTTTTTTTAAAGGAGGTTTTTCACTCACAGGCATTGAGTCAACACTTCTGAGATACTGTGATGGTCAAGTGGCATTTCAGATGATATTTACAGTGCTCTGTAGACCTGAATCCTTCAAGTGCATGTTTGTTTACAATAATAAGCACCAGGAAGATTCCCTCCTGTGGGAGTGTATTTTCTTTGGTTTGCTACTGCTTCTCCCTAGTCCTGCCAATATCAAAACAGCACCAGCTTTGTTGAGTGAGTTTACTAAGGTTTTAAGTGATTGTTTTTCTTCCTGTTTTCCACTACACATTTCATTTACTGAAATACGTTCTCCAGGTATCTGTTTTCGGTGGATCATTTGGTCTCTATTCAGTTCTCCTGGAACCTTTTTACTAAGCAGAGCGGCCTAGGTGACCTCCTTGTTGAAGGCTGAGGCAGATACTGCAAGTTTATCTATGCCTGTTACCACCATATTACCCATCCCATTCAGCAACAGCCCTATGTTTTCTTTGTTCAGCCTCTTGCCACCAGTTTAGAAATGGAAGCTCCTCATGTTGCCTTTGATGTCCCTTCCTAGTCTCAACTCCAGCTGAGCTTTGACTTTCCTGACATCGTTCCTACATGCCCAGTCAGTGTTTCTAAAATCATCCTCTGCTGCTTGTAGGTAACAAACACATCTTATCCCTTTCCATGGTTTATGGACCAAAAATGAGTACTCAAATTCAGAACTGGAGGATTTGATTGTTATTTCTTAAGTCTTTGTGCATTTCTACCAATCTAGAGGTTTATTAGAGCATAACTGTAAGTCACAATTAGGTTCTAGGAGTATTAAATTTTGCATTACCGATAGAATCGGATTTACGTACTACTGATATGTGCTTTCTCTTTTTGTCTTTTTTAGGCAAAAGCTCAGAGAAGAAAATAAAGACTGGCGATTTGGAGAGACATGGCTGTTTTTTGGTTGTCGGCATCAGGATAGAGACTATTTGTTCAAGCAAGTTAATTAGTATTCTGTGTCTCATCTTGTTTTTAGGAGACTGTTCATCTCAAACCCATTACTGACAGTTTTTATTGTCTTGCAGAGATGAGCTCAGATGTTTTCTTGAAAGTGGCACATTAACTCATCTGAAGGTTTGTTTCTCAAGAGACTTGCCAGCTGCAGAGGTAGCCCCACCTAAATATGTGCAAGACATGGTTAGGCTTTACGCTAAGGAAGTCGCCAGAATCCTGCTGAAAGAGGGAGGTTACTTCTATGTGTGTGGGTGAGTAGAATGTTGGAAGATGAAATGTCTCAGCAAACAGAGTGCCATTAGCAGAAATGTGAGGCCTTGAAAGAGTTACAGTTGTCTGAAGAAAAAAAAAAAAAAAGGCAAAAAAAACCCAACATGGTACTGAAAATAGTCTTCCTAGAATGTCAGAATTTTGTCTGCTATGTCTGGTTTTGCAGTTTAGCTTTTAAAGACATCATACAATTCCATTGCTTGCTTTAGTCAATGGTGCTGTTTCTCAGTATTCAATTAAACTGCAGAAGTTCAAGCTAATAGATTGCCCTTGAGAAAAGGAGATACCTGAAGATACATGATGGTAGGAGAGCTGTGAGACAGCAGTATTCCCTTCCTCCTTTTCAGGCTTGGAGGTAGGATGGATCAGGGTGCTATCCAGGTGCAGAAATTTGAAATTTCACTTCAGATTCCAGACTTGTGTTGCCTTCATAGAACAAGAGCTCTGCAGAAACAATATATTTTACAGCAGGAAGTTTTATTTGGGGATGCTAACTTCCCTGGAGGTTTGAGATTTTTAGATTTTTATATGATGATATAATGGCAAATACTTCAACAGGTCCAATTATCCCTATAAGAAAACATTTATTCTGTGACAAGTCAACCAGAAATCCAAGGCTTTGTTGTAGTTGTAGTACTACTTGTAGTACTACAACAATCCAAGTTGTAGTTTCAGGTGTTTGCTTTGGAGAAGCAAACCTAGTTTGCTAGTTGACCTAGTTGTCAATGCTTATGACAACTTAGTATAAACATTGCCATCCAATTCAGAAGCCTTTCTTTTTTTTTTTTTTTTTTAAACTTTTTTATTTAAAAAACACATGCCTTGTTCAGAAGCTGTTGGTAAAAGTAAAGAAAACACTGTTATGCATTCGTTTTTTCCTTCATTTCTTTTCTAGAGATAAAAAACACATGGCTGATGGTGTAAGTGATGCTGTAGTGGACATTTTAAGCATGGAGATGGGAGCTGACAAATTGGAAGCAATGAAAGTACTGGCCGCACTTCGAGAAGCAAAACGATATTTGCAGGATGTTTGGAGCTAAATATGTTTATGCCAATTTGAGTTTTTTTTTCTCTGCCTTGTTAATGCAAAAGCTTTTGTATTTTGCTTTTTACGTTGCATATTGGTTTTAGCTTTTGGCTAGAAGTTGTTGTCAACAGTCCTGTCTGTAATCATGCAATTTTTAATGTTCTATACTGACCTTTTAAACAGGAATATGGAACCCTTAAGCAACAAACCAGGCCGGCTAGAAATGTAGCTTTTTTGCAACACTGAATAATGGACTCTCAGTGTCTCTGATTTTAAGAATGGTACATATAGAAAGCAGAAACTTCTGTACTTGTAGTCTATAACCTAGTGTGTTCATATATGCATTTTTACCTATAATGTGTACATAATGAAATTATTGAATAAATATGGTGCTACATGCAAATCTGTGTGTTATCGAATGCATTACTATCTTGACAAGATTTAGTTGAATGCTTCTTACATACTTCCCCAGGCTATATAGTTTTTGGCAACAATAATTGCCAAAAAAAAGAACAAATGCTCAGAATATTGCATAAGAAAGCTAGTTACAGAATTTTAGCTTTGGAGGATTTTTTTTTTTTCCTTGATTCTCAGCTTTTTCATTTCACCATTCAAATACCATGTTCTCAAAGTTTTGCTACGTTCGCACTAATGCCTGTTAGACTTTTTCAGATAGTTCTTTCATTCACTACTATCTCTAACATCTTTTGTGGTTTAATTCATGAACAGACTCATTGATTGGCTAAAATTTAATTGCTGGAGAAAATATTAGTTAGTAAATACTCCCTTTAATTCCCATATTTTTAAGTCATAAACATAGTAACATACTGTGTTTTGAAAGAAGTTGCCCTTACATACGAAAATGCACAGCAAGAGTCAAGTTGTTGAAAACAAATTGTTGAAATATCCAGTCACCTTTCAAAGAAGGGCCGTGAAGTGAACTGGTGGAAGAGCAAGAGTCTAATAATCATTTGTATAACTTCTCTTCAGATATCTCTTCTTTCTGATTCTTCTGACTTCCAAGCATCAATATTGTCTTCTTGTTGCATGTCGTTCCTATATCTCTATGAGAAGCTGTTTTAGACACATGATTGTGTATTGCCAGGGGAGAATTCTGGGTTTTGTTCTGCCTCATGCATGGCTGGAACTATCTAACTTATTTTAAGGCTTGTACTTGTCCAGTGATTGTTAATTTGTGGGTAAGTCATTTTTCCACAAATTTTTCTTGAAGTTAGAATAGCACCCATTTTTAAAGAAGCAGCATAGTAATGAAGTATCTTAAGGTTTTCACTTAGATAGTTGGAATGTCCATAGAAGCAATCCACTGAAGTTTTACTTAGAAATTCTTCTGCAACATGATTGTATCAGTCAGTTGATCCCCTACAAATAAAGTTCCGCAGAGAGGGAAAGAGAGATGGTTTAGAATAATTGTAAATACAATGTAATTTTTGTATCTGGTATATATATATTGTACATAAGGGTGAAAAATCTGCTGCTTTTGAAAGGGCTAAGGTGATATGAAAATCAGCATTTTGCATAAGCAAGTCACCTTTACATGCTTCTAAAATTATTTATCAAAGATAAAGCTTATAGTAATAATAACTTTAAAAAGAGAAATCATTAACTACCTTCTGCTAGTTGGAAATTGCACTCTCATAAGAATGTGTGTTCCTTGATAGGCTTTATTATATTCTGTGCCCCTTGGAAGATGATGGAGATTAGAGAAACAAGTTTTTTGATTGCAAATTACAGCTTTTCCAGATTTCATGCTTTCTTGCCTTTTTTTATTTATTTTTTTAATTACTTGCATGTTGCAATGCAAAAGATACAGTGACTGATCTGCATTACCACAACTAATAGTGTAGGACCTTTTGGGGTGCTGACAGTTTCATTTTCTGTCTCTCTGCATTGCATTTGACAAAGGGTTGGCTTTACAACTTTTATTCATGTGTTCCACATCCCCCAACTATCATTTCTCACTTGGTGTTAAAATATTTGTAATAATTAGTAATATAGAGGTAAGTCTGTAGTAGGTAAATCCGTAGTAAAACAAATGATTCTTGATCTCTTAGAAAAACAAAAATATTTGCAGATACTCTGATATTTTTTACTATGTGATACTAAACCCAAAGTTCAAACTAACTAGAAGAGCCGTAACAAACACCTTTTGTGCCTTTTATGTGAAGGATGTATTTTTGCATTCACACTGAACAACCAGGAAAGAAAGAGAAGAATTCCCAGACCAGTCATGGAGATGATGAAGGTTTGCAATAGGAACTAAACGTTTGTCTTAAACTGTGACTGTATAGCAAATAGTGCTTCTTTGTAGCTCTTCGGTGTTTCCAGTCAGAAAGCAAAAAGGTTGGGGATGGGTGTTGATTTTTACTTTGTAAGATAACCGGGGAATGTTTCAGCATCTTTTAATTCTTTCGTTAGAAAAACATCATTTATATATTTATCTTCTTAATTGCAGACCTTGTTACAGAATTCCGTTGCTGTTGAAAATGAATCGTTAAGACTGTGTGCTGTTTCTTGCATTCAGTTGGTATGTTTGCAATTATTAGGATGGCGATAAGGGCTGTGGACATTAGGCTGCGCTTTCAGAGAAGCATGAGTGGTGAAATATTACTTACGACTTGTTTTCATGTCATTTTTAATATTATCCTGAGTTGTGAAATGGGGTAGATGTTACCATTTCTTTTTTCAATCTATAATTTCAGAAGAGAGTTTCCTTTTTAAATTATTAAGCCCGTGCCTGTTTTTTTTTTTTTTTCTCCACTTTACTGTTTCCAAAATTCAAGCTGACTTCACTCTCCCACTCTTTATTTCTCTCCCTTCTCTTTGTTCCTCCTTTTCCCAACTTTTGAGGAAATTTAGAATATTGACACTACTGTGATGAGAAAGCCAATATAGCAACCTCTGCAGATGCCTCGCGTCCTGGAATGTGCTTTCTCCCACCTTTTTTCTCCAGTGACAAGGCCAGATCAGAGCAATGGGAAAATCACAGATTGTGACTAATGTATCCAATGAAGGATTGACTTTAGTTACTCAGTGGCACCTCAGATATTGTATAGTACTGGAACATTAACAAAAAAAAAAAAAAAAAAAAAAAAAAAAAAAAAAAAAAAGTTGTTATTAAAAGTAAAGGTCAGAACCCCAAGATGATTAAATCTCAAAATAAAATAAGCTTGTGGAATAAAGCAAAGACCAGTTGGAAACAACCATATTTTAAACAACATAAAATGTTTTGTTCTGACAAAGCTGAAATTGGGCTGAAACATGCTGAAGTGTAGTCCAGACATTGATATGTTTGGTAAAGTTGACTTGGGCTTCCTAAATACTTTTGTTCTTCCCAAACTTGTGAATAAGAGAGGAAAAGCTTTTTTATTATTTTTTTTCTTTAAAAAATATATATACATATATATTCTATGGAATGGGCAAAAACGTTAGCTTAGGAGAAAGTGAGACTAGTGTATCTTATCAGTAATGTAATTAAGAATCCTGCATATAATTCTGTTCCTCTTTAGTACTTTCATTATTCTATCTGATCACTTAACAGGTGTTTACACTATTCTAACAGTTATTAACTATTCTCACAGCACCCCTCTTAGATAAACTTATCTTCATTTTATACAAGGGAGGAATCCAGGCAAAGAAATGGTAATGAGTTCCCAAGGTAAGGAGAGAAAAGAACAGAGACTCATGTTTTCCCAAGCACCATGCTGCAATTAATTTACAGATCCTTATTTCTCAGATATTTCCTCTAATTTCACTGTATAATTTTCACTGAGTAAAGATTTTGTGTTGCCTAAACTGCAAATAAGTATGTCAGAGCAATGTGGAAAGCGTGCGTTATTCTCTGGTCCCTAGGTTCTCGTTATATGTACCGCATGTTCTCTCAGCTCCTCTTTCTCGTGCTCTAATATGACTCCCTTCTGAGATGAGAGGCTGAGACAACAGTTACTAAGCGCTTCAGTTTAGAGATGGCTGTGTAAATTCTGAGGGGGGAAGAAAAGGGGATGGGGTGGGGGAAGTTGTTTTATTTAGTATCTTTAACAACTGTTCTAGCATGTAGGGCCAAACAGAAATTTGAGTGAAGTCATGGACCATTTCTTGTTAGCATATCTTCAACCCACTGTAATCTAGTTAATTAGCCTTTTATTTGGGAGTTCACCATTATCATAGTTAAAAAAGAAAGTTATGAAGAAAATGTTATTTTAAATGTAGGCATTTGCTTTATGGGAAAATTCTCTGCCTGTGGCAGTTGTGGCAGGTCTTTCAGTGCCCAGCCTAAACCTTGACTGCACATCTTGCGTATTTGTGCAAATTCCGCGCAGAGGTCTCTTAAGCCCAGGCAAGGCTTAAATACTCGGGAACATGGTGCAATGATGTGTTTTCTAGTTGATGAGCTGTGTTTTTATTGTTTCTGACAGCTGTATCAGCTGTTACCAACCTGTGATACATTCTGTTCTTAGGGAGACTCAAGACAGAATATTTCTTCTCTTCCATGCCCCCCTAGGAGCTTCTGTGCAGCAGGCTGTCCCCCTAGTGGTTATTTTTGTTACTAGTTGGAGTGTTCTCTTCACTTGGCCCTTCGTTCTTTTGCAGTGATTTTAATTCATTTTTCCTGTGGTTTCAAAACTCTTCTTCTTGAAGCCCAGCAGTAATCAATACTGCAGGCTCATGAGAGCCTCCACCTAACAGATTACCTTGTATTTCAGTTTCTATTCAGCTGGCTAGATATGGACAAAACAGTAAAAGTTTTACTATTCCAAGATATTCAGTACTTCATTTTTTTTCCATGCCTGCTTGTTAGACATTCTTCAGTTCCTTGCTTGTTCTTGCAGTTCTTCACATTACTTTGTAGGGAAGGAGATAGGTGCAGGAGTCATATGCCAAAACTAAATCCAGTAGCCCAGGTTCAGACACTACATTGATTATATAAAACGATGTCAGAATCCTTTCAATATTATTTTCCATTCTGTTCTGCTGATAAAAAAACACATGTATCTGTTTCTTTTTGTTTTTGTTTTCTTATTTGTTTGTGGAAGAATAAAATGGGAAAGTCACTGCATGTCTGCTGGTGACTAAGGGTTATTAAAGAATATTAAATCTCTGAAAACTATGATTATCAAGCCAGACCCAGTCAGTTATTGTGACCTAAGAGATGGATCTGTATTGTCAGAAGGGTACAAACAATTGGTTTGGAGCTGAACTGGAAATAGTTGGTATAATGCTTTAAGAGCGCTTCATTATTTTAATGTTTCTCCAAATTCTGCTCATCAGTTGAAGAAAATGTGTAAATATGAAAAGCTTTTCAGCATTGTTAGTTGTCTATCATAAAGAAATCAAAATACCTTGAAATTGATGGCAGTAACAGTATGCTGATTTGTTTAGGGTCTTGAAATGCTATTAAAATATGTTTCATATTGGGAAAAAAAGTCAGTCTTATTCAAATGCAAATTAAAGTCTGAAAAGTTCATTCAGCATCAGCACAAATTGCATTCCCTTCCATTAGCATGTAAGTAAGTGCTAGGTTTCTGGTAGGAAAGGTTTGTTGCAATGACAGAGCACTCAAAACAAATTGTGCTTATATAAAAAGGTGCTGTGACTCGTGCTGGACAGCAGCTTTATAGGCCTCCGTTATTCAGGATTATTCATTCCTAATCTGCTTTTATCTATTGGTTATATGATAAATTGGACTTTTGTTTGTTTTTGTTGTGTTTTACTCTAGCCTTCTAAAAGATCAGCAGAGCAGTTTCTAGTAGTGACCTACAAGAGGGTCCTCAGGACTGATTTTCCTCACAGATAGGATAAAACCAGATGCTCAACCAGAAGAAGGCGGTATACAGAAAGTGGAAAAAAGGACAGGCTCCTGGGGAGGAATATAGGAATGTTGTCAGGGAATGCAGGGAAGTGACACGGAAAGCTAAGGCACAGTTGGAAGTCAATTTGCCCAGAGATGTTAAAAATAACAAGAAAAACTTCTTTAAATATATTAATAGCAAAAGGAAGATCAGGGAAAATGTGGGTCCGCTGGTGAATGGGGTGGGTGCCCTGGTTACAAAAAACACAGAAAAAGCAGAGTTGCTGAATGCCTTCTTTGCTTCGGTGTTCACCAAGGGCAGCCCTTTAGAGT
>VZSV01000127.1:1781677-1818439 GCA_013398735.1 Nothocercus julius | reverse complement strand
TTGACCGTGAGGGTGACAGAGCCCTGGCACAGGCTGCCCAGGGAGGCTGTGGAGTCTCCTTCTCTGGAGACCTTCAAGACCCGCTTGGACGCAGTCCTGAGCCACCTGCTGTAGGTGACCCTGCGTGTGCAGGGGGGCTGGACTAGATGATCTCTAGAGGTCCCTTCCAACCTTAAGCATTCTATGATTCTATGATTCTATAAGGACACTTTCAAACTGAACATTGCCCAAAATACATGGAAGCCTTCATATAAAGAATGTCCAGTGATGATTTCCATGGCAAAAAAAGCCACTGTGGTGCTTTGGACTTGATTATTTTCAGAGGCCCCTTTCAACCACAACTGTTCATTCAGTGATTCTTTGGCACTCTCTACATCTGCACAATTGCAACATGATCGGCAGGATCATTTGTGATCTGTTGTCTTAATACTGATGCTTTCTGAAATATTTAATGTTTCACCTATATAAACAGGTACACTTAATGGGCAGTTGCTGCAGTCTGTTCTGGTACACCCATTTCGCTTTGTCTGTGTTGGCATTAAAAACAGATTGCTTGCAAAATTACTGCATACTTTATACATTGTGTGTCACATTTGTTTCCTAACTAAACTTTGTATTGAAATTCAGCAGTATTTTACAAGATTTTCAGCAGTAGCTTGAGTGCTGGAATGTGACTACATTTGCTTTATCTTCCCACTTTGTTTTGGGCCAAAGCCAGATTAATTTATTAAAAGAAAATACTCAGACATGGTATGAATTTGTGCAGTTCAGTACATCTGGGCAAGTTGATCCTCAGCCAAGTTAAATTAAAAATGAACTGGCTAACTTTCTGTGAGTCAGGCTGCAAAACGGGTGCATACAGCCGGTAGTAAAACAGATTATAATGTCAGATTACTTTTTAGCTGGCACAATAAACCGAATTCTGTTTTGTATTTTTTAGCATTGGGCTTCAGCAGAGAATGATTGCATCGCAATGTCTTCAGTCACATATTCAGGCTCTGCAGTTCTGGATGATTGTCACCTCCTATCTGGACAGAGAACGAGGTAAACTAGAGTTTCAGATGATCACTTGAAAATTAAATTTCTAATTCATTTAAATATGATGGTGAATACTGAGTTGTGATGTTGATATCATTCCAGAAGACATCTCGGAAGGTGTCATCCAGTACAAATTACCCGTTAATAGAAGGCTTGTAAGTTCATATTCCTACTGGTGGAAGTCTTCAGTTGTAGAATGGCAATTTATGGAAGAAATGGAAATAAGCTAGATACCCTAATCACAAACATACAAAGAAGTAAGAAAGTGTTTGGGTGAAAGCATAGTTTGATTAAAAAAAAAAAAAAAAAAAAAAAAAAAAAAAAAAGCTAGAGTGCACTCTACATTTTATTTAAATAGAACAAGCTATCTGGATTGTAAGCCACATGACAGAGAATGAGGTTCTAGGAGTTTCAGCATGGGCATGTTATGCTGGCTGCTTAAGTCATTTAACCTTTATTCTAGGAGAGGCACAGAGGAGGTCATTAGAAATAATTAAATATACATTTTGTGTGTAACTGGAGACAGGATTGCACTTTATATTAAAAAAAAATACTGCTGGTGAATATTTGTGGTTTTTTAGTTAGTGGTTCCCAACTAAAAGCAAGTAAGAGGTTGATAAACAACACTTTCCCATGAAAAAAAATGCAGGAAATTTATGAATGAAACATGTATGCCTGCTATTACCCATTACCAAAAACAGACCTGAATTTTGGATTCCTGGTTCTGACTAAGATTTCTTGATTCAGCAAGTCATCCGCTGCAACAGTTTTTTCAGCTGTAAAATGGGTAGAATTATTCTACAGAATTACTTCTCTCTTCCCACTTTATTTAAAAAAAATAAGAAAAACAAAAGATTAAATTAGAGGTAATGGATCTGAAGAGTTATGAGTATTAGTTTTCAGTATATTTGCTTTTCATTCTCAGCTTTTTATCCCCTTGCTCCATGTTGCAGTTGACAGAGAATTCCAGGTCACGCAGTCATGCATGATTCATCACTTGCAGATTGACTGCAGGAGCACAGCGACTTTTCTGATGGACTTTATAATACCTTTCTTAAAGGTGGGGAAGGATGAATAGGGCAAAAACACTTCTGGAAATGCCATGCCATCTGATGTTCAAAGAAGCAGGCTGATACTTTCTTGTTAAAAGAAAGACTTAGGATGACACACATTTTCTAGAACAAAAATGGCAAACTGTTGGGGGATCTGGGGAGCTACAGGCCTGTCAGCCTGACCTTGGTATCAGGGAAAGTTATGGAGCAGGTCATCATGAAGGCGATCACACAACCTGTGTGCGACAACAAGGGGATCAGGCCAAGCCAACATGGGTTCATGAAAGGTAGGTCCTGCCTCACCAACCTGGTCTCCTTCTATGACCAGGTGACTCACCTAATGGATGAGGGAAAGGCTGTGGATGTGCTCTGCTTAGGCTTCAGCAAGGCCTTGGACACAGTCTCTCACTGCCTTCTCCTGGAGAAGCTGGCAGCTCGTGGCTTGGACAAATATACTCTCCACTGTGTGGAAAACTGGCTGGATGGCTGGGCCCAAAGGGTGGTGGTGAGTGGAATTAAATCCAGCTGGCGACCGGTCACCAGTGGTGTTCCCCAAGGGTTCCTGTGGAGGCCAGTCCTCTTTAGTATCTTTTTCAATGGTCTGGATGAGGGGATTGAGGGCACCCCCAGCAAATTTGCAGACAGCACCAAGCTGGGAGGAAGAGTTGATCTGCTTGAGGGGTAGAATGGTTCTGCCGAGGGATCTGGACAGGCTGGAACAATGGGCTGAGACCAACTGTACGAGTTTCAACAAGCCAAATACCAGATCCTGCCCTTCGGTCACAACCACCCCATGCAATGCTACAGACCTGGGGCAGAGTGGCTGGAGAGCAGTGCAACAGAAAGGGATCTGGGAGTGTTGGCGGACAGCTGGATGAACATGAGCCAGCAGGGTGCCCAGCGGGGCCAGGAAGGCCAAAGGCATCCTGGCTGGTATCAGGAACTGTGTAGCCAGCAGGATCAGTGATCATTCCCCTGATCATTCCCCTGTACACAGCACTGGGGAGGCTGCACCTCAAATATTGTGTTTAATTTTGGGCCCTTCACTACAAGAAAGACATCGAGGTGCTGGAGCATATCCAAAGAAGGGCAAGGAAGCTGGTGGAAAGACATGGAGGGGCTGGAGCGCTGACTTTACAAGGAGCAGCTGAGGGAGCTGGGGTTATTTAGCCTGGAGAAGAGGAGGCTCAGGGGAGATCTTATTGCTCTCTACAACTGCCTGAAAGGAGTTTGTAGTGATGCAGGGGTCGATCTTTTCTCCAGAATAACTACTGATAGGCCAAGAGGAAATGGCCTCAAGTTGTACCAGGAGAGGTTAAGGTTAGACTTGAGGAAGAACTTCTACACAGAAAAAGTGGTGAAGCTTTGGAACAGGCTGCCCAGGGAAGTGGTAGAATCACCATCCCTGGCAGTGTTCAAGGAATGTGTAGATGAGGTACTTAGGGACATGGTTTAGCAGCTGTAGCACTGAAGGGTTTACAGTTGGACTCGATGATCTTGAAGGTCTTTTCCAACCATAATGATTTTATGATTGTATGATTTCAGATGGCTGTGCACATATTTGTAGTGTCCTATGCACTGTTGACTATGATGAATGATTTTTACATATAATCCATCGTTCTCTGTTGTTTGTGTTCTAATTTAGGTAATACCTGAGAACCTACTTCTCTAACTTTTTCCTTTAGTCCCATTCCACTTATCTGCCACTACTTATATATCCTTCTTCTCTTTGGATCAGAAAAAGAAGACAAGTTATATTTAATTTTACTCTTTTGATTTCCATTGTTATTTTCTTGGTATCTTTCCTCTGAACTGTCACACACACACATGCCTCAATAGCACTGATCCCTTGCAAGCAGACGGGGAACCAAAGAGAACACCCACAAAGCAGCACCCTGTGTGCTGCCCTTTGTAAAGAGAGTTGCAAGTATCATGAAAATGTTCACAAGATTTTAAAAAAAAAAAAAAAATATATATATATATTCTAAAAGAAGACTACATGAGAAAAAGCAAAATGAGCCTGCCCTTTGATTTAAGTTCAGAGCAATTTTCAGAGGGCTCCAAATGACTGCAAGTTTAGAGAGTGTTAACAAATGTGAGCTTAAGTGCTGATATTTATCATTTTTGGCTGGTAGAATTAACTTTGTATCAGAAACAGTGACAGATGGACTTCTTGATTTATGATTTATTTTGGCTGAGGCCTGAAACAGCCCCTTGAAATCCCCTCTAGCAAAAATCTTTTGTATTGACCTATGGGAGGATTGATCTCCAATAGAAGATAAAATGAATTCATAGCGTAGCCACAGAGTCTTATCTTACAAAAGAGATTCATCAATCTTTATGCCATGTTTAATTTTCTTTTTAGGAGATCTAATCTTCTCTAGTTAAATTGCCTTTAATAAGTTGTCAAAAAAAAAAAAAAAAAAAAAGGCACCAATGAGTTTGCAAATGTTTTTAAAGCAGCAGCTTTATTTTCAAATCTGTTATTTTTGTTTCAAGCTTGGAAAATTTTTGTGATTGTATTTCTTGGTTTGGCTTATTCTGAAGTTTTATGTAACCACAAGGCTAGGAAACAGGATGGCAAGAGAGTTTGAGAGCTGGAATTTTGGGCCTGGCTGGGCTTTAGTTCAAGGCAGCTTACTGGTGTTCCTGCTCTTTGAAAGGTGATGTGAAAAGGAAATGTGAACATACCACATTTTCAAATGTCCTTGTTTATTTACATTTCTTGATGCCTTAGATGCATTTAGAAAGTTGGTCCTGTCCTTAGCTTTTCATCATTTGAGTTTATTTGGTTATCTTTTATTCTTTACCCTTCACGCACCCCTTCTCTTGCTTTGCTCTAGTATTTCAAAATGTGTTAGGTTTGTTTTTCAGAAAGAATGACCTGCAAAGGAGGATTTTAGGCATATTGCCTCTTTATGTAGGGATGGTATCAAGAAAGTCAAAGCTGAGTGGGAGTTGATGCTTGGAAAGTTTATCAAGGGCACTGACAAAAGCTTTTCTTTGTAGAATAATAATAAAGGCCTGAGGAAGAAATATCTGGCCTATTGCTGAACATGGCAGGTGATCTAGTCCCACTGGACACAAATAAGGGTGAGGTACCCAAGGCCTGCTGCAACTCAATTTTCACCAGCAGGGCCTTCACCACTAAGACCTCTGCTCTTGGTGAAAGGGTTGAAGAAAATCAAGCAGTCAGTGTGGATCAAGTCAAGGATGGCTTGAAGAAATTCAAGCCATACAAGTTCAGAGGAATAAAAATTAAGTCTAAAGGTATGGATGTGTTTTGGGCCTGCACAAAAAAGGAAATAAGTTCTGTGGAGAGTCAGCAAGATGGTCAGGAGCTGGACCACATGTCCTCTGAGGAGAGGCAGAGTGAAGGGTGTTTGTTTAGCTTGAAGAAGAGGCAACTTAGGGGGAAACTAATAGCAGCCTTCTGATACCTGTGTGTGGGCAAGATGATGGGGCAGATGCTTCCAAGTGGTGGTACATGATGGAAGGATGTGACAAGGGGCCCAAATTGAGATGAGAAGTTCAAGCTTTTTCATCATGAAGTGCCAAGCAATGGTAAAACACTTGTAGAAACCCTTTAGCAGTAGGAGATACAGTTAACCAAGTGATTCACGTGACTGCATTCACACTCTGAAAAATAACGAGGTTGGAGCTCATCTCAAACAGGAAGCTGCTGCCTCTCTTTGAGAAGTCAAGTGCTCCTCTTGAGGTATCTTGACTCCTAGCTCTGTGGTAGGCTTGCTTCATGCTTGTGAAGATTTTCCACATGCTGTCTGTCTATCTGTGCCCAGAACGGAGATGTAACTCGAGCTTAATATAATGAGGGCTGCTGTACGCTTGATAAGCAGATATTTACATTCACATATGTCTCCAAGGAGTGGAGGAGCATTCAGAACCCAGAAGAATAGGTGTTGTATTGGCTTCCTGAGCCTGTCACACACAAGCTCTGCTTTTCTGGGTTGCTGAGGGCTGGCTCTCCTGCTCAGCATATACCCAGGGTGGGCGGGGGGAAATAAAACCCAACAAAACAGCCCAGCCTCCCCAAAAAAACAATAATAACAACAAGATCTTGTTGTGTGTGTACTTTGTGAAGCACACATGCAGAGTTGCACTGGAGCTTTGATGCTCTTCATGCAATGAGAAACCTTTCCTGTGTGGTAACACTAATCCAATGTGTCTGGGAAATAGGAAAATTCCCAGTGACTGCTATAAGGTAACGTGGAGCCCCAACACTGTTTTCTAACAGAGTTTGAGAACATTTAATAACAGTTTTCTGGTACAGCCTGTGTACAGGTACAGCACGTAATTTAGCTTTTATTGTTTCATCCATTATGTACCATTTACTGTATTTGCTCTTAGCTGTCCACAAAGGATACAATAAAAGAAGACTTCCTTGTCTATAATTTTCTCCAGCAAAAAAATGAAGCAGCAGCTTCAATAAAACATTAAAGTAATGGGACGCAAGGGTACACCTGACTTCACCAGCAGGAGGATGAATCAGATTTGTTACGGCTCTGCTCAGGCAGTCCTGAAGGGCACAACAGCAAGGTACTGGGACTGGGTAGCCTCTTGTTTTATCTGGAGCTTAATAAATTGACTGCTATTCACCAGCAATGATGTTTAATAACAAGTAAAAGCAATCCTAAGATTTTTTTTTATCACCTAAAACTGTGTAAAAAGAAAGCTTTTTCAGGTCAATCCTGAAATTATTCAGGTAAAGTTTTATTTTATTGGAGAGTTAAGAAAATAGGGGATTTCTGAAATGTTTTCTGAACTAAGAATTGTTTTCTTTTTCTCATACTACAGATGCATGTGTGTGTATGCATGTCTTTCTTGTCATGAAGTATGAAGTGGAATGCATTAGCAAAACAGCTTCTACTGAAAATTTGTAATAAAATGTTAAGTGTGAAAAATAGAGCATGATGGAAATGACTTCAGATACATATTGCAGTATTAATGGTATAGAGATAAGTAGTTGTTGTTTGTTTTCTATCATTTAGAAGAAAAATATTTTGAACTCTATGGATGTGGTCCTTACTAAGCCATCCATGGCCTGTTCCCAGAAAACCAGTCTTACGGAGTTCCAAATACCATGACAAATGAGTTCAGATACAATTTTAGGATTTCTCCTGAGAGCTACAGATTTGGTGTATCATTTTTGATATATATTTATACAATTTCACTGAAGCAAACCAGACACGATATCTGTTATTAATATATATAAAATGTGTACACTGCACAAAAGCTATTGACAATTTAACTTTAAATTGCCTTAAACTTACTTTTACTGCTCTTCTGAGGTAGAAAATGAACAAGATTTTCTAAGTGTTTGTGTTACTTGAGCAGTTTGAAACTTAGTTATATCTCACTGAAGTTTACTGACTGGTTTAGATTCCTTGAAATACAAGAGGTTGGCCTGTCAGCCTGAAAGAAAGCTACCTTTGAAACTCAGATATATTCACATAACCTAAACTTATTTACATACAACTAGGGCACTTAGAAATTTTCTATTATTTAGAACAGTCTAGATTTGGAGTTATTATGCAAAGCTCTTTTGGTAATTGTTATAAACCTGCTCTTATGCATATTAGATACATAATGGAGTGAGCAAAAATATGTGATAAACTGTTTAGCTAAGGTAATGTCAAACCTTTGAATCAAGAAAGCTGAGTTGCTTGATTTGGGGGATTTGTTCAACAATTTGTTTTTGATATACAAAAAAAAAAAAAAAAAGGAAAAAATGTGAGATCTGAATTGAGAGAAAAAGTCACAGAGGTTTCCTAATGATGGAGATTGTTTCTTTGGGTTGGTGTAGGGTGACCTGCTTTCTGCTTCCCATTATTACTTGTCTATTAACATTGCAAACATATAAAGGTCTTGCTCTGCTTCCTACATAGTGAGGTGCCATTAGGTAGAGCTTCTTAGAAGCACGCTTGTAAAAATCAAATCTCTCTATGATATTGATATTAAATTGGAAAGTAAAATGCTACTTACCCAGAGTTCAGCATGAGTATTCAGAAACTGTTTGATTACATTTTGACCTGCTCTCCCCACATTACCCAGTTTGGCTGAGAGACTTCTATCAAAGTCACTCCTATCTCAGCTGTGAGGAATTCTGTCTTCTCAGGTGAGACTGGAGCCAGACCCCAGGGCACGGGAGCCCATGTGTCCGTGGTGCTGGAGCAAGCGAAGGTGTGCGGGTGAGTGTGCAGCCGCGACAGAGCGGAAGCCGCCCTTGCCGTCAAGCGGGCGAAGTGACCTGGGAGCCAGGTATGTGTGTGAGGCAAGAAGGGTGAAGCCACGGTGGAGCTGGCTACTGAGTAGACCATGATGAACCCTTGAGGGATCTTAGGGTCTGAGGTGGGAAGGGTCTGTCTGAGAGACCTTCTTGTGTATGTGGCTCTCTGAGTCTGGGTGTCTGCGCCTTGCTGCTTAGTTGGATCTTGGTTGTGGAGCTGCCACAGACTTACCCATCGAGCTATAAGTTCAGTAGCTTAACAATCAGGACCCGTTTCATTTGCATCCTTATTTTTACCATTTCTTTTCCTATGGCAACATTAGTTGAAATAAATATACATCACTGAAAACGAACAAACAAACAAACAAAACCCCTCTATCTATAGAACCTGGATTTAATATCTGTAAAATGTAGCTGCATTAGCTCAAAAGATATTGAATCAATACAAATATCTATGTGAAGCTGGTACACGCAATGCATTGTCACAACTGGGACCTCAATGAGAAGCAATATCAGCAATAAACATGGGGTTGATTTGTTTGTATGGTTGTTCCAGAGTCTGTTTTTCCCTTTCCCTTACAAATCAGAAAGAAGGCTGTGATTATATGAAAGAAATGCAGTTCTAAATTTATTGATAATATCTTATAAAAACCTTTCTAAACTGCAGTCAGGATAGCTTTATTCACACAGTTGTGCAAACTGGTATCTCAATTGCTGTGGAGAGATCCATGGAGTTTCAATTTCTCTTAGTTTTTCTCTGATCCTTTAGGAAATGGCATCTCAGTCTCTCTTCTTAGCTGACCATTTTAGTTCTTATTACTCTTATTGCAAATAAGGAAAATATTGGCATCCTTTCCTGAATAATAATAATAAAAAAATATCCTGGGATTTCCTTGAATCATTGATGAGAACAGATTTCCTTTTAGATGGGAATTGGTGAATGTTGTTCACTTAGCTTTAAAGAGAAAACAGAGTGAGGTAAGGGAAATAGTGAAATATTTATTTATTTATTTATTTATTCATTCATTACATTCCAGTCCCAAAAATGCCCGAGGAAGATATTTCAGAACAGAAATTTGCTTCCTTTTTGCTAACGATTTGCTTTCCAGTATTCAAAATTTTACTAGTAACAGTGCCTTTGCTCTAAACTCTGGCTCTGACCACTATTCTGAATCCTAACAAAAAAACCTCAAGCCTAACCACAAACTTGAAGAATAACACTAGCCACAACCCTAAACTAACCTAATCCTAGCACTAAAGCAAATCCCTAACTGAAACTAATACCACTCTAAACCTAAGCTAGCTCGAACTTCTACCACTTACACTAATTGTAAACCTTAATTCTAGCCCTAACACTTATTTTAAACCTAATACCAAAACCTAATCCTAACCCTAAACCCCAAATCTAACATGGTCTAACCCAAGCCCTAACCTTGAATCTTTATAATAACTCCAAATCTAAACTCTAACAGTAATCTAATCCTTAACGTTAAGCTTAAATGCTAAACCTAACACTGACTTTAAACCCTAATGCTTACCCTAACATTCATCACAACTCTAATGCTAAATGCTAGCCTTAATCCCAACCCTAACTCTAATACTAATCTTACCCCTAACATATAACCCTAAATTGCTACCCCAACCTAACTCTTAGCAGTAATATTATCCTAACCCTAAGCCCTAGACCTAAATCTTTAAAAATAATCCTACCCTGCCACTCACAGTAGAGTTGTGGAAGTAGGACACTGATTTGGACAACGAAAAAAATATTTTTTTCAGCTCTATTAAGTCTTGTGTGTTCTTTTTCACGTGATCCGTTTTCATTATCGTTTGCATGGAAACAGAGGAATATCTTTCAAATTCTTTTTTGGTAGTGTGTGACTGCTTCACTGAAAGATTTTTTTAAGTTCACCCTTTGGTCTTGAAAGGTTTGTACGTGCAAAAGTGCACTTTAATTTTGTTCTGTTTCTCCCAGTGCACAAAGGGTTAAGTGAATTTAAATGATTAACAAATATTGGCAGGCAAGACTATTTTTTCAGCTTGCATATCAAGTGTTAGCAGGATTCAATTTAAAACAGCTGAGATAAGATCTATCTCTGTACCATGTTTCTTTATCTGGCCTATACAGCTGCTTTTTTCTCTCCGTCAAGTTCCTTGCCATGGAAACTTGGATTAATTGGAAAATGACAGGTTCCATTGACCTCATAAGGAAATGTGGTAGACCTCCTAATGTTCTTGAATTGTACTCAAACTGTAGTTTTATTTTAGGTTTCCATATAATACTTTTGTCTTTGTAGCTAGAGCCCAGTAATATAGTTCACTCTGCACTGCTTTTTCCAGAGTGTTCAGATGATATTATCTCACAAAATGTTCTTCTAGAGCTGCTCAAGTGTATTTAAACCAAGGATTGTCCTTTCCAAAGTGAAAGGAAGGCAACTGGGAATTCTTAATTGGAAGAGCGCCTCTCTAGAGATCTCTAATCCAACTTCCTGCTTAGTCTGTCACCAGTGCTACATATCAGTTGTGGCTTGTTTAGCTGAGTCCTGAAATCTCCAAGGGTAGAGGATTATATGCATTTTTCTATATATGAACATAGCTTTTGAATGTTTGGATTCTAAACATATCATGTTTTTCTGGGTATAATTCATAGCATATTGAAGATAGTCTCTTTTAAATAAAAACATCTAGGTTAGTTTCAGAAACTTTTGTACCAGAAAGTGGTAATCTTTCACTTAATGGTTTAGGCTCTGTCCCAAATCCTTTTGAAATCCTTTGGCAACAGAAAGAAAGCGTGGAACCAAATGAAGTCACAGACAGCTTCAAAACAGCCTAAGTATCAGCAGAAATTTTTCAGGTGGTTCCATTTCCACCAGAGATATATTGAAAGCAAAACATTTCATGGAAATTTGTCAGCAATTGATGAAGCATTCAAACTCTGTTAAGTAACTTTTTGTCTTGTTTCTGGCCAAACTGGCTGCTAGCCTCATCAGTCATCAGCAGTTCACGCACAGGCTGTGTGCGCTAAACTCAAGATATTTTGATTCCAAAGGGAATCTGAAAGAAACAGCAGAATTTTCCTGCCATTTTTTTTTTTTCAAGACGGTTGGCATTTCATCCTCTATACTAGGTGGCTTGGTATCACAATCTGCAAGCAAGAAGCATTTACTTTCTAGACCAGGTCTTGATCTGCCCTCCCTGGGCTGATCGACTATATGCCATCTGTCAAGTCAATAGAAATGACAAGTGAAGCCACTTTCCTGTAGATTGTGATGTTCCTTTTCCACTCAGGCATGAAATAAGCACTGTAAAAATATACAAGCAGGATGCATAACGAGCCTGCATATATAAAACTGGACAGGATGTAGATGTGCTTTTAGGCAGAACATACTTTGCATTTGAAACAATAGAAGTTTCTGAACATAATGAAAAGTGTGGTTTGAGGCATGTTATTTGATCAGGAAAAAATGATGAGGTAAATTCCTTTATGAAAATCTACAATAATTGAAATTGTCCACAGTGCTTACTACAAATGATTTCTTGACTGTGTTACAAGTAATTAGAAAAGATGTTAATGACTGAAGATCTCATTATATGTGATTTGTGTGGAAAGATGGTCTTGGAAGTAATGTTTAATCTTAGGAAATAATCCTCTGCTTCATGTGTCTTGTTCTTTCTTCTCTTTAGTTTCTACAGTTCTTAATATTTTATGCTATCCTGTTTTTAGTTATCTGTTGATTTTTGTAGAGCATAATAATACTTTTTTTCTCTACTAAAAGATATTAATTGTCAGAGAAAAAGTAACTATTGTTGTCTTTAACAGAGAATAATGGTGTTTCACAAAAGGCTGTTGTAGACTTGGGTCTGGTGTTAGGACAATGTGATTCTCCTGGATGAGCTCTTATTTAGATAGTGTATGTATAAGAAATTCATTGGATTAAGAAAAGGCAGATGTCTTTTAATTCACTAGGTTAAGTAATGCACTTGCAAAAGTTACGAAATTTAAATAGTCAGTTATCTGAAAATATAGTTTTATATTTTGGTCTGAATATTTTGGTATATTTTGGTATGAATAGTTAAGACAATTAGTTCCCAAAGCATATTTTCAGAGTGATGTTAGCCAACTGATTTATTATTATTGAAAACATACTGTTGCTATTTATGGGAACATATGTATATGTCACAGATGTATGCTGGAATTTGATTTACTAATTCAGATGATTTTTCTTTGAATGACTGTTTCTGTCAAGGGCATGTAGTAACTAACAGTTAAAAATGTATGGTGTAAATAAAGGAAGTTCAAGTCAAAGCAAGGAACTAAGTGGCAATAATAATGATATATATATGTGTGCCTGTGTGTATATGCTCATGTATTTTACTTATATTCTCTTGATAATCCAATTCAGCCAATTAGTCTCATGGCTTTGTTTTTATGTAAAAATCATGAAAGATTTCCTCATTTTGGAAAGTAGAGGAGATGGACATTTCTTAAGTAATACCATCACATGAGATCTAAAAATTGAATCTCTCTGTGGCAGAGTTCGATTTTGGAAAGAGATGTTATTACATCAAAATCAGGTATATTATGAAATAACTAAGAATGTAGCTGTTTCTTTTTTTTTTTTTTTTTTTTTTGTGTGTGTGTGTGTGTGTGTGTGTGTGTGTGAGACCTGTAGTTATAAGAATAATTTTAAATCATGTGAATCTACTGCCTTTATCTCATATATTTTCCATACTAAGCTAACAAAACCTAAGCTTGTTTTTTCTGTTTTGTTTTGTTTTTTTTGATGACTTGCCACAGACATTTTAAGAAGCAATTTAACATTGCCTCTTAATACTGGTATGTTTACATAAAAAAGTAAAATCCAAATGCCATCAAGATCTCTTCACTATGTTTCAAAAAAACTTGATGTGGTAGATACGTGGTTTGAGTAACCCACAACTGCTGGTAGGGTGTGGTTTGTAGTCTGGTTGCTATGTATGATAAGCATGAAAAAAATAGTTTGAATCACTGTTTTTCTGGAATCAAAGTCTGAATTACCTCATGACTTGCTTTCTGTCCCTCTCTGAGTGCTTTTGGATTTGGGTGATTACTGCAAAGTCTATGTAAAAATTGTCATTGCTCTGGGGAGAAAGGGGAGCAGCTGGTGGGTGAAATTGCACTTGCATCTCTATGTGTGCAAACCCAGCCAAGGTGTCAAAAGGAACAGGAATAAAAAGAAGGGATCTTAGGAGAGAACTGAAATGTGAAATATTTGGGTCTGTCCATCTTTTCCGCTTCCATATAAGTGACTATGGATTTCCTCTGGAGTAAATTTATCCCAGATAATCTGGACTCAGGACAGCAAGGAAGACCACATGGGCCTGCATTTGGTTATTCATCACACAAGCGTAATGAAGCCAAGTAGCTTCAGAAATGTTAAGAGGGCACAAATGGAACATGAGGAAAAAAAGAAACTATTAAGCAAAAACATAAATGACAGAAAGAAAAGGCAACAGCAACAATGCAACAAGAGAGTGAGTCTACGAAAAAGATATCTCTCTTGGGTTGTTACTGACTTATCTGCTCAAAGCCATGCCTTACATGTTCTTTGTTTCCTCAAAGTGTGACTTAATCTTGCTGGTATCTCCCCCAAAACAGTTGATCAACCCATGAATATATTTGCTTTCAGTTCTGTAGCACCGAGCCTATTTCCAAGAGTGATGGATCATGTAGGTAGAAATCCCATCACACTGACATCTTTCAGAGATAGAAATCAGTATCAGCAAAATGCATTATGAACAAGAGATTATCGGCATCGTGATACCCAGAGAAACCTCTTTTTAGTAGCTCACCATTCCGTAAGGCTATAAATAGTTTTTCTCTCTCCTTCTATGGAGCAGATATTACTGAGGTTAAGTGTCCTGTTGTAAAAGCATGCACAGATTCTTCATTCCTGTTTATTTTCCTCCTCATCTTATTCTCTCTTTAGTTTTTTTGGCCAAAGAGAGGACTAAATCAAAACCATGGGGAGATTCACTCCAGTTCTTGCCTTCTCATCTCTTGCCTGTCTATGAATGGGTAAAATGAGAAACTTATATCTGAACGTTTGAAATCTGGCATTTGTGCAATACAGGAAGTTGGTTTTGAAAGCAGAGGAGCTTGAAACTTCCTCTGATTTCCAAGCACTTCTTTAAAGGAATGTCTTCCCTGATTATTTCTGAGTAAATTTAAAATTCTTGCTCAACTTACCTGGAGGAAATAATGTATTTTGTTGTTTTCTATTTCCTGTTGCTGCTGCTTTCACTACTTTGTCCATGAGAAGGGCACGACCCCCAAAACGAAGGCTTTCTCATTCTTTGCAGCCAGGATTCTGATTCCTGGGACAAGATGGGTACCACAGAGCTCGCATCTGCTTTGACTGGCTTTTTACCTTTTTGTGTGACTGGTAGGTCTCATCGACCATATGGTTGCGCTGACATCGCACAATGTTTATAACAGAACACCCCCGAGATGAGGTAACCAGCTCTGTGACAGTCTTATGACTCTGCTCTCCCAAGTTCCCAAAAGGACAGGAAGTTGGAGACCCAGCAGAAAAGTGGAACTTGCTTCAAAACAGTCTGAGGTGCTGCTTATTTAGTGTTTAAATGAAATGTGTAACTCTGGCTTCACCCACAATCCGTTTTTGTCATTGACTGTGGTCTGTTGGTTATTAGAGATAATCTGTTTTACTGGGTGGTTTGGAGAGAGAGTTTTTCCCATTCTGAAATATATATTATTTAGAAAACCAAAATACTTCACATTTAATTTTGCATCTATTTTCCTTCTTTTATCTAAATTCATCATTTTGTTTGAATAATTTATTGATTGATTTATTAAGTTTATGCTTATGCACTGAGATGTTACCAATGTGCCTCATATTTATTTGCATTATTGGGATGATTTAGTGATAGGATTTTCTGTTCGGTTCCAGAATACCCTATCACCAGTTCTTATTTTTGTTATCACATGCTTCACTTATTTTTTGGCTGAGCCTTTGTGGGAATTGTTTTTCATAAATAAGTGTCAGCTAGGAAAATTGTGACTTGAAAATTGGGTAGTACTTCAGTGCTTACAAGCATTGTGCATGAATTTGGAAAATGTTGGGATGACTTTGGAAAGAGTGCAAGATTTACATGCATTTCTTTAAAATCACATGTAATGTCAGAAATCCCTCTTGCAAGAATTATGAAGCTTACTAAAAATTATATTTAATTCCTTAATAAAAAAGAAATTTGGTATCTAGTTCTACGAATTTCACTTGAGTCTTCAGATTGAAACTTCTGCAGACTATCTCCCTTGAATACAGGCTGACCTTAAAGCATGTAAAAGGTTATGCAACTTTTGAAAAATCAGTTGCAAAACTTCAGGTTGAAGTAATAGAATATCATTAGGAATGTTGTTTTAAACTCTTGACCTGTCAAGAGACTTTGTGGTGTAGAAAAATCATTTGACTGACCAAAAATTCTATCATTCAAATTTTTTTTGTTGTTGTGTGTGTTTGTTTTCTGAATTTTGAAGAGTTTTTTTGGTCACAGAAGGAAACTAGAGAGGAAAGTAGAAGAATAAGAGATTTTTTTGATGCAAATGAAATGTAGTACTTTGTCAAACCATATATGTACAGGTTTGCAGTTCCCCCTCTTCTCTGTTACTGAGGACATGTATATATTTCTCAATGAAGAAATCCTGATTGGGATTTTGGCACCTGCAGGAGAAGTCAGCACAGGAGACTGAGCAAGGAGGGAAAAAGCATAAGGATTTAAGAGGGCAGCTTGAGCTTTAGAAGCAGGTGCTGGCACTGGCAGGATCTGAAACAGCCCCATCATCAAAATAGCGTTTACTTAACCAAGATGAAGATTCATGTTGCCCAACCTGCCTTTTCATCAGATTTGCAAGGAGATTGCACAAGTAGTTTAAACCAATATTATCAATATGCTCATCAGTTTGAGATGAATTTTCTATGACTATCTGAAGTGTTTATTTTTGTAGCATTCTCTTTTGCACACTCAGAAAAGCTGATCTGAGCTTTATTCCATACTCCCCATATTTTTTCATTTGCTATCTTTACTGTTTCCTGCATTATTTGTAACAGTCCTGCTTCTCCCTGGAAAACTGCTTTCATACATACATTCTCTTTTACTTACCCCATCAATCCTTCTTCTCTACTGAGACCATTGACAACCTGGTCTGTTGTCCAGGTCCCCATGGTTTCTGCATGGAGAGTTCTATACTCAAAATACCTTCTAATCCTTTCTGCTAGAATAAATAGTACTAATAATTTTCAGATTGAGGGAGGCCAGTGAAGGGCAGCCAGCCTCACTCTGCACACCAGCAGAAATATCAGCTCCTCAACACATCTTTCTTACCCTTTCTGCAGACGTATTTCTTGCTGTATATAATGAATCCCTGAGGCTGTCAGTGGGAGGCAGCTTGGAAGGTAGAAATCCCATTTAAGGCCACAACCCTTAGGTGTGACTAATTCTTGCCCAATCCTAGAAAAGTTGCAGTTAACCTGGGGGTGATAATTCTGTTGGGAGATGTTGAGTGCTATACTGGCAAGGCTCAATGTTTGCTATTGCCTAGGATGAAACTAGAGGACCTTGGAGTCAAATGAATTTTCCTCACAAGTGGTACAACTCAGCACACTAGTCCTATTACTAAGCACTGTCCAACTGAGATTCTGGGAAATGAATTCAAAATGCATTTCAGCTTTTTAGCTGAAATTGTTTTAATCAAAATTGGAAAGGAAGGTCTCCAGGCTCACCTTGCCAACATCATCTCCAGGTCTATACACTTCAGTTCTTTAGGACAATATTGTGCAATTTTTTTTTTTTTTGCAGTTGTTTTAGTATTTAATTAAAAGTAATTTCAAAACTTCAATATGTGCTGCTAGCAAAAAAAACAACTGATTTCCTCCTGTGAAATCTCTATCTGCAAATTCTACTAAATTTTATTTCTTTTGGGTCTCTCAGAGACCAGATACGCAATACTGTCTGGAGGCACTAGAAATGAATTTACAGAATATTTTGTTCAAAAATGGATGACTTAAATATGCAAAACAGGTTTGATCTTTGTTTTAATCTCTGGACCACAAAGGAATTACACCAAGAGGTTACAGGGTGAAATGGGCAATTTCATTTTTTGTGTTATGTTCCTTCAAGAAGAGAGTGAATGAATCAGACCCCGCAGGAAAGATTGTGCTCTTTTTTGGGAGGCTGAGCAGGTTTTTGGAAAGCCCTTCTGGGCCACAGACTGGAGGGTAGAAGCAAAGGTTAGGCATTCTAGATGCTTAGAGGTGAGATAAAACCTGAATGATATTTCTGTCTTTCTTAAAAAGCATGTTGCTCTCACTGGAGTTCATTTATTACTGAGATCAGCTCAAAGCACTTGATTCCTTTCGTGGATGACAACAGCATTAGTGTACAGCTGTTTCACTTATAAAATTCTTTAAACAGTCTAAGTATAAATAGCCTTTGTTCACATGATACATAATAGAAAGACATATATAAACCAAAAATGTAAACAAAGGCAGGATTTGTTACGGACAGAAATCTGTTCATTTAAATTATTGCACATTCTAATTTCCAAGTTCTTGTTGCCTAGTCAGTAGCAGTATTTAAACCATACAGTCTCTTTAGACAAACTTGAAATCTCTTTCATTTTAACTCAGTCTGTTCTGTTGTACAATCATCAAAATACTAATGTAAAGTCACTGTAACAATTAGATTGTTCTTATACAGTTATTATTTGGATTAATATCAAATTGCAGATGTTTTTGAACATGTTTATCTAAGAATAATTCCAGGTTGCCCATCATGGCTGGCAATACTAATTGACACTGTCAAGACAGAGAATCTTCCATTTGTAGTAAGCTGCAAAGATTTCCAAGGCTGAGGATCAAATGAAAGCAGCTTAATAAAGCAGCTTTCCTTCCCTCCTTCCCGAAGTTTTAATAAGTTCTCCATTGCCCTCTCTCACAGCACAAGGAATAGAAAAATGTGATAACTTTAGTCTTTTTATTATGTTTGATGTTTCAACATTTTGTTTGCTTCTGCAGAAGGAATCTGTGAGCTACATCTTAGAAAATAATTCCCAGTAAGACCGTCAGGCAGAAACAGATTTTTCTGTTGATATATGAAATCTGTTAAAAAGAACTACTGCAGCAATGATAAAATAAGATTTCTCCTTATGCATTATCTATAATAATCCTCTGGTGGCTCCGATTTTTTTCTTCAGAGCATAACATTAAAAGTACTCTTACAGGACCAGAGATTTGAAATGACTAAAGATGAACTACTGCAAAAAGTTTAAGTGCAGAACATACATGATAAATATAGAGTTACAAATATCCCTGAATTAACATTTGTGCATTTGCCATAGATCTCCATGCCACAAGAAAACTTAGATTAAAACCTAAAAGTTGATAAATCAGGCATTTAATTTGAACATGTGCATATATTTATACATATATACATAGACACTCAGTAGGTTCATTATTTGCAGATTTAGGTTTTAGCAGTCGATCAAATTGGGCAACTTAAGACAAACTAAATATCTTGTACGAACGGCATGGCATTCAAATTATGTTAACCAATTTCTGATGTGGGTTTCATTTACCTAAATCTGAGCATGCTATGATGCTGAGTCCCCCTTTGCAAGATTTGGTATTAGGCAGGAGTCTTTTAGCCTCAAGAGAAGTGATTGTAACTGCAGTGAGAGGTGTATGATGTCAGCTCATATTACAGTTGATATCACTGTGCCTTAAAATTACAAGTTAATAATTTCTTTTTAGAGTTTATAAAGAACTTTCATATTGAAACTTAGTTTTGAATTATTTTTGAAATAATTTTGAACAATATCTGATGTATCTACTTTATCATCTAGTTTTGATGATCTGATTGGGTGCTAATTCCATTTTTAACTTCTGTATTTGGAGAAGGCTTCATGTCGCTGCATGAGCCTCAGGAATTCCTTAATGGTCTATTTACTGTGCAAACACTGTGGAAGCAATCAGACTAATAAATACGGTATGTTTTTATACTTTAAGCTGACTAAAACCCAACAAATTGCTTTCCCTTTTTTTGGTGCTCTGGTCCAGGGATAATTCCTCATATTTGATTGCTTTTATAGGAGGGAAGGAGAGTTATTTTCACTTAATGATACGTCAAATTTAATATCCAATTTGTGTTAGTGTGGATAATTTATCTTGGGGAAGATCCTTTATTAGTTTTACACTTTACTCCTGCTTGGAATATAATTTCTCTTAACAGTCTTCGAACATGAATTTTTTTGTCCTTTTAAACCAGAATCTCTTTTATAGTTGCTATTCAAAAGAAATGGCACTTTTTTTCTTCATCACATTCCCTGAGGCATATGTTCATGGATTTCTTGTAGGACAAACGTGATGGTGATTGTTACAACCAGATGTTTTACAAGCACAAACCTGACTGCCTTGATGATTCTCTTCATCTTTTTAATGCTAGCCCATGAATTATCCAAGTGCTCTGCACACCTCTCCTGTGCTTAACATGTGTACATGGATAACTTCCACATGCATGCTATTTTCTACTTAAAGAAATTTTGATTACTTAGTGGAACAGGCTTCTTTAATCCATTCAGATAGTTATTCTACAGATTAATTTCTGTTGTTTGCACCTCTGTCAAAAGAAGTGACCACCCTGGCAGCAAAGTCTGCCAGACTTATCCCATTTTATCTTATGATGAATGAAGGAGGAAAAGAAATCTCTTTGAATCTGAAAGAAGTGGATACAACTGCCCTTGGGAATATTGAATATCAGTGTGGATGTGTTTGCTCTTTCCACCCTTTCTATGCTAGTTGTAGAAAATGTGTGTTTTGATTTACTGACAGAATGCAATTTTGTTGTCCTTTACTGCAGGATGATAATAAAATCCTGGAGGTAGTGCTTTTGGTAGGTCTCTCAATTAGAGGAGCTCTTCATTTTGAGAAATTCTCTTGCTTAGAACTACAGTTAGAAAGAAATAGGCCAAGAATAGACAGAATGCACCTTGGATTTTTTTTTTTTTCTTCACCTGTTGCTGGAATGTAGAGTACCTTGAAACCAAATCTTTACTGCCAGCATGTATCAGTAACATGCGTTTATTCAGACTTGGATTCTCCATCCTCTGCTTGAAACAATTTCCCTTTGACAGTTCTCTCTGTTCTTGAAAAGAGACACTGTTTCTACCACGAAAGACTTCTTGCATTTATTTGTAGCTATCCTTACAGCACCGCCTTAAATGAATAAATAAATTCTTCTGATCCGTTTCCTACCCCAGCTCCTAACAATACTAGGGTGAATCTTAGAGTTGATACTCTCAATTCTCCCCCTTCCTTTTTGGCGTGAGTTTTGTACGTGTAGTATATGTCTTCCTCTTGGGCAGGAGGCAGCCCTCAGGACATTATGTTCTATCTTTTTTTCCCCAATTGTGGGTTGCCCATTGCAGTCCTTTGAGCCAGGAGAGAGAAAAGACCCTGAGTTGCTTTGTATGACCCTATTTCAGACAGCCCTTTCTGGATTCTCAGATAAATTTAGTTGATATTGCTGGGACTTGTCACCAGAAAAGCTGCTCTCTGCTCTATTCAGCTCATCTTCCCTCACTCTCCTGCGTGGTAGTAGCATTTGACTGACCCATGGAGTTGAGAGATTGAGGAAAAGCAATGCTCTACTGTGACAGCAGATTGGGTGATCACATAAAGAAATCCCTTTAACTTTTTTTTGTGGAGATACGACAATTTTCATGGTCTTCAACTTACTCTAAACGCTATTTTAAAGTCATACTTCTACAAATAAAGAGCAGAAGGCATGGGCCACAATAGCAACTCAACACAGTTCTTAAAAACTTGCATCAGTAAAATTATTTAATGGTGTAGAATTCCTATTTCCCTTGCAGCAGTGGAGAAGTTAAATCTGTCTGAAAGGTGCTGAATCTAAAACATACAGGAGTCTTATTTCCAAAAGATGCTTGAAAGCCCTAGAGATCCCAGGATCATAATCAGTAAATCAGAACCAGTAAAAAAAACCTCCTCAGCCATGAAAAGCCCACCAGGTGCAACTTGTTCCTTCCTGTCAGTTTGGATGTAAAGGTGACCAGAAGGCACCCAAGCCCTTGTTTTCCATAACAGCATCACCTGCAGACTGCTCCTGCCCTGTGCTGCGGAGAGTTTGAATGACATGAAGTAATTACAGCAAGCTTTATCAGCAAAATTCAAGTCCACTGAGCTTTTGAAAATGTGTCACAGATATGATCAGTTCCATTTATCATGTTATCGCATTCTCCATTTTCACCTTGTACTTCTGAATGATTGTGAATTCTAGTCTTGGTACCTCCGGGTGTAACATTTATTATTTTTATTTTGCACTGTTCAGCCTTTGGAACCTTCAAATTTAATGAACTGCATCACTTTTAATAACTCAGCAATGGCTCTCTGGCTGACATGTTGTTACAACAGGGTGATGCTTGAAACCATTCCTGAGGGCTTAAAACCTTGATCATCTATATGGGAGTGTTGATGAATATAAATTATGTCTGCAAGATTTGAAAGTGAAATCTCTTCTGCTTACTACATTCCCACAAGTCCTTTTCATATATCTCATTCTCTGAAATGAACTGATAAACTTGTCAGCCCATCATAAATATTGAAATTATAAGCCAATAAGAATTAGAATACACTATAACTGCTCTCTTCCCCTGACCCAGCATGTTAACATTGCTATATTAAAGCCTGGCATTTCAATCAGAACAGAGAAGCGCTGCTGAAGTGAAGGATGACCTAAATGGAATAAATATAAAGGAACCCTTACTCTGCCAGACATTGTGTGGAATTGGTTCTTGGCTCCCTCCTTTCCTCCACTGTCTTGAGGCCATTGGCTCTGCAGAAGACTCACAGCTGGCTAGGTCATTCCTATCCTGTCTTTTTCTTTGCCTTGCTGGGCTGAATCTTCCCATCCCCCAAGCAGATCTGCTCCTAGGAACAACCACCCCAGAGTGTGTCACAGAATCTCTTGTGGAGGTGCCAGCAGGAGGAAAACATTTGGGTCCCTATAGAAGAAGCATGATGTACATTTGGCTAAAAGACATTAATTCTATAATCCATCTGAACAAATAGCAGGCATGTTTCTTCCTCATTTTTTGAAAACTGCTTTGGAAGTTCAAATGTAGAATGATACAAGAATTCCTGTCTTTTAGGCCTGAGTTCTACAGTGAAACCTCTACATTTGTATAAGGTTACCTTGGGTTTCACTTATGTCTTTCATTTTCCTTCACCCCCCAAAGTCATTAATATATTGGAAGAGAGCATGGCCCAGTGAATTCTATTTCCTTATAGAAAAAAAAATGCTGACATAAACTGAAATCCAGAGCTTGGGAACCAATTATTTAGGGTCCAGAAATTTGGATCTGTGGTTCAACACAAAATGGTGATTTGCTTATGCTATCCTGTATGTCTTTCTGCTCTTCCCTAAGAGCTGTACACAGTAACAGGTTACATGCAACTTTTTCTCTGTCCAGGATTCTCAAACAGTCAAGAAATATGTTTTCCTCATTAGATTAATACCCTACAAATGCTATATTTGGTATTAAACTCTTTTTATTCTAAAATTAACTTTGGTACAGGTTCTAGTAGCTCTCTGACTCACACAGGAAATCATACTCACTCATATCTTCGCAATGGAATGTGCTGACATTTGCAATCAAGCAAATTTTATTGCAAAACAAATCAAGAAAAGATTAAATAAGGGGTGTCTGTAGTGATATTAAATCACTAACCAGAAAACACCACTTCCTTAAGTGGAGTTTCAAGCTGAATGTAGGCAGTCATAAGTGAAGCCTGTAGGCTCTAATTAATTGTCCCAGTGGGAGGATAATATGTAGAAGCAGTCAGAGTTGTAAACAAAAGCAGTGTGTTCTCTGGCATAATAGACAAAGGCAATGTATAAAGAATGCATCAATGCTGCAAAATCCATGAGCAAAATATATCTAAGTTTTAAGACAAAAAATATTGGACGACCAAGTATACAATTTCCAGCAACCGTTACATTTCAAAGAACTTCTTGGATGCTCTCAAGAATTCTCATTCTGAATCAGATTCCATGGTAATCACTCTTTCTTCCCATCAGTGTCACTCTGCATGATGCAAATAGAATGAAAGCAAGAGAATCCCAGGAGGCTTGTAGTCGTGTTTACACTGACCTCAGCTGATGAAGTCCTAGTTGCCTGGATATTGGCAAGTGCTAAATTATGTTCTCTGATTTAAAAATAACTCATAGATCAAGTACATCATCTTTGAATTGCATATTACACCCAAGAGTCCACAGTCTAATAGCATAGAAAGGCTCTGACAGAAGCTTTAAAAGTGCATTTAAGTGCATTAAGAGAACGATGCGCAAAATTAGAGAATTCAGTACTGATCACAGCATTGCCAGATTCTACGTGTTGCCTGAGGAAACTGTGGCCATAAACAAAAGTATTATTTGGGAATTTCTAAGTCATACTGCAGCCTTCTTTTATAAAAATATACTTTGTACCACATGAGCAATGAGTACCTTTTACGGAGAGGATTACGAGAGTTTCTCATATCAAATAACACAACATAAAAAATAAGCAGCTCTGAAATAGTTAAAGCAACTGGTTATGCTGTTGTTATTGGGAGAAAATGTTCCTGACTTCTGCAAGTTTCTAAGCAATCCTGAAGAGTAAGTAACAGTTAGGCTGAAAAGTTTTAACAGTATAATAAGATAAGTAAGCATGAGCAAGATTTTTTTTTCTCCTTTAATTTGTAGATGGAAAGCACAAGATAGTATCAGATACTTGCTGGAAAGAAGGAATCAACAAAAATTAAATAAGTCAAATCAATCAAATCAAAGTTGTATCCTGTGGAAATAAAAGGTTCAGAAGCACATTTCATTTGCAGTTTCATCTCAAATTGTCTCTAGATGTATTAGAGTAGCGTGTACATTACAGAAGATCACTTGGTACCTTGAGGCAATTCTTTACGCATTTTAGGAAGAGGTTTACCCTAAAATGTCTAAATCAAATGAATACTTTTCCCTCTCTAAAATGCTTATCTTCAGTGATGTGTGTGTGTATTTTTAATGTGTATTCATCTAAATATATTTACACTGAGGAAAGATAATTCCCAGTGTGTTTCTATGGGTGTCGCTCATTGTCAACTAGCCAAAACATGCAAGAAAATCATCTTTGTACAATGAGATGGAATAGTGTCAGTGAGCTTCAATAAAACAATTTTCACTGTGTCGACGTGTAATATAAATAGATATATAATATCTATGTTAAGAAATATAAATTATCGTGAAGAGCTTCCCAAGTTTTGCATAGCTTTTACTGGAACGTTGTTGGCTGCTTTTATTGTCAAAATGAGTAGGAGCGCAGAGGTACTGCTTGCCTTTCTGAGATCAGTTTCCTGCTGTTGCAGACTCATTTCCAAATCTCTTTCATACACTGATGCAAACTCCATTTTTAACCCCAATTACGTGTTTTACTCTTGTATCTATTGAAAAGCTGCTCCAGAACTCAGTCCTCTGAGAGAATTAAAACCTCTAGATTCCAGTATACCTCTATTAATCAACAGAAAGCCATTTATTCTTATGTCAAAAAATGTTCTTTTCCTTAAGAAGACTTTCTTCCTCACAGTTTGCCTTTCTGATAATGTATTTATAGACAGTAATCCTAACCCATCTCAGCCTAAAATTCTTTAAATTATGCAAAATGCAAAAAAAGGGAAGATATGCTATTAGAAAGTGCGCACTGAATTCAGAAGGAATACCAAAAAAAATCTCAGATTTGAATTTTTTGATCCTTTAAAGTAGAAAATAGTTATATTTGGGCAAGAGAGAACTCTACTTGCTCTTATGTCATAACTTTTAGCTCGAAGGTGTGATCAAGAAGTTTACAAATTAAGGATCAAATATCAACCATTCTGATAAGGGATTTACACAACAAACTGGATTACTGGAGAATCTTTTCTATTGAGAGAAGAAGTGCTGGCATGTTGGCAAAGGTTATCACCTATGATTCTAGTACCAACAATCTGAAATTCTTACTGAACAGAGAGAAAACAATGTCATGGTCTGTCATGGTCTACAGATCTAACTGAGTGAAAAACGCTCCATTTCCCAGATCTGATCATGTCTGTAAAATGTTTTGTTAGCATTTTGTTGCATCATCTATTGATTTTAAAGATGTTATGAAAAGTCAGTGTTCAAGCAGTTTGTATGTGTAATTATCACTAGTACCAAGTGGTTATGCATAGTTGTACCTGTCCTAGCTAACATGGGCTATCTGTACTTACAAATGCACACTTTGCCTAAACAAATATGTCAGTTGTATGAAAATCAGGGTCATAAGTAAGAATGATGTTTCCCAGTATTTCCATTAACTTCAGCTGGCTTGGTCACACTTTAAGTATTTCTTTTTTGTGTCAGGTCTTTAATGGTTCTGTGCAACAAGCTGCACTTCTATAAATTAGGAGAAAAAAAATGTTGATCTTTTAGGAAAATGTAAGATAGCATTGCCAATTTTATTAAAAAGTATTATTATTTTCATGGCTTCAAAAATCATGGACGAAAGGCAGAAGAGCCCAGAAACATTTGGTCCAGCAGAAGACAATGTCTGTACTGAATATCATTTGGTGTAAATTATACTGAAAATGAGCTGCAAAAGCAGGATATTGCTAGTTCGCTCTCTCTGCTTTTCCACACAGCTGATCTCTTTATAACTTTCAAGATAAAGGTCAGGAAAGCTAGACTATTTTCTACTGTATCTCAAAAGCACCAGCCTCTTAAAACTTTCCAATTTTCTGTGCTTCCTCCATATTTTACACTCTATTGATTATAATGTCAGATTCAGAAGTTTCCAAATAAAAAAAAAAATGTGTTTCTTCAGAGTTCCTCTGAGATGTGCATGGTTCAGTCAGTGTGTTCATTACAACAAACCTGCCTGCGTAATGAGACATATGGGATCATTAAGGGAACAGAATATTTGTGATACGACAGAGTACAAATCAGCTGTTAGGATACAAAACAAAGGACTGTGGTATTTGAACGCAGAAGAATCTTCCTTGATTATCAAAATTAATATTGCTTTTGTTTTTGCAGATAAAATAGTATTAGACATGTCCATTAATAATTTTTCAAGGACATCTCTTAGAATGTTGCTGTTGCCTTACTAATACTTCCACTGTAAGTAATTCTGTATAAGCTTTGCTTTGACTTTGGGTATTATTGGCAGGTTCATAGTATGCTAATGACTGCTGAAAAAGTTCTGGCTTGTTGATTTTGCTTTCTGTTCCCACATCTACTATAACATCCTCATTCCCAGACCTTGCTTTCCATGTGCTAACAGCAAATATAAATATGATCTAAGAGGAACATTGAAATCTTGAGCAAAATAATTACCTATTTACTATGTCTACCCAATTCCAGTACAAGAGTGTCCACAGACCTGTATTCTGATCTAAGGGCAAGGAGTATTCTGAGCAAATCAGGCAAGATCAATGTGACTATTGTGAATAATTGCCACAATTTGCAGATTCTGATATATAAAGATAAAACCTCAGCACATCAAAATATATAGTTTTGAGCAAGAGGAAAGAAACTGAATGCAGAGGAGGACAGAGTTTGTATTATGAAAGTTATGATGGTACAGAAACTCTTGCTAAGGTGAAGATAAACAACATCCACTGCTTTCCAGTTCTCTCTGCTGAGCCAGTCAGCTCATCATAGAATGCTATTAGGCTGGTCAGGCATGATTTACCCTTTGTAAATGCCAGTCACAATCTTGTCCTTAATATGCTTTGAAATGGCTTCCGGGAGGACTTGATCCATCACCTGTCAAAGGGACAGAGGTGAGGCTGGCTGGCTTTCAGTTCTCTGGGTCTTCCTTCTTGCCATTCTCGAAGACAGACAAGTCATTTTCTTCCTTTCAGTCCCTAGGAAGTTTCCTGGTGACCATGACCTTTCCAAGATAATCAAGGGTGGCCTCATGATGACACCAGTCAGCTCCCTCAGCACTTGTGGATGCATTGCATCAGACCACAGACTTGTGTATGTCCAGTTTGTTGAAATATTTCCTGACTTCCTTCTCTACAGAGGGTGGGTTTGAATTGCTTTCGTTTTCCCACAGTTCTGAGAGTCCTTGGATTCCTGAGGGCAAAATTACTAACAAAAACTGAGACGAAGAAGGCCTTCAGTTCATGCCAGTCATGCTAGTTTTCTTCCTGACTTTCCTTTTATTACCCTTTTCTCTCCATACTGTTGTTAGAGCAATGCATGGGAATACGTAATAGTATCCCTCCTGGAACACTATCTGCAGGGAAGTGAGTCTAATCGAGTTATCTGCATATTAAGTTGCAAAATGGACCTACTACATAGGATTCTCTGGAGACTGGATTTGGGGAACAGTGGAATTCGTTGTGTTTTTCCATATGGGTTACTTATTGGATTCAAACTCTGGGAGGTGAAGGCTAGCCAGGGCTGTAGTCGTAACCAACCCAATCCCAGAGACATGACGTGTCTCAGAAAATGTCCTTGGAAAATACCTGCGGTTTCCCTCACATTTTAGAGCACGTGCATGATGATGGTGTCTAGGCAGCTAGTGAAGAAGAATGAAATCCAACCATGGATCTTTGGCTATGTTTTGATTTCAATTCTCAGGCAGCAGCATGAAGGTGAAAGCAGTGACTAGAGCAACAGCAATTCTAACATTAAAAAAGGAAAAAAAAAAAAGAGAATACTGAACAGGTGTTACAGGTGTCGACACCAAATTTACTTGGACTCAGTGCTGCAGTATCAATCATCTTGTCATGTAGAAAGGTTGGAGCAGAAAACACACACATAGGCTGCTCTTTAAAAACCGAATTTACTAAATGATGCTGTATAATACACGATAATAGTGTTGCTGAGACTGCAGTAACAAAATGTAGTAAATGACAAATCAAAGACAGACCTTTTCTCCACCAAAAGTGAAGGAATTTGGTGGTGCTCAATTAGGGGGAATCAGGATTAGTGTTCTTAATGAGGGCTGAAAATGCTGGGGCAATTGCTTGCCTTTTTTTTTTTTTTTCTGTTCTTCCTTTCTTTATGTTCTTGCAGGGGCTATGACTGCCTTTTATACTTTCTTACTAACTTCTCTATGTTTTTACCAAACACAGGATGTTGGATATATCTTCCATTTTCCCTCTGTTTTTGGCCCTTTCTGCACTCAATATGTATTGTATGGTGAGTTATTATAGAAATAACAGATTTAATGAGCTGGTTCAAGAGGATGTTGAGAAGCTGGAAAGGATCCAGCAGAAGACTACCAAGGTATTCAGGGATGTGAAGAGAGGTTGAAGGAGCTAGGCCTGTTTCGTCTGGCCAAACAAGAGGCTAAGACGATGCAGCAAAGGTCTCCTTCACTGTGTCAAACATTGTAACAGAGGGCAATGGACATAAATTGAAAGTTGGATGACTCATATTGGACGTTTCTTCAACAAGTTGTCTAGAGAGGCTGTAGAATCTCCACCCTTGGATTCCCAAGACTTGGCTAGACAAAACCACAGCTGATCTGATGTAGCTTTGCAACAGCAGCAGGATGTTTGACTAGAGACCTCCACGGTTCCCTTATAAGCAAATCTTCTAGGATTCTGTGGCCCAGGGTAGGCTTTTCCTGCATCCGCGCCCTGTTCTGTGAAGTGAAAGGGGAATACTTTCTTTAAGACCTGATAAAACTCAGGCTGGCATTTAATCATTTAATAGGCCCATATGTCTGTGTTATATCAGTATAGCAGAGTTATATATGATAATCATCACTTAGAAAGAGAATATGGAAACTACCATGCTATCTACTTCATCTGGAATTCATTTAATATAAATGAAATTAGATGGATGCTATTTTCCTGAAAGTGAGATGTAAACACAGGAGGACTTCGTTGTTAAATGAAATTAATGAAAACAAAGATAATTATCACAATTATCCCACATTTAACTTTTTTTAATGCATCATTTCAAAGGTATATACTTCTTAGAGGGTACCTGAGTTGTTGATAGTCCCTGCTGTTTAAACTTATCATTGTGATTTAATATGTCAGAAAGACAGCCCTTTGTAAGAGGGGACAGTCAATAAGGAAACAGCAGAGAGAGAAGTGATAAACAAAACAGTCACAGTCTCCATCATTGCAAACAAAACCAAAATTTTTAGGAGATGGGGGAAACAAGAAAATGCAGGGAGATAATGAGATTATTATTCCACTAAAATAGGTATTTTCATTGAGTGTGCTTTCTCTGGGTGTCCCTTACAGCTATGAAATAAAAATTCAAGTCCCGCAGGTTGAAAGATGAGTTTGTGGTTCCCAGTCATGCTAGACTGCTTTCAAGTGTTTTGCGTATTGTGCCTCTTTTCTAGTGCCAAGGCATAGTTCTTCAATGTGTTTGCAAAGTGTTTTCTTGTTTTCTTTTTGCAAGACATTCTACTGCTTAGTAAATTTATAAAGGAAAAAAAAGAAAGCTTGAAGCTGCTTTTCGGTGGACTGAGGAAAACGTTTACTTCTACAATAACTACACGGATGTGGAGAACTCAGAAGCAGGTCTTATTGTAGAAGAACAGAAACTTCAGGAAAAAAAAAAAGAAAAAATAGCATAGTCTTCAGCACTCGTTATAATTTGGGGTCTTCTGAGACATAAACTGTGAACAAGAGTACTATTTATTTAAAGGTCAGAATCATGACCATACTCCAGAAGATGGCACTACAGTTTTGACTACATTTTTTGCAAGCTGTAGTGACACGCACTCAGATATGTAGAAATATTTCTGTTCTTCTCGGGTGTCTTCCAACTCTATACCATAAAATGTGATATTTCATTTAAGATGGTCATACCTGCAGTAATATTGCTACAAAACTGCCTTGTTTTTCATAATGCTGGGTGTTTTTATTGCATATGCAACTGAAGAGAAACATTTTGAGACTCATAGCTTTTTGGGTAACTGATTTTCTTGATTAGCATAAATATTCTATGCACAAGTGATGTCTGTGCAAGGTCCGTTTATGTACAAATATATCAGCTAAGTTATCACACAGAGAGTTAAGGAGTTTAAAAAGCTGATGAATCTAAAGATGCCCTCTATTATTGGCCTTTTTGATAGGAAGAGATATTATAAGTGGATTAATTAGAGAGGCATCAGCTAATGTCAATTACATCACTGAATTGTATGATTTTTGTCACATGAAAAATCACTATATCAGAATTGCAGGATGACTTACTCTGGCAAAGAGAATACGATTCAAGGTATTATGCAGAACAAGTTATACCTTGCCAAGATCCTCATCCCACTTTTAATGACTGTATAGAGATGCTGAGGCAGAACAGTTTCTGAAAAATCTCTTTTTTGGTCATGAACACTGTAATATTTCACCAAACATGGTGGACTATACAGAAATCTCACATAATTCTAGGTGGACCTGAAGTTAGAAAAAAAGAAGTTTGTGCCAGGAGTCCAAACACAATGGAGTGAAGGAGTGCAGGAGATACATCAAGATATATCTTCAGGGCATTCTTCAGTTTACCAGATTGTGCCTTATTCCTTCACCTTCTCTACAACTGCTTTCAACCTTCTCTTCTCCAGGCAAACAGAGCTCCCTTAGCTTCTCCTCATGTGTCAATATTGTAGAATATTTTAACTGACTTGTCAGCAATGTTCACTTTGGAGTATCTTACGTCAAGTAATATTTTCCAATTATCACAGTGGTTTTTAGTTCTTTTGTTCCCAAACAGAATTGGGACTCTTTTAGGAAGATATCATGTTAGTAGATTACATTTTATTGCAAAATGCATAAATGAAAGATAAATAACGCAGCCATCTCAGAGGTTCCACACAGTTTTCTGGGAAATGACGGTGATGTAGATTTTCCAGTCAGGAAATTTATCTAAAAAGGGCAAGTGATGTTGTGCATGTTCTTTGAATATAGAGTGATGAGAAAAAAGAAAACTGCAGTAATGATGGAAGATTTTTAGAATAGAATAGAATAGAATAGAATAAGAAAGAATGAACAGTGTACCTAGTAATTTATTATACATGGATTTTTTGTTTATTTGTTTTGTTTTATGAGTGAATAAGAATTATATATATATACATGGAAGCTTTCTGCTATAATTAAAATATGTTTAAATGATCTTTCTCTAATTGAAAGCCTAAGACCATTTCTCAGTCTAATTGTAAATTTCTTTCACTATGGTTAATCTTGATTCTAGCAAGTTCTGGCCCTTTATGTGATAACACACGTGAAAGCTACTGTTAAGATCTTAATTGGAACAATCTTGGAATTGGAACAATGCTCTGCTCTAAGAAGGATATATTCACCTGCATAGCATAGTATGGTCATCTGTAGGTAGGGAGAAGGGGAGATGTATGGCATATTCAGGGGCCTGATCTGTAAACACTATGATAGCTCTATAAACTCTATGATACAGCTGGGGCAGATTTCCTCCAGAGGCGAAGAGAAGATGTATTGGAAAAATTTCCCTTCATCCATGTGCTCCTCATGTGGTGAATCTTGGTGATGCTGGCTCCATCCAGCCCTTGGTATGGACAGCTTGGGAAAGAGCTCCTCTGATGTTTTTTGCATGAATTTTGTACTTTCAAGGATTTCCTGAAGGAGAAGAGAAACTATAAATGAACATGCAGAAGAGAAATCTAATCTAAGGGCCATTGAGGAAAACAGGGAGCAATTCCACTGGCACCAGCCTAGTGCTGATCAGCTATGAAAGGTCATGATAGATTCCTCTGTGCCTTTTGAAATTCCCCAACATATTGTAACAGCAGTTTATTAGTGACTGCTTCATGTTTGTCTGTTGCTTCCATTGTGAAATTCACCTAGTCTTTCATCCCAAGAGCCTGCCACGGAAAGAAAGGCAAGCCTCTCACAAGCATTATGGTAACACTAGTTTTCGAATAATGGCAATTTTATCTTGCCTTGATCTCCTTTCTTCACCGTTTTAACTTGTATGTCTTTGAAGTATAGTTCTTACTATCTTGGAAAGGTCATGATTGCAGGAAGGAAACTATATGGTGATAGTGAAAGTATATTTCTTTAAAGTAAATATCAGTGTTAGGGAAAAAAGACGTATTAGACAATGACTGGATTTAAACTGGTAAATGAGTTAATATCCTTCTCAAGGTTATAGTTAGAAACAGGCTAATAGTGATCAAGTGACTATTGCGGTAGACCATTTTGGAAGAAAGATGTAATAACCATTCTAAGTGACAAGCTTAGGAAAGGTTAATAGCTTTACCAAATTAAATGTAATCTTAATCATTTTGTCTCTTGCCTTAATCAGCTCTATCTAATCATCAAACATAACCCAATTTGCTTCTAACACTAAAATCACATTGGACTCCCATATTGATAAAATCTTACATATTAATCAACTTCTACATTAATATCTTTGTAGGATAAAGTTTAAAGTAAATGGTTCAGAAGCCTCTGCTTTTCAACTCCTGTAATTTCATAAAAAGCAGTCTTCTGAAGGCATTCCCTATCTGCCACCTCTCTAGAACTTTTTGCAAGTAAATAGGTAAATCTGATAGAAAAGTGGTGGATCAGCTCAGTTCCAAGGAATTATCTCTCTTAGAGAAGTAGGAACAATCTGCAAGAGAAAAGCTTAAACTCTGAGAAACATTCTGCGGGTGTTTTAAACATTTTTACTATGACAAATGGAAAGTCAATTTTAATAAACATTCCCTTTCAGAGCTACTCAATTATAAGCAAATTTTAAAACAACCACGGAAAATATTATAGCATTTTATTTTTCCTTTTTATGAGAAGAATAGAATTAAATATAATTCATCAGTCCCCAGTGACTCATTCTCTAACGTGATGATTTGTAAGTTAGAAGACTACTGATGCTGAGGTTCAAGGCTGCCTTTTCATTTGGGAGAGTTTATCAATCTGCTGCTAAAGGATTGTGTGTGGGCAAAACCATATCTTAGTAACAGCATAACATACGATTATCTATTCCATTTTAGGGCTCACCAATTTGTAATGGGAAGTTAGGAAAATATTGTAACTAGGGCACTACAAGAAACAAATTTTACCATCTTATTACTTTATAGATGCTTCAAAATTTTTCCCTTTGTGCTAAGAGAAAACCCAGGGAAGACTTTGCCTCTTAGGTGATCTGCTGGCTCAGCCTTCTGTTTTGCCTAGTTCAACCTTGCAGCTGAATTCTAGCTGAATTCTAGGTATTCTGCTTCTCAGGAAAAAGACTCTGTCATGCAGGTATTGGCTAGCTTGGCTTGTCTGTATTTTAGTAGCTTTATTTTGTATATTAAATTTAACATTTACTAGGGTAAGGAGCGTGCCTCAGATCTATTTCAATTCAGATGAATGATATACACACCAAATTATATATTCATTCCCTTTTGTTGTAGTTCTGTTGGATCAGTGTTTTCCAATCTGTGAATAAAAACATTATTAGTTTTTTAATTCCCAACCAGATCTGCGGAGACCTGATTTTTAATTACTTAGAGAACATGATGTCTTCATGACTTTTTAGAAAAAATTATAATGTCATGCTTTGTTAGATTTGTGGCACTTAATAATTGCAATCATACCACGTTGGACTAATCTTTTCAAAAAGGTTGAACATGATCAAGATTGAACGAAGTCGTTAAGGAAAACTTGGGTTTTACAAGAAGTGATTTCATTCTTCCTTGAGCCTGATAAAATAAATGCCACAGTGCTGTTCATAAAATATTGAGTAGTGCTTTCAAATTCCAAGTTGCTAATTAGATTAGAAAGAACTATCTAGTTACCTAGTTTTCACAAAATTCCTCTCTTAAATAATATTTGTAATGCTTATTGCACAAGATATGCTTTTCTACTGAAAAAAATGACAGTGTTTCTTCATGAACAGAATTCTTTATAAACAAAATATTATCTATATACAAAACCACACAAAATACTGTGGGATGCTTCAAAATGAATTCTCTCTTTGCATGTGAGTTAGCAGCAGTAATTGCCGCTAAAGGCTTTTGTCTAACATTGGTATTTGGTGATCCCTGAGGATTCTGCCAGGGAACATATGGGCCATAAGCCTATGATTAAAAGCTACTTAGAGCAAATGGTACATTTTATTTCCCCACCAAATGTCAATTTCCATGCTTTTGCCAATACTTTTTTTTTTTTTTTTTCTTGAGGAGGGAATCTGTCATTGAAAGGATACATGGTTTCAGAGTTAAATAGCAGTCTTAGTTGTAACTAAAATTAAACTCATGCAAGATTCAGTTCTTTCTGCCTTGTTTTCCATCTTTTTGTTCTGCAAGACTGTGCATTGGTTGAATGCAGAATTAAGTCTATAAGATTGCTGCCCTGAGGAAGCTTTGAATTATAGATGTATTTTAGAAAGAGGAATCACTAAGAAGGGGACACTCAACTGCATTTCAGTGAAACTGTTTGAAAACTGACTTCCTCTTTTAGCAGTACATATATGGTATGAGTAGGTGGGTACTAGATTTGGATTTACATTTCTGTTATGTATACAAAATTTATGCTTTTCATTTATCTGGATTTTGTTTTCAGTGGAGCACTGTTTCTTATACCTAACGTCTTCTAGTGCTTAGTGCATCAGTGTGGCCGGAGAACAAGGGGCCATGGTGGAGCCTTGTGACTCAGTAGACCTTGATATTAAATTTTGCTGCTATTTCAGCTGTAACATTGTTGATATTGAATAAATGAATTAGTGACATATAAATGCATATTATTTAAGCTATAAATACTATTTAAAACATAAAGTAATGATTCATAAAATAATCCACATTTCATGAGAATGCTTTCTTCTCAGTCACTTTCCTCCACATTTTTGAGGGGCCAATTTTCTTTTAGCGTTTGAGCCGAAATCAAATTGCTCTTAAGGAAAAAAAGAAAAAAAGATGAATAACCTAAGACATCGGTAACTCCTCAGTTTTCCCACATTCATCCCCAGTATTTCAGGATGATTTTTAAAACTGAACTTAAAGAGTGTCCAACTCAAAGTTGGACATTTACTTGTCCAATAGGGGGATATTTACTTGTCTTCCTGCAAAGATATTTTATGGGGAAATATGACAGTAAATTTTCCTTTCTTCCTTTAAAAAGAGAAACAGATTTGCCGGAAAAAATGAAGTCAGGCCTAAAATATGACCAACTGCTTTTTCTTCGCCACCTATGCACAACACAGTGACTCAGCTCACAGGTAGCACTGACAAGGGACCTATCTTCTAGGAGAACAAACAAAAACCAAGTCTAATGGTACATAGATGGAATTCAAGTGGCATCTGCAGCAGGCAGTGCCAGCAATGCAGGAAATAAATGGCAGCCTTTGCTTCAAACTTCCTCAGACAGTCATGAACACTACGAAGTCTTTGAGCAATGTGCCTTTCCTTCCTCTTTGGCACACAAGAGGTGGCTCAAAGACACAAAGATCTGTCTTTAACAAGGTTTATGGTTTCCTAAAAAGAAAAATAATCTTACTAAAGATTTGTACTAGATTTTTTGCTTCAATACATCTGTTTATGCAGACTCACTTCTTGGCCTAACTTAGGTTTTTAATTCTGTGCTACCTGCCTTGATCAGGTTAATACAAATATATATGTAAATTTCCTGTTCTCTTCCTGAAGGACACCTTGCAATGAGATTATCTGCACAATGATCTTTGCTTTCTGTCTGCCCCTGTTAGCTTCTTCTTGCCAGGTGCCAAATAAATGCATGCATTATCTTTTGAATTTGCATCTGGAGGGTGCTCAGGAAGAGCCCCTGGTTTGTGGTGGGAGGAGGAGACGTTCTCTGGGCATTTTGTCCATGGGGTTCCTACAGACTTCAGGGGAAAGAGGAAAAGGAGAACCACGTAGCCTCTGGCAATTTTGTGATCCTGTAAACAATGAGCAACACAGCTTTGAAGGGAAGCTTTAGAGAAAAATAATGTGTGCTAGCAATTATTACATTTCCAGGAGTGGTTTTGTGGCAGCACTTCAAACTGTTTGTCTAAATTCTTCTGTTATAGTGTGCACATTGAAGTAATTTAGAAGCTCAGGGGTTATGGAGAACAGTAGATAGCAGAATTTTTTCAAACAGAGAAAGCACAAAGTCATTTGAGTGATACAGAAAAAAAATATTTATGAAACTGCTGCAAAATGTCTACACACACATAACCAATGTTTCTATGGTTAATCATCAGCTATATTTTGTTGCTTTTACTTATCAATTAAGTTTTAATTTGTTCAGCCTTCTCTTATAATATCTTTGTTGATATTTTATGTGGTGAATTGGAAAAAACAATCATTAGGATTATGTTATATGGCATTGCTTCATTGTGGCTCACAAGTAGTCCTTAGAGTCACTGGACTTGTAATTTAAGCGT
>VZSV01000127.1:1770659-1781646 GCA_013398735.1 Nothocercus julius | reverse complement strand
TTTCTGCTTTTGACATAGTGATATCTACACCAGAATGCAGGTTGTATTCAATAGTCCTTTAATCACTGAAGATGAATTTTATACTAAAATTTGTAATCATTTAATATGATTTGCCATTTCAAATTGTACTATTGACCCAAGGGCTTAATGAATGTTTTTTTCTTTTTTAAAATTCATTAATTTGTACTTTAGTAAGAAACTCTAACCACCATTGCTCTACCTTCTCTGCCACTGATGTCCTGCACCTGTAGGGCTTAGAGTGATTATGCCTTCAGATGAAGACAGGCCTTTGATTCAAGCTGACTTAAAAGCCATTATTTTAGTGTGTCTTCAGCAGAGTAGTGTTCTTTTTTTTTTTTTTTTGGTACAGTAGACAACAACAACAACCACTACCACAACAACAACAACAAAAAAACAACGACCCCAAGAGTCATTAAATGCTTCAATGATGCCAAAAATTTCCATAGACTTTGGAAGCATTATTGTTATTAGACTTAGCTTAGTTAATAGGCTAGCTGCAGTAATACATAAATTTTTGTTTTGAATTGGTCTGTAGCACAGATGTACTTTGTACAGTCTGCTTCAACATAAGCTTACCTGCAGGAAAAAGCAGTTGTGGGAGAAATTACCATGTTTATCATAGTGGAAAAAAATAACTGTGTTGCTTTAGTGCAGCATCGGGACAGTTAGTTTGGACAGGAGCTGGCATTTTCATTCTTCAAACCTGTTCTTCATTTTTCATAGATTTCTTAAGTCATTATACTCCTAATTTAAATATATGGTCTGGTATCAATTGACAAGTAACGTATTTAATTTCAAAAAATGGACATAAAAAGGCAAAAAGAAAAACAAAGGTAGTTTCCATATGAGTCATTCTTAACCTTTTTTTCCCATTTGGATAATGTTTTTCTACAAAACATGTGGCACAAAGCCATAGAATACGGTTCAGCAACTGTGTTGGTTGAAGCAGTTTCAATTTGAAATTTTATTAAAAAAAATAGCTCCTTAAATAGCTTGCTGCTGATATGTATGATAGTATTTTCTCTGCAGACTGTAGAGCAAAGTCTTTGGATCTCTCCTGGAGTGAATATCAGAATACACAGACAGATTATTCAGAAAATCACTGTGAACAAGGGTAAAAGAAAAAAGAAGAAAAAAAAAGAAATGAAAACCTCAGCTTTTGATACTATATCACAGAACAATGTTCTATATACAACAACTGCATTAGGACTTATCTCCAGGGTAAGCATATAAAATAGTGCTAACGGAAGATATTTTTTGAATAATAAAAGATATTGCAGAAAAACAGAACCCCGTGGTACTGCATAATCTTACTAGGGGAGATAAGTAGTCCTTAAGAGAAAAACACGATTGCAACAAGATTCTATTGCCTTTCCTAGATGAAAGTTTCCTAGTATAAAGACAATGCTAGTGTACTGAGTATGTTATGGACAACTGTAATATATGCCCTTTTTCACCTTTATTTTAAGCCTATTCATAAGAGATAGAGAATTGCACGTCTTTTGATAGTTGGTGTTTTTCTACTTTCTAGCAACGTATTCATACAAAGCCCTTGAATAACCTGTCATGCTTTGAATAACCTTTGAGGCAGGCAGAAGTGAATGGAAGTTCTGATGAAGTCTTGAACCTCGCTAAAGTGAACTCTGCTGGCGGAGAAAGGGAGTGATCTATGGTGTGATGAGTACTCCGAGGTTTCTGGAGCCAAATTCAAAAAAGGCTCCTTTTTTAAAAAATGAAAATCTTTTAAAATACGCTATGTCTTATTTAGGAGTTCCAAAATCTGCTTTGGACTCCTTGGGCAAAGTGAGATGGACATCATAAAACTGAATGCTGTTAACACAGTTCAGCGTAACCTTTTTGTAGGGGTGGGGAAAAGTTGATTTCGTTTATTGTTTCAAATTTTGTTCTAAAAAAATCTTTATCACTTGTGTTATGGTTACACAGTTGCATATGTGCTGATACAATAATACTTTAATTCTTTCAGTCTAAGAGCTGGTGTAAAGATAGTCTCATAATGTTTACAGGAATCCTATCTGAAGGCAAACTACAATTATGATGCAGAAACAAGGGTAGAAACTGATATATCTTAAAAGGTTGTTTATCTTTGACTCAGAAAGATTGAAGGAGTGTTTGCAGTCAAAACTACATATATATACAAAACCCATAATGGAATAATAGTAAGAGCTGAAGCCAAATATAGTTACAGATTTGATCTGCTCTGAGAGCTTTATGGTGCATTTGAATCCAGCATTTTAGTTTGGCTCATTAGAGAGCCAAAGCATTTATGCAAAATTCTTATCTGTATCTAAATGTAGAGCCAATGTCCTTTAGCATTTCAAAGCGTTTGCAGGAGAAACGAATACTTGCATTTGAGTGATGAAAAGGATATCTAAATTTAACAGCAAATGACATTTAGTATATTGAAGCAATCTATTAACTTTTATTCCAGAATCTTAAATGTGAACAAATATAGGGAATTTTTTTTTCTTTGATGTTATACATGGATGTACTGAAACATTATATCAATATACCATTTCTGATGACTTGCAGTAGAAATTTTCTGTTTCTTACACTGTTTTCTTACCTTAGTTTCATGTATGCTTATATTAGCATCTGAAGCATTACTAGCAGTCCTTTAGGAAAAAAAAAATTAAACTCCTTTTGTGTATTCACTGAGTTATAAGGTTAAATATTAAATAAAGCACAGGCTTCTGAAGTGTTTTTTTCTTCAGAGCTGTATTAGGTCCTATAGATTTACATCTATCTTAAAATCCAGAAAATTATCTATCCAAACAAATGGAACCAAATAAAGAATTAATAGGATTATAAATGATTCTAATCTGCTGTATGATTTCATGTCATATCAAAATATGAGTAAAATCTCCCTTCTAAGACAAATAAGAAAACTTACATAAATTTCCGCCAGGATAGACACCCATCCTCAAAATATCACAACAAACTCCTGCTGCTGCATAACAAAGCAGAAAAATGCATCTAGACATGGACATAGCTCTTGGCTAATATCAGATGGAAAGAGCACACATGTTCTGCTCATATTTATTTACCTTCTTATTATTTTACTACATTAATAGGAGATAATTCTGATGCCTTTAATACATTGTGCCATAAATGAAAATATCTTTATAAAGGAAATCCTAAAAATGGAGATTACAGTAGCTGTGCTTTAAATTCTGCTCTGACTTAAATAAAGCCATCACTGAGATAAGCAAGCTTGTGTCTGGAAGATTTTAGTAGGCGTTGTGAAACAGCAGGATATTAGGTAAGATTGCCTGCTGGATTAATGAATGAAACCAAAACCCTTAATAGAATTTAAAACAAACATGTAAAAGAACTGTAGCTCAGAAGAGTTGTATCATTTAGAGTGAAAAGATTCAGAGACAGGACACCTAGAAAATTGAGGCCTATACTTATTGTTTCAAAAGTTCGTTATATCCTAATACTTTGCTTAAAAGTACACTGTTTTAACTTTAAGATGGTTGCGTGGTCATTTTGTTAATCAAAGACTTTTGAAGAAAAGACCATAAGGTGCCTGAATTTATTACAGTTGGCTCAGTGTGAACAATTGGCCGGCACATATACATATAATATACACATAAATATATATGCGTATCTATATAGGTATATGAAGGAACTTCATTCATGGTCTCTTTCTGAGCTGGGAGAAATATATTATTGTGCCATGGAAAGCCACCTTCCCAGCCAGACTTACTGGATATTTCTTAATGATCCTAAATGGCATGAAAATGCATCCAGCCTTGTTATCCTGAGCACGTGCTACCAGGACGTCTTCAATTTTTGGAAGTCAAGAAGTACTCAAGAAGCTTTTGTAATATCATTCTTCTCCCTTGAGCAAAGGATACAGTAATAGCAATTAGCAAAGAAGAACTTTCTCAGATATTGCAGTAAACCCTAAAGAACTATGAGCAGGTAAACGGATGAATCAGCTAAAACTGGAGAACGGTAACTGAAGTTAGAGTCCATAACTTGAATTCTTCCTTGTAATGAATAATCCCACCGAAACAAAAGTAAAGTTCTCAACATGAATAATGCAAACATGCAGGTGCAAAGCTAATTTAGGTGAGGTCATGACTATTGGGAGTTTTCTGAAGAATAATGTTTTTGAACATTAATCATATTAAGAATTAAAATGCGAGTTGAAAAATCTAATATTAAGAATTCATGGAGTGTTTTAACAGTTAAAATGCACATATGATATTCTGTCTTCTAAAGGCAGAGCAAATATTGTGAAAAGCAGACAGCAATGCAGCCCATTCAGCATTCTCAAAGCTGTTAGGGATACGTGAATTGAGACAGATTGTGGAACATGTTTATATGTACTTCATACATCCTCGTTCACTTTGCTGGGTCTGTGTATAGGCAAGCACCACTTGCTATCTCTTTTAAAGACTTCTTTGGGTGAAACTCCTGAGAGCATTCTTTACTAGGGCAACTAATAAATCTGACAAAAAGGAAAACCTTCTGGGCATGCAAGCCCTCTGGCAGGCCTGAAAATAGCAGTAGCATCTTTCAGAGCAAAACACAAGTTAAGTACACTTGCTCAGAATTTGTGTGTCTATATATCAGTCAAACCATATCCAGAAAAAGTACTTCTTGTTACCTATAGAGTAGAGGGAATATTTGGAGGGTAAAAAGAATTGAGGAGGGAGAAAAGCAGAGCGGGAAAGCAAGAGCGAGAGAAGTCTGAGGCAAGAGACAGGTAGGGCAGGTATCTTATAATCTGTGGGATACGGAAAGGCTAATTCTGGGGCGGGAGATTATAATGTAGTTTTATTCAGTTCATTGGTTTTAGTATTCGGAAGGGAGACAAATTTTTGTTCTTCATCTTGTATGAAGAAGGGGGTTGTCAGTTTCCCAAAGGAGTGAGAGATTAAGTGACTGTTCTTTGGGAAATGCCTTACCTTGGCAGGCAGAGGTTTCTGCCAGGCATATGGCAGGTGTATGAGCTCATGCTGGTGCAGAATGGTTGCTTAGTTCCACCTAAATAGACGTCCCGATGGCAGCTGGTGCACTGGGTGAAATATGTGACGTTCTTGCAAGGGCAGGTGTAGCACCCAGGGATGCTGACGGAGTGTAGGGCGTATTGACAGCAAGTGGTGCAGACACATTGGGGAATCCCCCTTCTGTGGCTGAGTACAAGTGACTCTGAATAACCATGCGAATAAAATCTGGTCTCCTCAAAAAATCAGCCACTTTTTAACCGTATTTTAAGACTAGCTCCTTGCCCATTTTAACTCCTAGAGCATACATGAGAATTGCTTGGGAGTGTGTGGGCTTGTTGACTCAGACCAAAAGCGTGTCAGAGACAATTCTAACACTGTAGCTGTGCAGGCAGTGTGATTCCAGCATCTGGGAATATTCCTTGGCAGTGTGTAATAAAATAGTACGGACACTGCACCTAAGCTGAATAATAAGACCATCACAAGGGAATGGTATGCAATGCCATTGTATTGGCCAGGTATGGCCAATGGGATGCTCGTTATGCCCACGACACAAGGCTACGCTCCTTATTCTTTGTCCCCCTAGATTCTTGCATCATTTCTCTAGTAGGATAATGTTACAGAAATGTCATTCTCTTAAAGGAAAAATCACAAGGTGGTTATCTGTGAACACTGTTGAGGTGCAGATTGTTCTTTTCTGTCAGAATAGGACCCTGCTTGCTTTGTTCTACTGCATAAGATCCTAACCCTATAATGATGTTAAAAAAGTGAGGAATTTCAGAAAGGCCGATGGCTGTTTTATGGAGTACCTTATCTAATTCCAAAAAGACAATGTGCAACATATTTTACCCTTTCCGCTAGCATGAGAAAAGTAACATTTGCTACAAGAAATTTATAGATTTAGATTGTTCTAATGAGCTTAGAAACATTGTGCTTTATGAATTTCATTGGATGGTCATCTACATCTTTTGTTCAGATCCAGGACTAAAATAACAGGCCTTGGCAGGGATACAAGCCTTTGTAAAGGAAGAATCGGATCAAAAAGAAAAAAAGAGGAGTGGTTTCTCCTTTCAATGGAAAAAAAAAAAAAAAGAACAAGGAGAAAACTGGGACTATCCAGAAGAGACTGGAGCAAAAGAGGTTAGGCAGATGTAAGAAGCAATTGTGAGTGAAAGGGACAATTAAACTGTGGAAATTGAGAATCCAAAGCAAGATTCTGGCCTGTCTTCTCTTAGCTCACTTGGCTGGCAAATGAAAAATAAACGTTCTAGGAGAGAATTATCTAAAGACAGATAACACATTTTATCTCCATCAAAATGTTTATGCTTACTTGAGAAGTGAATATTTTCAGGTTTTTAAAAATGCAAAAGGGAGCAAGAGTTCTGTCACTGGTAGCAGGGAATGCTTTGGGAAGCACAGATGGATTGTGAAAGGGGGAAAAAAAGCACACAACCTGTGCCTTGGGCTTCCTGTGACAGGTTAATCCAAACATTAATCCATTGCCCAATATTCCAAATAGGATTATTTAATATCAGCACCTGTCCTTGAGTCTCTTAGCATAATCCTAATGTTTCCTTAGAGGTTATTAAAATTGCTGAAAGTTTAGTCAGTGTTTCTCTCTTAGCTTTATGCAAATGTATTAAATTATCAGCACAGCAAAAACGAACCAGGACACGAACTTAACTGCTATTAATTTGACTAGTCAAATTAAAAAGGAAAAAAACTCAGAGACATTTTGTAGTTACCACTAGAAGGTAATTTTATTAACTCCCCATTTGAACAATGAGAGTAGTTCAGGTTGTCTCATTTTTCAACATCACCAGAGAAATTATCAAGTGAATTCTGCCAGCAAAATCTCATGAAATGTGCTTGAAGAATAAACCTGGGGAATTAAGTTTCATGAAGTCTGAGGCAGAAGGGAGAGGAAAAAAAATCTGATATGCAAATTTTCCTGACTTTTACAAATTTTTCAGATGTCTATAGTTTTCTTCAGCATACGGCAATTCCATATTAAAGACTGGGACAATGTTGATAACATCCTATTTTGTAAGATTTTGCTGCTATCTGAGCCTAAAGCCCCAACTAGCTGTCCTGTATCATGCTTGAAGAAGTAACTGTAGAACTCGTCATATCTTAGCTTCCTACTCTTAAATAAAGGAAGGTCCATAAAGACTGTCATCTGTCCTGAGGACACATGGCCCTTCTCAGCTGCAAACAGAATGACTAATTCAAGTATATTAATTATCTGATCCATTTAATGAAAAGGGTAGGAAATCTAAGGATCTATTCCTCTCCCTCCCCCCGCCACCCGCCCCCTTTTTTTCTTTCCTAAATTCAGAGTCTGAAGGTTTTCTGCTGAATGCTTGACCAGGATGTGATTTTCTATAATGATGCGTTTTTTGAGGGTTAGCCATTGTCAGTCCACTTGCACTGAAGATCCTGTGCTTGGGTGTGTTCCTTGTTAGCACACCAATTTGCAAATAATTATGTAAAACAGCTTGGAAAGAATGCCCACCATTTACTTGTGCTAGTAGGTGTGATCCAATGTGATTTGGGAGTCAGTCTGATTTCTGAGAAAATTCTCTCTGAATTTATCTGCTTTGAGACAACACTGTGTTCTTTCATCCTGCTTTTGCCAAATTCTGATGGGTGGATGGAATGACTCAGCTTAGGTAAGTCCTGGTAAATGGGGCCCTCAATCCATTCCACTATGGAACCTTTGGTGGGAGAAGGAACTTCCAGTGATTTATGTGGAGATATATTATCTTCCTTTTCTTTTTTTTGTCTGGACCAGATGGAAGCATTGCTTATGGACTTTGTTGACAATATTTGAGAGAAAAAAAAAAATGTTCTCGTGACGTTTTGGACTTTTCTTTTTTCTTCTTATCATCACCTAAATGGTGGAAATATGTAGCTGGAAAAGATATACATTTAAATGAAAAACTTAACAATACATTTTTTGTAGATCTCATAACTTAATTATCTTAGCTGTTTGCTTCATTGTGTGGTGTTTACAATTCAAAGTATAATTCCTGCATACCAATTGCCCCAAGGTGTACCAGAGCTCATCTCTCTGCAAAATTGCACCGAGGTATTATGATGCTAATCTTTTCTTGTCTCTACATTCCAGCCTGAACACTCAAACTTAGTTTTTCTCAGTGCTTTTGATAAAATAACACCTGTTTGCTTTTGCTAAATATTAATTTATTTAGGAATTTGAGGAACATGAGATTAAGATATAGCAAAAATAAAAGATTGTATGCTTTATTGAATGACTTTGTTTGAGGATTTCACATTAAGTGTAAATGAACAGATAAATACAACTTGATCTCTGTCTAGAGTCCTGTGAAACAAGATCATTAAGAAAGATGCTTTTAAAATAGAAGTTTTCTTCTGCATTGATTGCTGTGTAGTATTGCAGGATTCAGCAAACATACGTACATCACTCAAACCGTATTGAAACTTTACCAGAGCAGAGTAACTGCAGGCTTTTTATTGCTCCAGATTAAATTATTGGCAGAACTCATTTAAAAGGAAATGGCTCAACACTGAGTGCTAGGTGAAGTTGTTCTTCAGTGTATATTTATTTCATTTGAGAAATAGAATGTTATCTTGCTATTATTATTATTATTTCTCTATTAGCACAAGGAAGACCTTAAATATTTATTTTTAGGCGGTAGTCTTGGAATTCTTAGTTGTGATAACAAGGGATTGATTTTAATATAATATGTGCAGAAATAATTTGTGTGGAGAGAGGCACTTAGAGTATAAATACATAAGAAATTATAAATAATATGACAGTACAGCTGACAGGTGAAACTGTTTCTGGTACACAGACTATTCTGGATTTTTCCAGCATAAAATCAGCTCTAATCACACTACCACAGAAAGCTGTGCTTGTGTTACAGATGGCCTTTAGCACTGATTTTCTATAATATCAGAAGTTTCCTCTAAAAATCATTCCCTCTTTCTTTTTTTTCTTCTAAATTATACCTCTTTCCTGGAGGTCTTAGAGTCATGCAGTTTGGGCAGGACAGCTGTAAAATATTTTGGAAATATGTAGGGATTCTGGTAGAAATTGTCAGCATCAAGCAGATCAAAATGGAAGAGTTTAAGTCTTCGGCATACTGGCTTACTCTAGTTAAACTATTCGGTATAAAAACTTTGAAGCGCAGAAAGGGAATTTATCACTACCTATTACCCTTTGTTCCCTTCCGTGGAAGCATAGTCTTGCTCAAGGCCTGAGCTGGCCTATCTACACTGGGCAGGGACGAAGAAATGAGGTGATTTTTGGCTTCGGTCTGGAGAAATGCTCAGCTGGCAGCTGCACATGTAACACACATTGGTAGAACTGGCCTTTCCAAAACTGCAGCTGAGATCTTTTTCCTTTTTAAGAAGAGGTTGTGTAGTTGTTAGGACACTTGCGTGGGAAGTGGGACACTGGTTCTTATATTTTCATTCTCCTCGGTGTGAGAGACTTTGAACTGATGTCTGCCATGGAGTGACCTGTACACTAAGCTGCGGGTGGGTGCTGAAGTGTCAACCCCATACGCTGAAGCTGAGACTCAGAATGTGAAAGGATTGAAAAAAAAATAAGAGCTCTGGTTTAGTGGTTAGATCACTTGCCCTGAGAGAGAGGTATCTGTTATGCTTCTTCTTCCTGAAACTGCTTAGGCACTTCGTATTAAAAACGGGAATATACAAAAAGTGCCGATAGTACCAATGAATTAGAATGTTTGTTTTTTTGTTTTTGTCTTTTCTTTTCTTCAAAAGCAATTGGTAATACTTGATGTAAAATAAATAAATAAATAAAAATCTGACCTTACCTGCTGGCTTCCCTCCTCTGACTTTCTATTGTATACTGTACATGTCTACTGCTTGTAATGCCTATGTCTGCCTAAAACTCAAACCCTCAAATATGCTCTTATCACTCCTGCTTTCAGCCACTGCTGATATTGCTGGTTTTTCTCCTGCACTCTTGTTGCTGTGTTTCCTAGTACCAGTTTCCAGACCCTAAGAATGTGCCAGTTCTTACGACATTTGGGGGAATCTGTTTTATTTTTTTCTGTCTGGAATTTATTAGTACTTTTCTTGGTAATGCATAGTGGTCGGCAGGTCACTTGCTTTTAGGCTGATAGCCCATGCAGTTATTTTTCCCTTTTCCTTTTCCCTTCCCTTTTCCTTTTCCCTTCCCTTTTCCTTTTCCCTTCCCTTTTCCTTTTCCCTATTAGCTGTATTGATGGCCTCTCCTCTCTACTCCTGAACCTGGAGTGCTCCAAAATACTATCCCTCATTCTCTGTATCTCTCACTTAGCACATTGTCTTTGACAGGTCATCCATATGAAGGGTTTCCAGCTTTGTGTTTATTTCAAAATCTGCTTAGAAATATTCGAATCTCATGCTGGTAATGGTGTCCCCAGTATCTCACCCTAGGTAAGTCATCTTAACTTTTAACTTAATATAACTGTATATTAACTACTTAACTTTCTTTCATAGCCTCTCTTCCCACTTATCTCAGGTCCTGCTGAACATTTCTCTCACTTTGAATAACAAAACCTAAACTTTTGTGTTTTTTTTTCTCATTTATACCAGATATCCATGTGAAATCTGCATAGTGCTGCTTTTTCATCTTCAACTTTCCTCCAGATCTGTCCATTTTCATCACCTTGTTCCAAATCACTCATTTAGACTCTTTAAGGAACCTCTCGGTGATTTTTAAACACTTTTGCTTCCTGTTTATTCAAATACCTCCCCTAGTTCTACACAAAATTCAGTTGCTGAAGTCGCATCGATCTGTTTTCCATGTTTATGTCTTCATTCCCTTCATCTTCCGCCTCTGCTGTATTCTGTCATTTCAGTCTTCTCACTTTCAGAGCTTGGTGTGACTATTCCTCTTCGCAGAGATGTTCAATGCATTCTTTTTTGTTCGGTTGTTTTCAATGCAATCACTTTTAGCTTATTGAAAAGGAGTTTTAAAAAAAAAAAAA
>VZSV01000127.1:1733031-1764837 GCA_013398735.1 Nothocercus julius | reverse complement strand
GAGGCTGTGGAGTCTCCTTCTCTGGAGATCTTCCAAACCCGCTTGGACACAGTCCTGAGCCCCGTGCTCTAGGTGACCCTGCGTGTGCAGGGGGGTTGGACTAGGTGATCTCTAAAGGTCCCTTCCAACCTTAAGCATTCTGTGATTCTATGATTCTATGATCTCTCGATCAGCAACCTGCCCCGGTGCTCTGTCACTCTCACAGTAAAGAAGTTTTTCCTTCTGTTTCGATGGACCTGCCTGTGTTTCAGTTTGTGCCCATTGCCTCTTGTCCTATCACTGGGCACCACCGAAAAGCTGAAATTTTACTATCTGTTCATTTATTATGGACAGATATTAATAATGCGAATGGTTCTATGTAAAATGTACAGTGAGTGCTGAGAAATATTTATAGGGAAAACCTTTGTAAAGAATTGGATACCCTTCATAATAGAAAGCTCAAAAATTACTGTGCTGGCAAATCTCAGCTGCAACAGTAGACCAGAATTTAGATTCTCTTATCTTGCATTCCCAGGCCTTCAAAAGATACTTGTCTACATTAATCAGAGACTCTAAGACTTCAATAAATCCGAAATACATAGTACTGATGGAAATTGTCTCCTGGTTTAATTGAACTGACATTGACAATAGTAATAAGGGAAAGCTTATGCTATCTGTTGAATACTGTGGATAAAACCAAACTTAAAAAAAAAATCTTATATGGCATATATTAAATATAAATGGAAGAATAACAACATCCTTCTAATCACTGAAAGAACTTAAGAATTGTTTAGACTATTTTCAATTTTCACTGCCATTATTTAAATTGTATCAGTCACTAGAAGAGTCTGTATACCTCTATAATTTTAACTTGAGTGTGTTTTTAAAGTATGGCTAGCATCCATTCAAAATATTGTGACTTAAAAAAATACAAGCAAAGTGCTAGACTTGGTAAACTCTAGAGAAGTCCCCTCTAGTGTAGTGCAGTAGTTTCCTCTACTTATACATAGAAACAATCCCACTTCTGACAAATCAGTACACAGAATTAATTAAAAATAATTTACAATTGTATCTCTTCCCTCACAGATTGTCTTTCTGCTAAATCTCTGTCTGTACTCAAGCGACAAAGGAAACTGCACCATGATTACGTAAACTACCAAAAACAGGTTTTCAATTCAGTTTAGAAATCTGGCAGGGATGAATGCTGGCAGAAGAGGATGGTCTGCCTTCCCTGCTCCCTTGGTGAATACGGTTCTGTTTCCCCAAGAAAATTCTACAAGGGCCCTACAGACCGAAATGCCAGGGAACCCTCCATGGACGGGCTCTGCACTGGGTGCCCTGTGCTCAGAGGAGGGGTGTTCTACACTGCCCTGCTTGGAGCTCCCAGGGCTCGAAGGCAGGTGAGGTTGTCTCCTCTTTCCTACTTGTGCCAACTCCAATAAGGGGTATTTTAATCAATACCTTACAGAGTATGGGTGCCTTTCTTGCTGAGACCATAGCATTAGCCCTGGTGCCTTGCTCCAGTTGTACGTCAACAAAAGCTGCTTTTTTTTTTTTTTTTTTTTTTTCTTCTCTGTAAAACTCCCTATTCCTGCTTGACTAGGTTCTCTTTATAACTACAGCATTTCCACCCTTCACCTGTTATTAGAATCCCTCCAGGGTTCTTCAGAAGTCAACATTTTTAAAGTTTATATTTGTATATTTATTGGATGATTCATGAGTGAGCAATAGTGTACTGTAAATATAAATATATAAATATAATATAAATAAGCATAAATTCTGTAGTACTTTCTAGTCAGAAAGTCTTGAATTTCTGAACTGCTCTTAAGTCCTATGGAAGAATTCTGATTAGTCCATTTATGCACTACCGCTGATTATTGCTGTGTTTTCAAGAATCCACTGCATTCTGTAGAGACAGATTTCCACCAGCGTTGTTAAATTTAGCAAACAAATTGCCACAATATATCTCTTCAATGGTTTCAGCTAATGAATGGACATATAATATCCATCTGAGTCTGTTTGAAGAACAGTAGTTGACATATAACTGACTAGATTTTAGAAAACAGCTTGGAGTGCAGGCAAATGTAATAATTTTAGCCAAATTTCCATTTATCTGACTGATATCTTGTGGCTGAATCACTTGCACACATTTTTGTAAGTTATTAAAATCTCTAAGGCATCTAAAGCTGCATACCTAGAAATGGACTATATTGTCATCTGTTTATTTTGCCTTTGAGTTAAATGTATCTATATGCACATTTATTCACTAATTGATTTATTTTACTTCACTGGGTTTAAGAAACTGTCTATCTATCTGTCCCAATTCAAAGAAGAAAGCCCTCGTTTACTAAAGCAGAAGCAGGATGAAGCTCAATAAACATTGTTTTTAAAGATGAACATCTGGTATACGGATTGCATCTGTTCCCATAGTCATATATTTAGAGAAAAACACATGTTTCAGGCATCTTTTGGCTGAGCTTCAGATATTTTAGCATACAATATTCTTCCATGGACCAGAAGCTTTTATCCATTTGGGAGAATTTATGTCCCATTTGATTTTGTTATTTAATTTTAACAGTAAATAAGATGAGTAACTTTTGTAAAAACTATGGCAAGATGAAGAAATGCCCCAAGATTCTAAATAAAATCATATGTTTTGGTAATATCTCTATATTATGTCCAGGTGAATTAAAAAAATATCTTACGCATTATGCCTTGTGGAATTAGAGGTATACGGTTTTGTTACTGCATGCCAATTCATATATAATGCAGTCATATATGGTGTGAACATAATGAACAGAACAACAGGAACATAAATATCAGGACACATCTGCCAACACTTTTTGTTTGCCTTCTGTTGGCAAGAAATATTTTAATTGGTCTTCTAGCCTTGCCCTTGCAGGCAGTTACATAACCTGAAAAGTTTGATTTTGGGGGGATATTTTCCTGTTATTCTAGATCTTATTTTTTCAGCTTCTCAGCTGTCCTGCTGATAACTTCAAACCATGACGAATCACAGTAATCTACCCAAGATCTAAGTTTTATTCTGCACATGCAGACTTCCTCTTTCGAAAATAAAGACTAAATTAGCCAGTGACTGACTAGTTTTTGTAATGCAGGCATGTTAATACAGCAGAAAACTATATAAAACAGTAAGCAATCTAACCATTGCTAAGCCAACATTTGCCTAGGCCCTGTCTGATTTTGACCAACTAATGAAATGCTACAGCAAAAAAAGGCTGTGAGGATCTAGGCAAGGTTTACGTGCCTAGGAAAACGTATGGAGCTAACATTAACCTTCCCTGTATGGAATATCTGAAAGAACCTGGTCAGAGAGTGTTGGGCCTCTGACACTGATACAAGTTTGTCAGGTCTGTGTTTCCGTACTTATTTTAGTGCAAGTGTCTGTGTCCCATGTTTGATTTCTTGTTATAAATGTTGGCTTAAAAAAAAAAAAAAAAAGCACTTAAAAAAAAAAAAACTTTTTTTTTTTTGCTACCTCAGCAAGAAAATTTTCCCAGGAGGTGAACAAACTTAGAGTAATGATTCACTACAATTCCTCCCATCTTCTCAGTGGTCTCTACCTCACCCAATGAGCTTGGAGAAAGATGCATATTACAGTGATACCTTGACAAAAATCTTTTGGCATGTTCCATAGGTTAATAATGGAATAATAATGGTTATAATGGAATAATAATGGAATAATGGTTAATAATAATTCCATAGGCTATAATAATAATAGCATGGCAATATGTCTCTCAGATCTATGATTCTGAAATATAAACTCTAACACAGAAGGCTGCTCCTGAAATTATGCAAATGATCCTTGTATTCATATTTCAAAAAATTGGAAGCAAAGCTAGCGAAAGTTAGGAAACGGACATGATCAGTATTTGCAGGCCAGAGAAAGTGACTTGTAACAAGTGGCTTTGCTCAATCATTTTTATCTTTTCGTAAGGATGTGAGTTACCTGGATTATATTGTTTAAGTACTTTGATGGTAAGGAAATGTCAGTTGGTAAGGAAATGTCAGTAGCAGAGCAACAAGTTGAAAGCATTCAAATTAGAAATTTGGAGCAGAAGTTTAACTGTAGGTGACTGTCCAAAGGAACAAAGTTCTGAAGACCATGGTGGATTTTCAGTCTCCTGAAAACTTTTAGCTGGAAAATGTGCTTTGAACAAAGGCAGTTTACTACAGTTGGCAGGGAGCTAACTGAGGGGAACATGATAGTCTGTTTACAGAGCATAAGATGAGGTGACTTAGTGGTCTTTGCAATCTTTAGACTCTATGAATATGTCAGTTCCTGTTATGTTGTACAGAGGCACATAAACCTCTCCCAGAGCACGTAATTGTGACAAGCTCTGAAATGTTTTCCCTCATCATTTTTTTTCCTGATATTTAAAGCATGGGTCATGGAAACATAAGAGACCACTGGGGCTCCAGTCCGATGTTTTCACATACCACAGTATTTTATAATTATTTTGGAAACAACTTAAAATGCTCAAAAAATACTCAAAGGCTGTTTCAGAACCTCACTGTTCCTCTGATTAGATCTTCCATCTCTGGTTTGTTTGTGACTGCTTTGCACCTACATATTCTCATGTCAGCATGGCCTTCGTTTTATGAGTCGATTGGCTAAACTGCATATTTTTCAAAACATTATGATAATACGTGGCTCTATTCTCCTGTCTACCTCAGCAGTCCATCGCTACATTTGTCTCATTCTGAAGCGGAGTGTTGAGGGATGTGTATAGTTTGCTTTATTTCCTTCCCATTTTCTTTCCTATTCAATCATATCTCTCCCTTTTTCAGTCTTCATTGTTCTTTATTCCACCCTTATAACTAATTTTCATTCTTCTTTCGCATTCATTCACTTATTCATTTCCTTTTTATTCATCTACTCTGATCTGATTCCAGTTTCCTAACCTGAAATTTAAAAAGTACAGTGGACAGGGAGGATACACAGGGGAAAACACCTTGTGATGTTTCTGTGTAAAACTGTCCTAGTCCCTGGTCAGTTGTTACTGGCTAGAGATGTCTCCTTAGTTCAACTACATCATGATTGCCAGCTGTGCATACACATCCTCCAGCGGCAAAATGTCCCCAGAATTTAATTTTTTTATTACATTTGAATCTAGTTGTATTTCATGTACCCTACTGCTTATATCAGAAAAGACATTGAACAGCTGTTCACAAACCTGCTCTTTTTTTTTCAAGCCAAAGTGTTGTTAATTTGTTCTTGTATGGAAGCTCTTTCAGCCATTTGACTACTGTTGTCACCTCGTTCTCTTAACTATTCTAATTCTACTCCACCCTTTTTCAGAAGAATGTATCAAAACTACCTTCCAGATTTCTCCAGGAATGGGTGCACATTTCCCATATACACTGAGATTTTTTCACTTCTTCTCTATATGCAGAAAGCTGATGATTAATGTCTACTTTTCAAGAGGAGCCAGCCATGTAAAAGTCTTCCCTCATGTAAAAGTCTTCCTTCTTATCCCAGAGTAGCTTCATTTCTTGAAGAAAGAACATTTGATGCCTTACCTTGCTAAATGACTTCAGAAAATTTAAGTAGACTTTAAGAGTAGAAATTCTTAAAAAAGAAAGATATATCAAAGGTATGTGGTACACAGAGTTACTTTACATAATTTTAATGACTTCCCCAATACTTGACATGTACTTATGACTCCTCTAATTCTATTTATCATTATCAGCACTGGTTTGCCTGTGTAAACACCAGATGTATTAGCCTGTAGTTGTTGCATCCCACTGATACCCTTACAAATTAGAACTGTATTCTTATTTCCTGGCAATATTACATGTGAGATCTCAACCAGAGTTACTAGTTCAGCTCTTTTACCCTAGAATTCCTTGGAAACTCCTGGGTTAATACTGTCTTCTGCAGTTGATTAGATGTCATTGTCAATTTGTTCTTTAAATATTCTACTGACATTTCAATTTAAGACATATTGTTCCATGGCCTCTCCCATAAAGGAAGGTCTGGCATGGAAGTTCTCCTGTTTTCCTCTGCAGTGAACCTGGAAGCAGGAAAGAAAAAAAAAAAATTAAGACTTTGTCTCCTCTGAGAACTTGTTTTAAATTTTTATCACCTTAAGTATTTTCTGGCTGATTTCTCCCTAATATGTCAGAAGAAAGGTTTTTTAGTTTCTTTTTCACTTTTTTTTTCCCCTCCAACTTTTTGGCTTGCTTTATTTTATTTAAAATTACATTTAATCCATCAGATTAGCGCTCTTTTCAATTTTCCTTCCTTGGACAAGATTTTCACTTTTTAGAGGATGTTGTCTAATTATGTGCCACAGCTCAATGCTTATAGCCATACAGCAGTATTTCTGAAGTAATTTTTATTTGGTGGTATCACTGCCATTGGTTTTGGCTTAGAACGGCATCTGAAATAGCCTAGCCTAGCTGTGTAGATGCAAAGGATGGGCTCTCCAGGATACTCCATAACCTTTCCAGTCACTTTGTCGAGCATTTGGTTAACTTTGAGGTGAAATATGCTTTTCTTATATCTATGTTATGGCATTTCCCAGGTCGCTGGTTTAATAGGATTTTGATTGTTAATCTAGGAAGAAGTCCTCAAGGAGTAACAGTCAATTACTCCGAAGCTCTGCAAGATCTGTTACTACTGTTGATTTGTAAGCTTATGTTTTCCTGAATTAGAAACTGTAAATTTTTCTGCATGAGTAAAATCTAATTTTCTGTCTCAGTTCTATGCTGAAGTGGTCCAGTTTAGTTGTGTGAATGTCAAGCTAATTTTAAAATAATTATTTTTGGATACATTTAAGTCCTTCTCTTTCTTAGATCAATGCTTTAATCAAAGCCTCAGTGGTTTCAAGTGTTTTCCTGATTTAGCTGTATGATATGAGGGAAAGGTAATGGCTTATATTTCGCATGCATCGGCAGTTTGGAAGTTACTGTGTATTTCCTTTATTCCCACATCAACCATGTGTGAACTTACTACTGATATATGGAAGGTTTTTTTCTATGTTATTATCTTGAAAAGGGATATCAAAATAACTGCTAGGTGGATTCAGTACTCATTAACATGCACTGTAGCCATTGGACTGCAAACACTTTTGAGGGAGGAAAGAGGAGAAGTGCACTTATGCTCTGTGAATTAAATCTTTCACTTAGACTTACTAGTAGTGAATCCTCTGACAGTGATTAGCATGATACAGGTGGAAGGAGCACAGACCCACACATTTTATAATTGGCCTTTTCTTTTCAAAGAAATTATAATTTTCTAGGTATATAAAAACGTTTTCTGGGTTAATCTCCTGCCTAAACTGCTGACAAACTTAAGTTACTTAAATGGTGTATCAGTTAAAATAGGCCCTTCTGTGTTTATTCTTAGCAACACGAACATTGCAAAGCCAACTCCCAGTGATAAAATTATTTCTCCACTCAGGATCAATGTTCCTACATACCATGCCTTACACTGCTTTTTTTTTCAGCATTACTTATTAGAGACAGTCAAAGAGAATAAAGCATCCAAGGAGGTTAGCCTTTATTTATGCTTTTCTATGAATCCCTGCAGATAGACGCTGTAAGTGCATAATGTATGACTTAGTATCTGTTTGTGGATTGCTTGTAAGTTGTTCATGTACAGCGTGACTGTAATTCACATGGTTCATGTTTGGTGATGTGTAGATAGCTGCAAATGTTCCATAGGAGCTGCTCTCTCTGCTTGCAGAAGTCAAGCTTTCCAAAAGAGGAGCATGTTGCATGTTAAAGTTTTGAAAAAAACAGGTGCCTAAGTTATTAAAATAACTGCATGAGCAATCTTTTAAATGAACATTGACTGACTCAAACCATAGTCTTATGCTTTTTTTTCCCCCATTCATTCATGGGAATTTTTACCATTTTTTTTTATATGTCATTCAAGGCACTCTAAAGATCTTGTGGGCATGAAAGATGGGGTGGTCTTTAAAGAATATCACACCCTACCTTCTTCAGATACTTCATTTAGGACACAACAAATTGCCTCTGGAGTTAAGTCCATCTCCACTGACTGTGAAGGCTTCTGCAGATGACTGATAACTGAACAGTGAATGCTCTTAAAACAGATAAAATTGGGCTAGATGAATCCCAGCTACATCATGCCCCAAGAAATCCCACAGCAGACATTTGTTTTATAGGGCTCCAGTGATCACTTTGAGTGCTCACTGCTGGAAGGGATTATTTTTCACCCTAGCATACATCTTAAATCTCCCCTGTAACAAAAAAACAACGTTTCGTTCAGTTAGTCACAAGGACATGGGAGACAGATTATTCTCTCTGTTTAGCAACAGATTTTTATGCACTTGCAAACCATTATTCTGTTTCTCCCATCCTTTTTTTATTAGACCAAACAAACATAATTTCTCCAGTCTTTCAGTCTAAGCCTGGTGGTCTCCAGCTGTCCTTACTGGTCTCCTCCTCCTCACTCATCTTTATGCACATCTTCCAGGAAAAGCAGCCCTGCAGTAGGGACCTCAGTCTAGCCAGAGCGTTATCAGTGTTGCGCAAAGCAGGAGGACTGTTTGCTCTTCTTGCAGGTTTAATCATATTTGTATGCCGCAGTACAGCGTTTGCCTCTTTCATGACAGTAACTGGATTTTGCTATAAACTTCAGATTCTTCTCTACAGCTCTCTAGCTTGTATTTGTGCAGTTCTTTAACTCTGTGTTCGATTTAATTGCAGTTTATCATCCATTTCTCCCCTTCGTCAGGCTCCCTTATTCCTCCAGTGCTCATTCAGTCCCTTCTAGCTGGGCACTGCTCACATGTGGTCACTGTCATTCCTGTGGGGCAGATCAGGCTGGAAGGCTACGTGCCCGGACAGACTGAACTGCAGTCACTCACAGGTAACAGTCAGAAATGTGCCCCTTTCCCAGGTTCTCCAGCAGAAACAGTTCTTGGCTACCTTATGCCTTTTCTTGATGGACTGGAAAATTCAGTTACAAGCTCTTTCGCATCTTCTAAGCTGTGATAGTTTACATCCATTTCTTGCGTGTGACCTTGTGTGTATGTAGGATTCATGGCTTTTTTGAAGATGATGAAGTTCAGATCTTTTTCAGGGAAAAAAAAATATACTGATTTCTGGACCACTCTAAAATATTTTAGCAGCTATGGGCTGCTAAAAGAGGTGAATATTTCTAGATGACAGGATGCCATTTATGCAGATGGAGGCATACGAGAAACCTGATGATAACAGGTAAGGTAAGCAGAAACCCAGACACCAAATATAATTCATTGTGGGCAAGTACAAGGTCTAAAGGAACATCTGTCTACCAAATAGTTAATTTAGAAATAAAAAAGGAATATCTCGAGTGAAATATCTGTGTGTTGTCATGAGTGGCAAAAGAAAGCTCTCAGCTCAGTGCAAAAACAAAGCCCAAATATGAAGAATAAAGAACAGAATAAACCAAAAAAGATTAAAACATAAAAGCATTAGTTAAACTGATGGAACCGTTTCAAATTCTCTGTGACCACAAAGTTACCAAAAACTGGACCCAAGATGAATAATAAGTCCAATGAAAAACAGAAACATTGAAAAGTAGACCCTGTTTACTCTTTCTCACAAATCCAGAAAAAGGAATTAATTCATATAATACTGTCACAACGCTTAAAACCGAGGAACAAAATTCTTTATAGCTGTTGATCTCATAATTTCATACTATAATTTAGTCCAAGGGTTTGCAAGAAACATTCACTGAGATGCCTGATGGGAATATGCATGGTGGAGAGTGGCTGAATAGCTTAAATATAGTTTCAGTATCTACTGCCTCAGGACATAAACATAACTAAGAGACACTTTCCCAACAGTTTTTCCAGCATGACCAAGCATCATTTTAAAAATGCATTAGGAAATAAGATTCAGACAAGCTTTATAATCAAAAAGAGTTTTCCATAACATTAATAAATGTAAGATACTGCACTCAGAACCAGCATCTTATCACACAGATTTACTGGAGCACTTTCACAGTTGAAAATCAAGCTGTTGAAAGGCTCTACAGCAATGCATTTCTTGTCTCATAGAAGAGCAGTGCAATCAGCTCGTATTTCCAGAGGAAGTGTGGGAGAGAAGACGAAGAGGCTCTCTGGGATATGTAGAGAATCCCTGCCAGATCCTGAGCTGGGGCTAAATTGAGTCCTGTGGAGATCAAGGCACGGGAAGAATATGTGGAAATGTGTTTGCTACCTCAGAGGCTGGTAATAGCAATTTGCATTTTCAGCTACCATTGTTTTCCAGAAACTGAACCACATCCCAACCGATCCATAGCATGAGGTGAGATAAAGAGGCTGCAGGCATTTCTGGCTAGCGTCAGGAAGAAAAGAGGATGTAGAAACCTTCAGAGAGGAGAAAAGTAAGAAAAGTTTGTATTGCTCTGATGCTGCAAAAGTCCTCGCCATAGTTGTCTCGGTGTTCACACACACACACACACTCACACTCACACACACACACACTCACACTCACACTCACACACACACACACTCACACTCACACTCACACTCTTGACAGCACATCTGTCACTTCCTAAACTTCCCATTTAGCTTTACTGTTGTTGCCAAGATCTGTGGCAGGCATCCGTCTCCACTTCGAATCACCATCATTTCACTAAAGGGGAGTCAGCATTGATCTGTAGGGAATAAACAGGAGATGTTCCTCTTCACTTGTGAACGTGACTCGCCAGGCTTATGTGTCTGCTAGAAGCTTGTACAAACTTGTGCACTTTGGTAGGGGACCCTTTTAGCTGTGCAAGGGTTTTGGCACTTTCTGACTCACACTGCAATCCCGAACCCTCATCTCTTCATTTGGAGAGGCAGGAAAATCTGCGGGAAAGGAAAGTGACAGTTTGTCGCCAGTGATCTGGCAGGGGCCACACACAAAGCCTCTATGTGGTATAAATAAAAAAGAAACAAGGGGGAGAAAAATATATTGCTATAGACCATGACAACATCTTAAGTAGTTAGGCAATAATTTACCTACATGTCAGAAAAATATACTTAAAAAGTTATAATCCTAGAATTGAAGGAGTCTGGAGGAAGGCAAAAATCATATTTAATCCTAGGAATAATTTACAATTTGTAACACTGTGCTTCTCTTGTAAAGTGTGTAGCATTTCATGGGGACTGTAGGAGCAGATGACATTTTGGTGTTGCCTTGGAACTGAAAAATAAAAGTATGTATGGTTCAGGCTGGATAAAATTTTAATCCCTCTACAAGCAAATGAAGGCTCAAAGTATGGTCATTTTAGATCAGAATAAAATTTTGCTCATTTCAAGCTGGAAGCTCTTGAAAGACATAGTTTTAAATGTTTTTGTGCAAAGAAGAAACGCAACTGGGTCTGCTAGTATTCTGGCTGAGAAATGGTAGTACTAAGGTGTCCTTTTAGTTAAAAAAAAATCATATAGTTTTTGGAAGAACTAACTAAAATAACAGGCAAACGTTTTTATATTTGGCTCTTGGCTCTTTTATGCTTTGACTCTGTTAAAAAGTTCAACACGTAAATTTGCAGCATTTCCTAAAAACACAAGATTTGCTTTTTGGAAACAGGTTAAAAGTTTAAGTTTTTGCATTCAGATTACCAGATAAAAGGAGGTCAGGATGGTGTCCATTTGTTGTTTTATCTGCGCTTTATTCATCTTAATTCCTTTGCTGCAACTCCATAAGCACAGTATAGTACTTTCTTTGAGGTTTAAGATCTAAAGCTGTTCAGAAGGACAAACGCCAGGGGAGGAAGACTTCAAGTCTACATGTTCGGAAACTTATTTTGTTCCTATTGATTCACGCAGTGTATATTCAGACTTGAGGAGAGCTGTGCAGTTTAGACCAGCCAAAGTCTGGGTGTGATCCTAGTAGCCAGCACATACAGACGTTGAGAAAAAATCACCTCCATTTCTCAAAACTCATGCTGTTATATGGGTGTCTCTTATCTTTGTTAGCCCTATACAGACTCTCATACTATACAAATAATGAAGGTGTTTTATGCTGACAATTAAGTTGTCTGCAGACATAGGCCAGCTCCATTTGCATGATAAGAAAATGCTCCACCAAAGGCAGGCAAATTTTTATCCTTATATATTGTGCAATTCAAAAACTGCAATCTCACCTCCACAAGTGTCCTAAATAAAAATTCTTCATCTTCGTGTTAGCAAACAAAGAGTCTTTGTAAAAAGTGTCTCTGTTATCTAGTAATTTGTTAGAGGACATGTGCCACTTCCTCTCTCTGGAGTGAGAAAACTTTTAGCCTAGGAAGGGACAGAAGCTTGAAGCACCAAAAGGACTGCCGAATATAAAACCTGACTGTATCCTGCTTGTTTAATAGCTTATATTGCGCTCACTACCAAATTCCCCAGTCGAGATGAGATATTATAAAAGTTTGATGGAAAACTTGGAAACCTGTCCGTACAGATGGATACAAACTTGAAAAGATAGCTATGCAAAATGAAACACCAAACTGCTGGGCAGTTTCTGATGTATGGTTGCCTATGGAAATTTCAAAATGAGACTGGTAAAGCACTGGAATACATTACCTAGGCATCTTTAAAAAACATTTTGGTGATTTAAATATCCTCTAGAAAAGATCCTGAGCAACCTGTTCTGGCTTTGAAGTTTGCCCTGCTTTGAGCGGGCTGTTGAATCAGATCTCCTGCAGAAGTCCCTTCCAACCTAAATTATTCTCCATTTCTCTGATTCTCTCTGCCACTATAATTAGGTTCTACAAGTCTTTAGACACAGGGTTCTGCACTGATTTTAGAGCAGATGCACCAAGGGCCTAGTTCAGAGCTCATCCCTCTGACGGGAATCTTTCTACTGCAGTTGCTGGCTTTGAACTGGGGCCCTGCAACACAAGCTCGATAGATAGTGCTCAAGGGATGAACCAGCTGTCCTATACGTCTTTCTATACTCCTTCTGTATGTGGTTGCATGTGTTGTTTACTGAACCACATTCAAATATGTTTCTGACAGTAATATCAATATCTTCAGGGATTTTTTTTCACTTATCTCTGCAATAGTCAAATGCTTAGTGGACTTATTTTTATAAGCTTTAAGTGACATCTTTAGACCAACATAAGGTTGGTTTATTTCGTATTTTTTACAAATATACGAAACATTATTTTATAGATGGGATATGTTGAAGGCAACAAGATAACATGCAGCAAGATAACAGGCAGAGTTATGTATCTGCACAAGCCTCTTCCTGAATGTAGACTTGAATACAGAAATTTTAGTCCATTAAATTAAGGTAATTAAATCAGCTCTGGGAATAGATGGCACTCAGAATACCAAGAATTGAAGCACTGTAGAGCACACCTACCTCTTTTCCAGCAGAGAATGGAAACATTATGAAATGGCTTCACTTAACATAGCTATGATGCTTTAATATCTAGTCTGTCTTCGAAAATTTTTTGCAGTTTAATTAGCAGAGGAATTTCTGTGAGATTCTGAAAGCTACAGAAAATCCCCTGTATTTCAGATAGATAAAGCTGAATTATATGTGGTTTGTTTATTAAATAATATTATTCATATGTTGGTTCAGAGGATACAAAAATTGAACCCTGCACAAGGAGGCACATTTTTTTTTAGACAATTCTTGCATAGGAACCACAAATCACAGTGCTCTCCCTAAATGCTGCATTTTAAGCTGCACTCAGCAGTGCACAGAAAAAGAGAGGTTCGTTTTATGATTTCTTCCTTCTTTTTTTCTGCCGACACCACTGAGAAGCAAAGTTATGACAGAATGTAAGAATGACAGCTATTATGACAGCTTGGTAAGTGACATTTTGTGGTTTGTTTTTAGGCTTAGCTGAAGGATTTGTACAAAACAGAGATGAGTTCAAACTACTAAGTTCTATTTCAGATTAAAGTGTCATCCAGATTTTAAGGACCATGGAATTCAGAGATGTTCAGATTCAAGCTTGTGGCTCAAACCAACTTCTAGTAAAGATCATAAGCAAACAGAAAGGACAGTCTCTTTTTTTCAATTCAAATGCATGTTGATGCTCAGATGAACTTCTTTGCCTTACTCATTTTGTCACGGAGTACACGGAATAGCTCACAGCATAGCTCAGAAATCTCATCCTGCTATGTTTACAGCAGAGAGGATGCTTGTGGAAAAGCTTGAAATCAATGGCAAAAATATTGCCTTACCTGGGGTCAGCTTTCATATCTTAAGCGCAAGCAGCTCCAGTGTAAATGTGTTGGAGGGAAGGGAAGAAGAGAGAACAAGAAAGTGGACACAGGAATGTGCTCCCTGCTGTCTGGGGCAAATTAGAGCCATCCACGTACCTCCTGCCCCAGCTCCAAAGAAATCCAGAACTGCTTCCATGGTCCATTTTTTTGCAGTAACCATCTGCTGTCACTCAAAGAAAGCACAGGGATGCTAAATACATTCTGTTTCATATTAAATACATACAATATATTTATTTTAGAGCCTCACTTTCAAATCACAGCTATATCACAGAATAGCTGAAGTGAAAAATTGGAAATGCAAACACCAATCTTTGCATTTAATTTTGCAACTGTCTGAAGGTTGATTTGCCTAATCGCAAACATTAACATAACTTGCTCATATCCATATTTTAACACGGAAAAAAATTCAGAGAATGTGAACAACACTCTCAGCCTTTCTTGTCTTTCCCTTTCATTTATGTTTTTTTTGGTCTGCTTTCTTCAACCAGGAAATATTGATTTGTGTCCTAAATAATAACATACACAGGTAGAAGAATAATTCCTTAGCGTTTCCCCTCAGAAATCACTGTTGGCAGCCAGGAGTTTCCATACATTATCCTTGTAGAACCTTGAAGGGCTGCTTCAGCCACGGTGAGAAACAAACATTGTTAAGAGGAAAATAAGGCAACTGGGATCATTATCCTAAGCTAAATCATCCTGTTATAACAGTGGTGTGTTATTGCAGTTCCGTACTGAAAATAATGAGGCTGAAACTAATTTCATCGTTTTCATTATTTTCCATCTATATGAGGTATTTTTATTTCTGTACAGTCTCCCAGACAGATCAAGAAAAGAGCATATAATCTGCTTGTTTCTATTTTGCAAAAAAAAAAAAAAAAAAAGGAAAAAATATAGAAATAAAGTGATTTCTCTGTTCCGTATCATCTTAAATAAAATATTTCTATGTCTATGCTGCTGACAGTATTGAATTCTGAGAGCTTTTGCTGGCCCCAGGACTACTGGTGTGATTTTATTCACATCTAAGTTTATTTATACCCCAGTTACACACTAATTACATTCTTGAAATGTCATTTAAAATAGTTCTTTGGAGAAGAGTTTGAGAAAAAAAGTAAGTGTTTAAATTCTAGAAACGGTAAAAGATTACATTTCTCATGATGTAAATATTCTTTACAAAGATCACTGTAGTAACCAACCCAAACACTGGTGCACGACAGTGACTTGTATGTCACCTTTTTTATAATAACCTCCAAGAACAGGCATGCTGAGGCAATTGGTGAATGCACCTTAACATTTCCAGCTTGAAAAGCCATAATGGAGGATTTATAGCCACTGAAACTTTATGATGCTGTTTGGGAAAGAAAAAGGAAAAGCTTTAAAAACATCATGATTAAAATATTCTGTGAAGAGAAATAAACTTCTTAGCCCATTCAGCCCATTTTCAGAGATGGTGGCAATCTTAGAATAATCTTTTTCTTGAAACATCACAATGAAAGTATTCTGTGAAGAGAAATAAACTTCTTAGCCCATTCAGCCCATTTTCAGAGATGGTGGCAATCTTAGAATAATCTTTTTCTTGTTATTGTTGTTTTTTGATCTGCATTAGTAACTCAGAGAAACTGTTAAAAGGTAAGGATACTTACTACACACAGAGGAACTTACTACTACACAGAAGAACTGTTAAGCAAGGATATACCTACTACACACTTTTTTCTCAGTCACAAAAGCAGAATCCTTCATGTAAACCATGACTTTTAAAATGTTTATGCCTAAATGCTTCAGATTTTTAAGAGGACAGAACAGTGTTAAACACTAGTTAAAGCAATAGTTAAACTAGCAAAACTAAGAGGTAACTCCAGGAAGCAGCTCAGAGCAGGTAGCTGAGAACAGTAACGTCCTAGCGCAGATTGCCTGCATGCAAGAGGATCCATTTATCTGTACCTTAAGACTCTTTTGCTGTCATTGAAGAAAAGTCCATAATGGAGAAAAATGCTGGCTTCTAAACATACCCATTTGTGTGAGGACTTTCAAAGAAAACTGAACACTGTGTCAGCTTTTTGAGAGGAGTTGGATCAGCAAGCCATGGCCATGGTCAGGATCATGTCCAGAGACAGAACCCAGAGTCAGCACAATGATTTCCAGTACCACAGCTGAGGTGGGAACCAAGGGCAAGAAACCCAGGTTAAAAGCACATCTCAAGTAAAAAAGGGGTAAGCCCTTGCTGAGGCTTCTAGTGTTTTCCTTCGAGGTCACCAGCTGCTCTGTTTCTAGGCTGGCTAGGAGCCCAGGCAGCAAGAACTCCAGAAGACGAGGGATGTGTTCAGGTCCTTGACGGGCAGACAGTGCTTGAAAGACTTAGGCTGAAGCATGTGTTGAAACACGGGCTTCGTGTGCTTAAATCAACAATCTCTGCCTGCACCACAGGCTATGCTTAGAGGTATGATTCTTACATGAATAATAAAGCTGATTTGTGGTAATGCTTCCAGTGGCAGCATGACCATAACCGTTTTGAAGCCTTATGATTCATAAGTAATGGTTTTGTGTAACAAATGGTCTTCAGGCCGTTACTAGTACATTCCTACTACCTTCAGAAATAGCTTCTCGGGCACCTATGTAGAACCATTCAATTCGAATACAGAGAAGCTAAAGCGTACCAGGACAAGAGAGAGTCTTGTGGGCTGTGAATAGCCAGACTTGCAGAGTGCCATATTCTGTGGCACAATTGAGAAGACTGGCGTTATTCAGGATTCCCTTATCAAAAAGGTCGCTAACTCTAGTTTTAGGTTACTCCATCTCAAGTGACTTTAATTTTTAATGGAATCAGGTGTTTGAAGGTATTGGAACCAAGGTTCTCTCTCTACAGAGTGGGGACTGCTGTCTAAGCAGTAGCTTGATTCTGATGTCCCTGTAGAAGAGTCCTGCAGGAAAACCGTACTACTTATGTAGGCACCAGCAAGCTAGGACACCTCCTGCCCCCATAAACTCCTTTTATAGAGGATGCTTGCCTGCCTTCATGGATTGTTGTCATCCTGACTCAGATCCAAAGCACTGATCTAGAGATGAAAGTCTCTGCTTTCTCTTATCAGACCCAGGAGTCATTTAGCTTCCGTCGCAAAGATGATGATGTTCAATAGCAATCAAAATTTTGTAGCTTTTTATAAACAATCTTAATGATATCATTAGAATTCTCAAAGCCAAATGTATTACTCCCACTTCGAATTGTTGCATTAAGTATGCATTGCCTATTTCAACTAATTGAATTAATTTGCTCTTTTAGCAGAAAATAAAACAGAAAGATCTGAGATCTGAGATTAGTTAGGTTGCTACTGTTTTTTGTTTGGATTTCAGAAGCAAATGATTCTGTCTTTTCTTTTTTTTGTATTTTTTTTGACTTCTTTTCTCCCTTGACAAATATTAAGCTTGATAAAAACAATTTCTTCTGTCACGCTTCAAGCTGTTAGCAAGTTTAAGCCAAGTTCACAGCATAATTTTAACTGGGAAAAGACTTTTTGAGGAGTGAAGAAAATGATAGAGGTATATAGTGCGAGTAGTAAATTCAAAGTTGTACTGTTTCAGACTTACATCAAGGGCAAAGAAAAGATGTGTTTCATTTCTTTTTTTCTTTTAGCCATTTGGGGAAAATAGGAAAGGGGAGGCGGATTTGAATGCCCCCGTCACTGGATTTCAAAGAAGTAGGGGAAAGTATGTATACTGCCTTCTTTTTCTTGATTAATGCTCCAAAAGGGCAGTCCTTCTCCCTTCAAAAGCATTATGCATGTTTCTCTTCTATGTTTCATTCCAGGTGCTACATGTGCCTGCTGCTAATATCCTCCATAGAGCTTAGTGGTTCAGCAAAAATGGAATATTATTCTGTTTGACATCATATTGCTGCTTAAAAGACATAAAGATATGTAATGGTGTCCCACTCTGATGTCTGCTCCATCCATACTAGAGAAGATACAGAGAGCTCATTAGGTTCTGTGCTGGAATACAAGGGAATAAAAAGAAAAAATGGTTCTTGTTTGTCAAACACAATTCAGTGAGCAGTCTACATCTTCCCTGCATGTAACATCTGATCCTCTTAATTTATTCACAAGTACTGCTCTTGAAACTCATTGTGTTGTTTCCATGGTTAGGTTGAATTATTTATCAAGTTGTGTGAAGTCAAACCATAGAGCTGCAAATTCACAAAGTTGCTGAGTATTCCTGGGTAATTTGTTAAAAATTCAGCAATGATGACTTGATGGACTGCCAAGGAAGATCTTTTGGGGCAAACTTGGAAATAAATTTTCTGTAGAATAGTCAAATACATAAACAAAGAGCAGACCCACATTGGATAATTAGAATTATAAGGAATTTGAATTCTGGTGTGTGGCCTGTATCTCAAGAAGGAGAAAATTCTGAATCTTCCTTTTTCTCTCCCCAGAGCTTTCCTCTGGGGAGGAAACACAAGTGGCATTGTAGACATAGCGTTTTAAAATCAAGTTGACGGATAATTATTGAAATATATTGTTGCATCCACTCACAAAAAGAAATTGTATATATATATATAAATAATCAATACTAAATTTCATAGAACCATTTCGGTTCAGATAATTAACTGCCCTAGTTAAAAAAAAAAAAAAGAATCATAGTTAATTTTCTCTAAACATCTCAGTTGTGCAACAGTTAAACAACATTCACAATTGCTGCTAATCCCAGGGGATCAAGATACACATGGCCCCAGGTGACTGGAGGGAGAAGCACTTGTTTCATACTTACCAGAAGCATACCTAGACAGCATTAAATGAATAGCCTGCGGTTTTCACTTTGCACTGCCACATCTGAAGTAGCAACAGAATTTCCATAGAGCAATAAGCTATTTCTGGTGCAGTTATGAGCCAGTGTAGTTAAAGCAATGCTAGCCGGATAGTCCCATCTATACCACAATCAGACTCTTGGACTTCATTGGACATGTTTCCTGGGTTTACTTCCTTTTTTTGCCTATGCTACTTTGCTCCTTTCACTGCCAACCTCTTTCTGTCTCTAGACTGCAATCAGCATATATTAATCTTCTATGATGGCTTTCCTGTAAGAACCATCTATAGATCTAGCTCTGACCAAGACTGAGGACTGATGATATTTAAATTCTCTGTGCTGTACTCAAAAATTAAAAAGCTGGCACACTGACCATTGCTTTCAGTTGGTGATAGTCTTAGGAGCTACCTCCATCAAATGAGTTGGGCCATTTACTCACTTTCCTCTATTGAGTTAGGTTATATTTTTTGTGCCAGAGCTTGTCTTTCTGTATATAGCTAGCTGAGTCGAAATCCACAATACAATACGAATTCATGGAATCAGTAGAATTACAGCAGTCTAAGTTCATCCTCAAACAGGAAAATATCAGTCCTGAGCTATATCTGACCTAACAATGGGGTTAGAACTTCTGTGAACAGCCAGTTGGACCAGATAACTTCCAGAGATCCCTTCCAAAATCAATTATGCTATATTTCTGTGATCTCGAATACTCTTGTCTTGATTTTATATTTACTTGACCATAATTATTCTTCTAGCAAATTAAATTCATTCCAACTAATCGCCAGGTTTATTCATAGCACTATGGTGGCTGTAAAGTACTGTTAAATGCGCATTGTGCATCCGTTATATATAAAATATGCCGTTATTTTAGTATAAATTTGACGCTGTAGGTAAAGTATCTTGACATTTTTTCTTCCAATGAATAAAAATTTCTTATTTGTAGTCACTGTAGATATTACTAACTGTAAAACCATATCCCAAGTCTGGAGATGTAATTCTTGTCCAAGGATATCACAAAGCCTAAATATCACTTCGATATTTTTTATTCTGAGTAGAGCAACAGTAGGTTACCTGATATTTGACTTTCTCACTGCAGCATCTGGCATTAGTTACAGAGGTTGGATTGACCAGTCATATAAGCATGAATTTCTAAACATATTAAAATCAGTCACGGTTACGCACCTTCTTTCACACATAGTATCTATGAGCATTGATGGTATTGTGGATAGTATATGGGATTCCTTGGAGTCACCACAGTGAAATCGCTGGCTCTTGTACTTAATCTTGTTTTCATCAGAATGACTACTTAAAAAAAAAAGTCAAATGTTTTGTTTGTTTAGTCTATTTGAATGGTATTCAAAGATATTATGAGAATGTCGTGAAAAAGAGAAGAAAATCTCAGAGTAAGCATCTCAGCTGTCTTGTGTTTGCCTTGCTGTCTTTATCTGCTACTCCTACAGACGTTTTTAGTTAGAAAATAATCACAACGATTTTTCTAGTTTGTGTCTAGTTTTAGAACAGAAGGGTAGTAAAGCAGATTTTTCATAAACGACGTAGGAAAGGAGTGTCTGAGGGAGTCTGGAAAAGAGGAGGCTTGGGGGAGACCTTATCACTCTCTACAACTACGTGAAAGGAAGTTGTAGTGAGGTGGGGGTCCATCTCTTCTCCAGAATAACTATGATAACAAAAATAAGACATGAGTAAATGACCTCAAGTTGCACCAGGGAAGGTTCAGGTTAGATATCAGGAAAAATTTCTACATGGAAAGAGTTGTCAAGCATTGGAACAGGCTGCCAGGGAATAATGAATCTATGATTCTATGATTCTGTAAAGTACGATTTAGTTTTGACAGAGATGGCTTTTTGATTTGCATTTTTTTTTGTTTGTTTTGTTAATTGAGTGGTCAGGCCATTAGTCTTGCAAAATCCTTGAGAGTATTTTGCTTGGCTTGTGGTACAATAGTTTATTTAGAAAAAAAGAGGAACAGTTATTCGTGACAGAAAAGATCTTGTGAAATGCTAGCTGTTCTGATATTAGTGAATTTGGACAAGGTCAAGGAAAAAAAAAAAGTGATTTAATCTTACTGGGATGTCAATGTAAATGAAGTAAAGTTGTGCCAGCTGTGGAACAATGCAAATAAATTAAAAAGAAGATGAAACTGTTAATGAATCGTTTCTCAGAGCTGTTTCCAAGACGATGTCTCAATCTCAATGGTTGCCATTCAATTTGTGCTGGGGTTCATCATCTTTTTATAAAACTGAACAATTTTTGGTGCTAAAATCAAAGAAACTCAGATTCTGTAAGTACTTTTCTCTTACAGTAATTTTAACAGCTTTGTCACAGAAGGAGAAGCCTGACAATTTTTATGAATCTCACAAATAAGCAATTAAAAATTTTAAATTCTGCTCAACAGTCATATAATAAAAAACTTATTTCCTTATGAAATTTCTTTATGAAAAGTTCTATTTATTTTAATGTATTTCAGAAATAGAAAGTTTTTTGCATTTAGTTTTAGAATCCTTTTTTAACATCACTTTTCTATCTTTGCTAAAAGGATAAAAGTGTCAGGGAGATCATTTCAAGTGTCTTCCATTTAGAATATCAATATTTCAGCACCATACTTGAGAGAGGGATGTAATTTTTAAACAGCCATCACATTTCGATTAACATAGTTTTCTCACAGAAATATTTATGGTAGCCAAATACATTTCTTACATTTATACACCCATATTCCAGAAATTAAGTAGTCTGGATACGTTTATAGACATCAAAATTAATTTCTTCCAGCAGAAAAAGTTGAGAGGAATTTTAATGCTCCAGAAGCATATGTTTCCAAAGATTCACACAACCAAAGGATGGGTTGCCCCTGCCAGCCATAAGAACAAACAGGTCCTCTGAAAAAACAAACAACAAACAAACAAACAAAAATGACCCTTTAGAAAGAATTTATTCTTCTAAGTGAGAAATTTCAAAATACATGGAAGAGGAACATGGAACATAACAGGGTGCCACTAGCTGGGCACAGGGGATTAGTAAATAATGAAGTAATTTGTACTAAGATGGGAAGACGCAGCATGGGAAGGAATCACAGTATTGACTGTGGGCCATAACACCAGGGAAAAGCACTAGATCCTGCTGTAGGTGAAATGAATAATTTTTCTATCTGCCACTAATTTGAGTGTAACTAATGCTCCCAAATGTGTAAACACTTGAAACTGGAAGCTAATGTGGAGGTGAGGCTGCCATTCCCCAGGTCAGGGAAGGCAACTATATCGTAGCAACTATAGTCACCCGTTCTCTTCTTTATTAGAGTTCCTGCTATTTGGCCAATGGAGACACCAGGCTTGCCTGTAATTCCCAGAGTGACAGCAGAAGCCCCTTTAAAACTTGGTGTCAAATCAAGGCAATTACAAGCAAGAGATTATATGCCATCTTTAATAGCTCTACAGTTTCTTCCATTTATTTTTTAGATCTCATGAGTAAATAACATCTGGCTGCAGTGATTTGTTATTGTTCATTTTGTGAGTTTGCTTCTTGCCCTCCTCTGTACTCATTTCAATTGCTAACAAATAATCTGATAATTCTTTCACAAAGAAGGATTCTAAGATGGGAATTCTCCTGGGTTCCTCCATGATGAACACAGATAATGTGAATTGATTGATTGATTTCCTGTGGAAGGTCTTTTTCTTTTCTGAGTTATCTTTTTCTATTCTGTGTTGATCTTTAGTAAGACCAAAATACTTACTGACAAATTTTCTGCTCCTTACATATCGGAAGTTATTAGTTGTGATTCCTTCTGTTAAGTCCTTTAAAAACTTATTACAATTTTCTTTAAAGACATGCTACTACCAGCCACTTTTAGCTTGAAGATAGAGAGAAGCACCTTAAACTTGGAGAAGCACCCTAAGCTGTAAAATGTAAATCAAGAGTTTCTAAAACTCGATTGATCAGAACTATTAGAAAGGAAAACATCTTAAAAAAAAATCCTGTCAAATAAGTGCTCTTAAATTAAATCTGCAATTAAATATGGTTGTGTATCATGAATACTCACAGTTCACAGCACCTATTAAAAACTCCAGTGGAAAGCCAATCATTAATCAGATATCTACACCATTATTGTCTTAGACATTCCTTGTGCATTGAAGTAAGGAAGTCATAGCAAAGGAGAGACAGGAAAAAAAAAGAGGTTATCAAATTACAAAATTGCTAAACAAGTGTAGGGATTCTCTAAAAAAAAACAAAGGAAAGGGGAGAAAAACATACTAATACATGACTGTAGAAAAAGATGAGGAAAATTAGACCACTGTTCCCTTGTCATAACCTCTTAATTATCAACAGATGGGGAGCAAATTAGTTTTATCATGTCAAAATACATATATATATATGTATGTATTTATCCATTAAATGTGGATATTGTGAAAAACCATCCTAAGTTTGACTGTGTTTTAGACACCTCAGCTAGGTCTAGGAAATATTCAAATTCTAGTATCTCAATTCAAGTAGTCTGAATATTCCTGGGGAGTTGCTTCCTTCTAATGTCAGACCTTGCAGAAAGACCTCAAAGGAGGTGAAGGGGAAGGGAAGAAATAGAAGTGAAATTATTAGAAAATGGAAAAACTAATGTTGTTCATTAGGAAATGAAGAACTTGGCATTATTTGATAAAGACAGGACATCCCATGTGTTGAAGTCCCTTATCAAATTTGGGCCAGTGTGTCTTTCAGCCCAGTATAGTTGTAGTGACTTAGTATCACACCAGTGCTAGGGAGGTGTTAGTATCAGTTGTTAAGTAATAATTCATTATGCTTACGCATTACATCAGCAGACTTCAAAGGGCTTTCTAGAAGCAGGTCAGTACCATTAATCTTAGGATAGAGAAAAATAATATTTTGGTTTGGGTGGAAAAAAAATAATAATTTTCATGTTTTAAAAACACAGAAGACAATCCTTGGCATTGTGGCTTCTCTTTTTTGATCTTAAGCTCTCAGATTTACAATTTTACCTTGTAACACTGAAAGAAAATTCAGGTGCCTCTGCTTAAGATTTATTTATAAAATAGGAATGGAAATCAAGCAGACCTATGAGGAGGGTCTGCCTAAATCTTCCACTAATAATGAGACCAAGTTTTCTCAGAAATACCAGGAAAACTCAAAACTCCAAGATGTCAGATTTTAGTAGACTGTAAAACAGAGCAGTTTTAAAACAGAGAAAACTCAAAATGACTGAGTGATTCAGAATAGAAGGATTGATAAAGGAACCTTTGGGGTATGACTTTGAGGTAAAAGACATACCTCATGTCCTTGTTTTGGGGCTTGGTTTTAGTTAGCTCTCAAGCTTACTGGAATGTGACAAATTATATATCACTATCTTCTTAGGTCTTTATGGAAATTCTCACGATCTCAGGGGCTTGACGGCACTCCGCTTCTGCTGGTGCTGCTTGGCTTCACCGTTCTGCCACCAGCAGAATAGGCAGTTTTCTTCTTCCAGAGGATTCCCTCACCCAAGTTTCGTCTTCTCAGAGGAACACGACATATACTGCATATCGATCTTCAAACAGAGAGATAATGCAAATACCATCCACTACTGTTTTAAATATTATTTAGGTAGGTAAACTTATACTGAAAACCTACCTAATACAAAAAGCACTCTCAGTGACAGCAGGAATATGTGCAATAGTTATTCAATGCTTCAGTGCTAGATTGTGAATCATTTGATACGTTCTGGAAATATATATATATATTTTTCAATATGATTCTTATGAGCTTTTGCTTGAATTAGTGAGGTATCCCCTTCATGGTGTCATGATCTTTTAACTTTTCAGTAAAATTACTTGCTTGTTTTCAGCTTTCTACAATTGAGTTTGAAATATAGAGAGATATGGAGGAATAGATACATAGCCTTTTTTTTTTTTTTTCCCCTGTAAATCACCTGCGTTACAGATAAGAGGAAGACAGAACCACACCATAGTAAATACCTGTGCTCAGAGGTAAACAGACTAATATTTCAGCACATCTTGATTGCAGTCTTGATCCTGGCAGGCACACCGACATGAAACAGACATTAACATAATAACTCTTTGCACCAAGAGAAGAACACTAATCATGTATCTATCGGTTAATGGATTCTGTTTAGAGTTCATTATTCCTTGCTAACCTGAAGAGCCAAAGCCAGGTTATAGCACAATATCAGCATTGCTACAGTTAGGCTTGACCGGATTTTCCTTCAAAAGTGGAATCCTCTCAATGCTTTCAAAGCCACAGGCATTTTACTTTATTTTACTATGATTTTACTTTAACAGTTCATTTTAGGGTAAAATAGACACTGATTAAACAAATGACAGGCAAAAGCATAATGTAATGTAAATGAAATTCCCAGAGACTGGACTGAGAATGATTAAAGCAGCAGTCACAGCCAGATCACTTTGTCAAGAAGTTCCTGATACACAGCCATGAAGGGTGGACTATTTGCAATTATTTACATTCTTACACATTTTTGATAAGGAGCTGAGGGATGCAGCGGACTGCAGCAGTGAGGGCAAAATCCAGTGGTTCAAGAACATTCATTTGGTTGAAACTCAACCTTTCTCCCTCATTCTAGACTTCTTCTAGAAACTGCTGTCAGTTGAGTTCAGTTGCAAGAGTCAAGGGTTCGCTGCAGAGAAGAAAGAGAAGACCTGAGAAGACTACCTGAGAGATAAGGCCAGTCAATTCCATTTTACACTATACCTCTCGTAGTGAAAGTCATGCATTCCAGAGGGAGGCAAAAATGATGTAAAATGATGGTTTCCTGGAAATGTAAAAGACAGACAGAAATGTGATCAATGTGATCAAGAACTCAACAGAGGCAACGAGGCCTGAGCAGGAGGACGATGAAAAGTGTTTCATAAGGGCCTGCTACAGCCATCAAGTCTGCTAGAACACAGGAAGCTTCAGAAAACTGCTGCGCTTGGGGCAGGCAGAGTTCAAACAGGCGTTATTGCCATATTGCAGACCTGTGTCTTTTTCATTAAAGAAGTTTGTTATTCTGGTGTGGGTTATAATAAAACCTGCCTTCATTATTCCAGATTGCTTTTGGTCAAAGAATACTGATAAAATTCCCTCAAATCTCTGTCAGCAATACTAAGCCAAGGAGAGGTAATAGTAGATAGTAAATGACTCGTGATGCTGTTTAGTAAAATACCTGGGTAAAGGCCAAAGCTGTTTCCCCAAACAAGAGTCTTCTGCTCTATATGGCCCTTCCAAATGGTTTCTGCAAGAGTTCTAGGATCCACCTCAGCAAAACCAGAGGGAAAAAAAAAAAAAAAAAAAAAAGAGAGAGGAAAATGACCAGAATGTCAAACTGCTGGAGAAATGGCTTGTGAGGAATGATGAAGTGAAAAAATACAGCTCTGCAATGAGGAAGATATTAAAGCAGTCACAAAATATTTGTGGAAGGTCATCAGCATGGAGCAAGAAGGTTTGGTGACAGCATTCCTTGAGGATACAATAAAGAATGTGATGATGTGATATTTTAAATACCAAATGTTAACTACTGTCAAGATGTGTACTGGCTACAGAGTCATTTTCCAGATTTTGTGCTGACTGAAAATCTAAGCTTTGGGGAAACTGTATCCCATGGTGGCCATAGGAAATTTAGCAGGACTTTTAAAAGGCTTTTCCGTGTTCTCTGATACACTCCCTGGGTTAGAGAGCAAGTATAGTCTACTTCTAGAGCTATTCTGCAATGAAAATAAGAATATAGGAAAATTTCTAGAATACAAATCTATACTTTCCCCTGTTCAGCTCTTTTGTACTTCAGTTTCAATATCTTTAAACAATAGCAATCAAATTATACACCTCTCTGGTGCCCTTTGAAGGGAAGCTGTTGAGCTCCTAAATGGAGCTCTTTGTTGTGCAATAGAGAATTTGCCAGTAAATGCTGTAAATATGTAATTGAATTGCTTCCAGTGAATGCTGCAAAAGCAATTTATGCTTCCACCTCAGAGAAGAAAATGATATTGCATATCCTAGTAAAATTTGTGGCTTCATTGTGAACATTTAACTTTAGTGTCTTGTACTGGGATCACTTTTAAAGAATGAAGCCTATAATTCCTATCATGAAATCTATCTTTTCATCAAAGTATCGACAGTAATTACACACTCATTCTTAAGTTTTCATGCTAGTTATATAACATATAAAAATATGTATTTTATATAATAACATTATGTTAAGGCATATGTATATATGATATAATTCACATATCTTATAACAAAGTATCTGTAGCAGAGTATAGCAAATATTTCATATTTAGCTATAGAGAAAAGACTGGAATTAATATATTCTAAGTTTTTTTTTTTTTTGTATGTGTGTATGTGTGTATGTGTGGGTGTGTGTATGTGCAATGCTTTTGTTCTTTATTAAAACATTAAAATGAGGAAGGACACAATGGCCCATTTTCTTGGCTGCTTTGGCCTACATTTGAAGGAAATACTTTGAGCTTTGCCACTTTGCACCATCCAAGATTATGGCCCATAAAAGGAAAAAACACAACAAAACAAAAAAACAAGATAAAGCTTTTGACATCTAAGTTTGTTACACTCTTAAAAACTATTTTATTTATTTTTGCAAAGAAAGGTTTGCAAAGCAATTACCATTCCTCCTTAATGAAGAGAATTAACTAACTCCAGACCCCAAATATTCATATCAATAGACATTTGTCATTTTCCTACTTCAACTGATACAAATTATGTACATCCAAAATCCCTGCTGAAGCTCATTTTTGAAATTACAGGAAGTGTTAAAGGTTTTAAAATGGATTTCATCACACTTTTCTTTTTTGTGAATAATGACTTGACTTGCTTCCTTTCAGGTCTTTGTAAGATATTACACGTGGCACTCAAAGCCCAGCAAAATAAGACACATGTTGGAAAATCTGGAGTTAACAAAAGCCAAGCAAGATGGATTTCTGCATTTGATCAAGCATGCAGGAAGAGCCGTTGCTTTCTATAGCTACGCTTCTGTTACTTATTTGCAAAGAATTACTGGCTATATAAACTTTGGGAAAGTCAGATATGTCCTTTGAATTAAAAGGTCAAAAAAGACCATAAAAAGCAGATTTAACGGAATAATAGATGAACAAACTTTTTCTCTAAATTATGGAGACATTCTATATTAGATTTTGGGAAAAAAAACTATGAGAATCCCTTAAATCAAAAACCTGATGGTGGAGGTTTCCTGTATCCTTTTATAATTCAGAGAAAAGAATTCTGAGTGACTTGTCTCCTTTTTCCTACTTCAGCAATATCTATAGCATGAGAGAGGGAAGTGTCCACAGAGGTACTCCACTTTTTTCGTTGCTCTTCTTACACATTGGTAAGTGTAGTTAGGGCATAACAGTATGAAGTTTGTATGTAGCACTTTTCATCAATAAGTCTCTAAATGTACTCTACAAAGGGCAGTCATTTTTAGGCTCTAAAAATAGACAAAGGTTGGTTTGAAAAGAGACCCATGTGTATTACATTTTCCATGTAGGAAACAAATATACCAGTAAGTCTATATCTGCTATAACTCTATATAGCATATATTTTTGATCTTCTGAGAACACTCATGAGCAAATGGCCACTGGTAAAAAGAATAATAAAAGTAGTTCTTTTGACAACTATTTTCCAGCAGTACAGAGCCACATAGTAAGGTCCACTCAGCTGTGGCAAAAATCAAAATTTTGCAACAAAGGCAAGATGATCAATAATGCACAGCTGCAGGAAAAAAAAAAGGTAGGGGCAAATGTTTCAATCAGAAATATTTGATCTTACTAAGAGAATAATGCAATATTTCCTTGGATAAGTCCATGGGCTCTACAGCTTTACAAATGCATAAAGTGGCTATTTCTAGAACGAAGTTTTTTGTATCTCTCCAGGTCTTACACGTAAGAAACAGAGAGAAAAAAGGAAACTGTATGCACATGGAGGGCTGGTGTCATATTGTTCAAAGAGGATTGTAATTATCTTGATTTATCAGGGCTGGATCAAGAAGATCACTGAATGAGAATAATTACATATTAATGAATACTAATAAAGCTGATAATTAATAGCTTGATATATTTTGATTAGATCTCTTGCAACACATTGGAAGAATAACCAATCAAGTTGATTTAAATTATTTCAGAAAGTTCTTGATTCCTGAGAATCTTCCTGTAATGGTAGTCATGACAGTTTGAGAACAGTGACCTGAAACATGTGATGAGGCCTTTGGCTACTTTGTCTCACAACAACGAATCTGAGGTCATGAAATAAAGCCTAATGCCTCGTCAGGTTTTCTGCACTGAATAACTAAAATAGCCAAGTCAAATTTAATTTCTCAAAAAACAGACGGCATAAGACTCCTAAGTCTGGATAAGACCTGACAGAGAAAACTCACTGGCACCACAATTCCTGGAAGCAACTGCGAGGGCAGAGAAATCAAAACTCCAGTATTTTCCTGAAGTGAAAGGTAGTGGCATCTAGTGTCACTCTTCTTGGGACAATTAAACACAATTATTTTTTAAAAAATGACAAATAAAAGAACACTTTTTATCTTCAAAAGAAAATAAGCAAGGCCATTGAAAGCAAATTTAAAATGAGTTTGTATAATATATAGTCATTTAAATAGAAATATCTAACACAAGAACCAACGTGGACAAAGTTTAATAATAAAGTCCGTTCCACGTTGTTAATTAACATTACAAAGAACATTGAATAGTCTAGTGAAAACAGTGTTTCTCAAATGAAGTGTAACAAGCACTAGCCTTATGCCAGTGAAGTTACTGCTGTTATGCCAGTTTGCATCATCTGAGGATCTCCCCCTCTGTGTCGAAGTCATGGCCCATCAGCTATTATGGATGAGGTACCTCTAACAGCAACATGCTGTTTAAGTAATTCTAAGATGGTTACTTGCCTAAAAAATGGAGTTTGACATTATTTCTTCTCTACTGATGTTTTAATTGAAAGAGCTTGCAAAATCAATTAAAACCTCCTTGTGAGGAGCTGTATTTCAAAAAGCAATTAACAAAGTTTCTGAAGCAATTGTTCAACCATTTGAAGGACTGTTTACACATTTTAGGCTAACATCTTATTAATTGTACTAAGAATGGTTTTATTGCACTGATCTGGTAATCATGATTTATTGCAATGCTATGATTCATGTGACTTGGGTATGCTTTAAATGCTGGCCGTTTTAGTGTCAATGGAGTAGATAAAACCTGATGCACCTTAAGAACAGTTTGAGATAAATATTTTTAAAGTGAGTAAATCATGTGAATACCAAAATAACCTTCACTCTTCCATGCACACTCACTAAATAAAAAGCATGTTACCAAAGCTGCTCAAGATTAAGGAATAATTACATGAGCATAAATGAGTGCAGTAAATTTTAAGTGAGTTTTAAGAGTTCATATTGGTTCTCACTGAGGAACATTGTTATGCCCACTAAAAGCTTCTTTGTGATCTTTCATTGGTGGTTGTCTAAACCACTGCAGTAACAGCTATTGCACGCAGCACACATTTAGTAGCCTATCAGACTCTGAAGTGGATAAATGTTGCCACGATCATTTTTGTCTCTTATTGGAAAAGTAATTCATATAAGCATATCCCGCAGGTGAGTGAAACTTCAATGTACCACACCACAAACCATCCAAGAGAGTTTTATTTCAGATCTCTCTTAACCCCGCAGTTACCAGTTAAAACCAGCTGAATGCTCAGATGTATGGATACTAAGAAGTAGTTCCAGCTCTTTGCAGCTTTGCAGGAATCATTTCCTGCAGATGCATTAACAGAAATCAGAGAAAGGGAGATCTGGAAGTGGCCTTGCCAAAGAGATCTGTTGGAGGCTGCACCTTCTCTGCAGGTCAGAGGGCCTTTTCGGTGGGAGAAGCTTCTGGAGTACAGGAGGGAGCAGGCACGCAGGACCAGAAGATGACAAAATTGGATGTGGAATTTTGGAACCCGAGTTTCGCATTTCGAAAACAGTTGTGTAAGAGCAATCTCACACAGCAAATTCAATGTCTCAGTCATTGCAAATGTATTGGGATAATTACTTTGCTGCCTTCCCATTAAGTGGCAGATGACACATCCACACATTTAGGAGTATGTTCTCTCAGGAATTTCCAAAGAGAAAATTCCAGTAAGTGGGACCAGGCTTGCAACAGATCCTGAGGGACCTATTCCATCTCCCCGTCTGGCATCAAACCACTAAATCATCATGATGCTTCACAATTAAAAATATGGTTTGCTAGAATGGCCTCATTCGATTTATCCCTTTGAGAGGAACATCACTGAAAGTTGTCTCTACGTGACTGCCTTGAAACCGAGTGGTTGAACTCCCAGCCACCTTCACCATTAAGTATTTGGTTGATTATTACAGGAGCTCCTTGGGGAGAATTCTGGACACTTAAATTTCCCCAGATAGCTCCTGCTGTTCCTAGACCAATTTTTATGCTTAATTATGTTGACTAGCATCTTGAGTGACAGAATCTGGCTGTTCGGAGATTTTCAGTCAGTTCCTGTTGCAGAAGTGATCAAATTCTCCATAGAGAAAATAGCTGTCAGTAAGCAATAGGAAGTGTTCCAGCACAAGGGAGACCTTGAAAAGAGCAGAAAAGCGCAGAGGGGAGTGTAGGGCATAAAGAGATCCTATCCTCGTAGGGAAGGGCTGTGGAGAGGAGGCCCGTGCCGGGGAACCTTTCTGAGAGGAGCTGAACGGGCGGCCAAAAGCGGCGCCGTGAAGCACAGGCGCCAGAGCAGGGGAGCGAGGCCGCCCCGTCGCCAGGCGGCGCTGAGGCAGGGGAGGCGGCCCAGCCCCGCGCCTACAGGAGCGGCCGCGGGG
>VZSV01000127.1:1698687-1732916 GCA_013398735.1 Nothocercus julius | reverse complement strand
CGCGGCGCGGCTGCGGGCTCCCGGCAGCACCCGCTACGGCAGGCACCTGTCGGAGCGGAACCTGCTGCGTGAGGCGTGAGCAGCTGGAAGGTCTGCTCAGCACGGTAGCGGAGCTACAAGAGGAGTTTGAAAAGCTGAGGAGTGTCTGGAAGTTAGAGAGAGGGGTAGATGGGGATAGAGAGGGGTGATGCCAGGCTCTGGCCTCCAAAACACATGAGCAGGCACTGGGCAGACCCCAGCAACAACAACAAAAAAAAAACAGATTCCATGCCCCAACACAAGGGAGAAGGAACTAGGATGAGAATGAATGGAAAAAAGTCGAGGCTCGAGGTGGCAGGAGAAATCCTTCTCCCATCTCACGCTACCAGGTACCCCTATCCAACAGGTACAAGGCCCTGGAGGACGAAAGGCAATCAGTGCATGGTGAAGGCAAGAATCCCTCTCCTCCAAAAATATTAATACAGTCAGAAAGGCCAACTCTCCATGTTGTGACCACTGGCAGGAGAGAAAAAGGAGGGTTATAGTCATGGGGCTTCCTCAGGACAGCAGAAAGAGGGTCCGATATGACCCTTCATTCAGTTCAACAGACTGGATCTCATTTTCAGTTTCTTTTTTAACTGAGTCCCCGTCTTCCAGTAGACTTCAGCAGTACTGATCCAAGTTGCAGACAGTAGCCAAAATTAAAATACAGGCAGAGAAGTCAAAAATTTCATGGTATCCATTTTACATGAATAGTGTCTTGTGTTTATTTTTATTCGTCTGTTCAAGTGTATTGTAGAATCTTGTTTTTGCATAAATCAGGTCATATGTCTTTTGACCTGCGCTTCTGTATGTTTACAGCTAATTGCAATAAGCAACAAACTCCTCAAAATAAAATTGTCCATATAAGCAAAGTCTCTACCTTGCCTAGGAAAAATTCGATGTGTGGGAAGGTGTTATGTGAATGTCAGTCTTGTTATATTCACAAACAAATAAAGGCAAGTCTATATTAAAACAATACATACTTCAAATTGGGTAGTGTTTTTTTTTTAAGTAGGATGCTCAAATGTTTGGATAATTATTCTGTGCGAATATTTACTCTAAGTGAGCAGTGGGAAGCTTTGTCTCTTCAAATATTGTGTTAAGCAAATTGGAAAGCAAATTAGGAAGTTACATTTTCTGTGTCTCTCCAGTAAACATCTGGGAAAACATCCGCGCTTAATGCTGTTTCAAGTGAATAGCAGGAAAATGTAGCAGTGATTCTCTAAATTCAGGTTTATTTTTTATGGTTTCTTTGTTGAGTTCCCAGAGTATTTCTGAACAGAAGGGTGATTTGGTAGGAAGCAATCATGCAGGCTTCCCTGAAAAGATAGTACGATAGGCATAAAGGGTATAACAGACTAGGTTTAAGGGGTTCTGTTCTGTTAAACTCAAGCCAACGTCCAGCAATGTCCATGGCCTTCAGAACTTGCTATAAACATAAAAATTAAATATTGTAATATATACCATGGAACAAATAACAGAGTTATTCTTATTATTGAATTGTCAGGCAGAATGAGGGAACAGTTCATTGTCGCTGTATTTATTGCCAAACAGTAGGAAGGAATTACTCGGGGACCACGTATCTGCAGGGGCAGTGCCTGATAACAGAGTTAGGGTATGGTTTGATGTAGCAGGTAGAGCAGCAGTAACACTGAAAACCTGAGATACATAAGGTAGACACCTGAAAAGGTGTTTGAAATGTGACCCTGACTAAAAGCAGAAAGGAGGTCTAGGCAGAGGTTTGGAATCACAGCTATCCATTTCTTGCCTCATGGATACGAAAAAAAAAAAAAATGTTTTTTGAGCATCCACTTTTGCTTGGTGATTTTCAGCAGGTGTGAGTATGGCCCAATGTTATATCTCTAGAGATGCAGAAACCAGCTTGCTGTCAGCAAGTGTTTTTCAGCACAAACAGCCTGCAATTAATCCTGTAGTCAAGTCAGGATGCCAGCAGGGGCTCAGAAGAACCCTGGAACATTATTCCAGTCAGCAGAGAGGGGTGGATGATAGACACAATGTTCTCCATTTCTGTGAGCTGCTAGGTAATGTATCATCCTGGAGTAAAGTAGATGGCTGTTTTCCATATTTTCATAGCTATGTTAGTAAGAAAGTCATTTGATGGTGTCAGTGTTACTGAAAAATGGTCAGATGGTTGTGGAAATCTATCATTCTTTCAAGAAACTGAGCTGGCTGAGGAATGACAGGGAATTCAGACAGGACATGGCTGTTACACAAGGGTGAAATTTGGAGAGCTGAATAAGGAAATGGACTTGCATCTGATGGTGATGACTATGGAAAAATACAGTAAGTCAGGCTGCTTTGAGCAATGGGCCTTCCATCAACATTTAGCAGTGTGAGAAGAAGCAGCTCTGTTTCTTCGCCTTTTTGAAACGTCCCACTTGGAGTGCAGAGTGGTGTCTTTGAGATCCCTACCAAGACGTGGAGAGGAAGAATGTATGCAGCAATAAAGAAATTGTTGGGCAGAACATGAAAGAAGCACAAATTCCTGTACAGGGGACTGAAAGGGACAGGACCTTCCTCTAATCACTTTTCAGGAGTTAAGGGTCCCTCCTGAGAAGACAAGCTAGAAGTGTTTTCACATTCCTTATAATAGGGGCAATAGGACTTGTCACTGCTTGGAATTTAACTTTGATAACAGTTCTTGAAGAAAAGAATATATAAAAGCTATTAACAAAGATGGCTCCAGGCAATTGCTAATTAAGCAGATGTGAAATGTTACTCTGTGAAAGTACCACTTAAGAAAGCCCTGGGAACTACAGCAATATTAGATAGAATGTTCTGCCAGCATTTATACCCTTGGGATGCATCAGTAAATGGTCAGTATAGGCCCACAGTTATGTTCTGTGAGAAATGACTTAGCAATAAATATTGTGGCTCCAGCACATGCTCAAAATATGCGACAACAAACCAGCGTTTTGGTTGCTGTTGCATTCAGGCTCCTGGGAAAATATTTCTTAAATAAAGTCCTGTCACTGGTTGCTCAACATCTCTTCAGCGTTTGAGTGGTCTCACACAGTACTAGGAACTGCTAGAGTGGGAAACAGACTAATCACAGGTAATTGAAAACACTGATCCATTTGCTATGTGCTGGCAGAATGGCAGAATGGGGCAGTGAGTGAGACAAATTTATGATGTTTTCAGCACTAACTGCAAAGCCAAGTGTTCCACTGGAAGAGAAAAAGAGAGATACTGATGCAGAAGGTGACTTATGCTGGAAATCAACACCATATACAACCATAAGAAAAAATTGCATATACAAGAGAACTGGGAGGTGGATGTCATAACCTGTTGACTCAATTTCATGCCAGCTGCCTGACAATCTTACCTGTGATCTGATCCAACTGTGCTTTGACTGTGAACACAGTTAGAGCCAAGAATTAGCTAGCCATGTCAAAAGGTGAAATGCCATCAAAGGAGCAACAAACTGCTTCCCAACCTTCAGCAAGAAGTTAAGTCCTTAAGCAGATGTCTTCCTTTTGTTTTGTATGCCTCTCTCATAGCTCAATGGGTTGGTAAATGTGCCTTTTCTACAATTGTGCTTGGTTCCAGTTACCTTTTGCATCTGGTTCTGCAATACAAACAAATAACTGGTAAGCTGGTCATATGTCTGGATAGAGAAAATGAAAAAAACTTCACCACCATTGTTTGAGCATGGCAATCACCACCCTTGGAGATATTCAAACTCCACTAGAAAAAGTGCCGAGCAACCTGACCTAGTTTTGCAGTTAGTTCTGCTTATGAAAGGTGATGACAAAATCTGGCAAGTGAAGTCAAAGGTTATTTTCATCTGAGATACTTTCTGAATTCAGTAACATTGTCTCCTGTTTCTGAAGGCTTCAAATAAATTGTTGTAAGTTCAGACTGCCTATTTGAAGGTCCTCATATAGGGGAAAAGAAACTGGATTTGGGGAGGTTTGTTTTTTTGTTTGTTTCCTCCTGTTGCATCCAGAGCATAAGAGCTGCACTTTTGCACTTTTGCTTTTCATGCTTTGCAGGGTATTCGGACTTCTCTTTCAGTTGGCTAATCAAAGGCAGAGCAGTTCCCTCATATCTGACCGTCTCTGAGAAAGACAATGAGGTCTTAAGGCAGTCTGGCACAGCAGGCACCTGCAAGCATTATGCAAGTAAAACAGATTGCAGATAACAGCGAGAAGGATTGATATTACATGAAATCAACCAGAACTTATTTCACAAAGGAATACTAGCTGTTTTACAGACCATCGCTATTTCAAGTCCTTTCATGAGCTCAGTGAAATTCTGCATACTGTGCTTCCTACATGTTTCTTTATAAACATATGCCTTTGCAGTAGCTCGCCTTTCTATCAGAATTTAGAATGTTGTTAGCAATAGTTGGTACATATAGCAAGGAAGTAAATAGTTTGTTGTATTTAATGTATTTTTCTGGAATGTTGGCCTACAGGGTTGGTATGCAAATGATCCAAATTGGTATGGCACAGCAATGCTGTTTGCCATCAGAAAAAATCACTGTAAATGACATAATACAAAAAACTGTACACTGAAAAATCACTGAAAAAAAATGCTTTCTGCAATACTGAATACTCAACTTTTAAGAGGATTTATAGTGTCTCAGCACATGATTTTGGAGTATGTAGAACATTAAATTAAACATCATTCTCAATCTATGTAAGCAGTTCATAGAGACATAGATGTTTCCAGTCCAACTGAGTGGGGCAAAAGGTCATAATGTAGAGGAATTATCATGAGGTTGTTGGATAAGAACTGAGTACCTGATAAGAAATACATTGTCATATCAAGACTATGAACTGTCCATAAATGAGCAGAACATAGGCTCATCTTAGCTAGTATTCCCCCTCGAGAGACAGGCTGAAGCTGATATGTTAGACGAAAGTGAACTCTTGGGTAATACAACAACCCGTTGTGATATGATAGACTGTAGTAAAAGGAATTTCCTTCCTGACCTCTACAGACAATTAGCTTCCTCCTTCCAGCATGAAGTTAAATGACCCATATCATTATATTCGCTGGCATAGTCATAGTGATAATTTTATTAATATTAAATTCAATCACGGAGTTAAGTTGAAGAACTGCTTCCAGCATCTCATGATGTGTTCAGTTTCAGAAATTGCTCTCTCGTGTTCACTGATGGGCTAATGGATAACTCCTTCTGTCAATACATGTTGGAGAAAAAGCATCAAAATAATTTCACATGAAATTGAATGGTCTGCAGTGATTAAAAGTGAAATTACTCTGACAGTTTAGAGAAATAGCTACCTGCAAAGCTGCAAAGGAGTATGTGAAGATGTCAGTAAGTTTCTCATTAATGTCATTTTAAGAGCCCAAGGAAAAAAAAATCCATTTCATTCATGGTGCACTATCTCAGGAAGCAGTAATAAAATGTAATTTTCAATCTCAGTCTTCCACTCTCCACCTGCAAAATGTGCTCTTGCTTTTCAAAATAACATAATTGTCCTGGGTAATTCTTAATACAATGACAGATGTTTTGGTGGACATATAATGTAGCAATTGGAGCATTTTAATAGACAATTTTGAAAACAGGTAGTTATTTTTTTCCAAGCTAAAACTGCCTGAAACTTTTTGCGGACCCCTGGCAAGATACAGGCAAACTTGGACTGATTTGTATTTTGTTCTCCACAAGCAATAAGAACTTGATAGTGAGCAGCCTTTGAGGTGTTGTGATGTGCTTGTGATTGCAGGTACACAGTGACAAACAGTCAACATGTTTCTTCAAAGTAGTATTTTTCCTCTATAAAAAGATATTCCACTTCAATTTTAATTCCTCCATCATCAGCAGGATGTCCCCAGATACGACAAAAGAACATGTGGGTTGTAGCCAGTTCAAGCCCATTGCTGTCTTCAAAATTCTTTTGTTATTTGCTTAGTTTTTGTATTTTCTGTGGGGTGAGTCCTGTATGAACTCCCCCATGCTGGTCTGGCTTGCCATTCATGCTCTTTTGCTGAACTTGGGGAGAAATATTTACACAAACATTTGATCCACCAACTGACATAGCTAAAACAAAGGCCAGCCTCCAGTCCCCTTGGCTTTGAGATAAATACAGGTTTCTGTACAACACCTTGCCTTCATCCCTGAGCTTCATGGGCACTTCACCCTTGCCCATCTTTTCTGAGCCTTCTTCCATTGCAGGGTTGTATTGGTCAGTCATACCCACTAAAATATCAGCCATGCCCAATTATTCAACAGGATCACATGGATGCTATATACCAGTCTTAGACAAAGCGTCTCCTAGCCTCCATAAGAACGATCTAGTATCAGGCCTTTGCATGTATCTGGGAAGCTGCATTTTGTCTATGTCAGTGAAACAGTTTGGCCTTGCAGCTAGACCTCAGTAAAAGTTGCAAGAAGGAGACCTGATGGGATATGGCAGGCTGCTTTCCAAACTACACCACACTTTCCATTCGTAACTGCTCTGAAGCAGATCTAAAACTCTGTACAAGAAGCAGTATTAGTAAATGTGCCACTGGGCACCAAAGAAGGAGATTTTAACTTCATCCTTGAGATGAAAGCTATGGAAGTCACTAGCAGTAAAGCTTTATTATCTGATGTTCTATGTGGTCTCCTGTGAAAGAAGTACAGACAGGTTAGGTGGGAATGCCTGGTATGGGGATAAAACGTGACTAAGATAAAGTTACCTTACAATAAGAAAAAGCAAAGTAAAACTTACCCAAAAACAAAGCCTAAGCAACTACAGCAGACATAGTTCATTGTTTAAAAATGTTTTAAGTTTAAGAAGATAAGAAGTCTCAAAGTTTAAGAAACTTTTTCAAGCTTAAACTCAACAAGTGCTTTCTTTGTTATTAAATACTGTGACCTTTTTATGAAGCTTAATTTATGTGAAGGTCTCCACACAAATTAGCTGTAAATCTGAAAAACAAGCCATATTGAAACTTACAAATATCATTATGATTTGATATCAGAGGCAGATTTCAATTAAAACATATACCCCTTGGTCCCTGCTTTTTCTAGCAGGAACCACCATCTGTTTTCTGAAAAGCCCTGTAACAGATCTATGCAAAAATAAAGTAGGCTAGTCAGGTTATGAACTCTGCTCAGAAGCGTCACACAGAGGAAATCTGACTTGGAATAAAATTTTTCCCCCCCTTTTTTTCCAGATTAAACCCAAAATGATGAGATGTGAGTCTTTAAAATTCACTGGAAAGACTACACTGGTATGCATGCTGAATTTTGTCTGTTGTGTCATTTTTTTTTAAGAAAGATAAAACATTTAAATTAGTTCTGTAAATAACAGCAGTAATGAAATGTCAATCACTGTGCAAATCTTGGATGGATAGATTTGTTGAGGTTTCATAGGGATAAAATAGTCTTTGTTGTGATATGGGCTCTCTTCACTTATCTCTGCAATTTTTTTTTTTTTAATTTTTTTTTTTTTTTTTTTTTTGTTCTTTCATGTCCTGGAATTTTGTTATATCATAATAAAAGCAAATTTTAAAAAAACTTAAGGAAAAAAAAGAAAAAAAAATGCCATGGTATGAGACTATGAGTGCTTCTCTGACATTCTGTGCTACAGGAGAGGAGATAGAATATGTGACCTTTATAGCATCAGTCATTTTTTAAACTTAATTGGAAAAAAACAGAGAATAGCTCCAGAGGAAAATTCTTTCAGAGCACTTTATGAGTAGACTTTTAGTATTAAGTCAAGGAAATTGATGTACTTGAAGAAAGAGGGCACAAGTGAAGGAGAATTTGCCGATCTACACAGCTGTAGGCAGCAGAGACGTATTACGCGCTCACATTAATCTTTTCAAAGGACATGAAATTGTATGGAAACAGTTTTGTAATCACAGTATTATAGTCCAGCAATCAATAAATACTCTGTGAAATGTTCCCTGTAGTGCTGAAGTGTTGAATATGCTTCTGAAAGAGTTTTAAAACAACTGTAAAAAGCAATGCAAACAAACAGAAATTAAGTCAATGAGGTCCCAACAGTATAAAACTGTGAATTTAGGCATAGTCCTGCTCCCAGTAAGGTCAATGATAAAATTCTTGTTGATTTTTTACAAAAAAAAAAAAAATCTCTTAGTTGCAGCATATGGTCAGGTCTTTTTTTAAGTCAGGGCACTAATATACTGTCTCTCACTCAGGATGCGACTAATATTAAACAGAATGAATGTTATTTGAAAGCCATGCTGTTCAGGCATTCCACTGTTATTAAATGAAAGCACTGGAAATGTCAGCAGTGAAGTGCTTAATTTAGCTTTCTTCTTTTGTAAATATATTTCCAAGATGTTCTGAAGTATGTGAGAAGACAGTGAAAAGAGAAAGAAGACAGTAAAAAGTCGAGTTTGTGCATAATGTCTCAGATATAGAAGAGAATTTGCAGTGCCTAGATTTTTTTATGCACTAGAGAAACTATTTACTGTCCAGTGCATCCTAATTTGACCTCTTGTCTTTTTTTCTTGGTGACCACATCATGTAGATTTATCAGGCAGTAGCTTGGTGACACAGTCCAGCATCAGATTATATTGAAAGCTTTGCTTCTACTGATTGTCTGATTATCACTGTGGAACTTCTAAATTGAATGGCTTTCGTACTGTAAGTTTAAGATCCTGTACCTGATACTACTAATGGACACAAAGCAATATAAATTGTCAAAGAAAACATGTTGAGCAGGGAAGAGGAATGTCTTTTTTTTTTTTTTTTTTTTTCACTAAGATAAGAAAGAGACTGAGGACTTCCAGTATTACAGTAAAAGAGACAAATTCTATTTGCAGGACTCTATTTGTGTCTAGGATGTCTATTTGTGTCTAGAGGGAGAATGCTGTGCTTACAAAAACGCTTTAAGCCATCTGAAAAAAGGTAGGTAGATGTGTTAGCTACCTCTTTGCAGGCATACCTTTTTCTCCTTATTATTGCTGAAGGCAGGAATGGATTAAGGTGCCTTCAGATGCAAAAGAAGGATTTGTCACCATGTTTACAGAACCTGCGATGGCATCCCAAGCATGACAGTTTGGAAAGTTTGTGTCTTTTGAAGCCACAGCCTCAGGGAGCATTGCTCTTTTCCTTTGACACTCACTATATGTACATGGGGGACTGGGCAAGAATCAGTGGAGACTACAAGTTCTATTGCACCTGGAACAAAAGCCAGGACAAGCAGCAGCAGTGAATGAAATTGTTGTCAACCATGTGCTAAAAAGTTTTGTACTGAAATATCATGGTTTTCATCTGAATTTTCTATAGAGAAATCAGCAAGGTGGCATGGGCAGGATATTATTGAGAAGCACTACCTTCTATCAAGAACTGAACTATTCTTCTCCTGTTTATTTGATCCTTTTCCTGTTCAGCCTGTGCCTGGCCAGAGTATTTCCTACAATTTTATTTCTTTTGGATTTGATTGTTAGGTTAAGAACTCAGTGGATATTTGTTGATTTCCTTTTAGATATTAATGATAGGACTGCCCTTACCAATAACTGTGCCTAACCAGCTGAATACACATACTCTGTGCACCATCCTTTGAGAGGACCAAAAAGAGGGATTTATCTGCACTGAGCACAGTGGGGGAAAGGTCATCTCCTAATACAAACTAAAACATTGTTCTAAAATCAATGACCAAAACAATGTTATCTATTCTTGAATGACAGATGCCTTAGTAAAAAACTTTAAAACAGCCTGTGGTTGCATGCATGGAGTACGTTAACACTCCACAAGCAGCAAGCTATGTTAATAATGATACAAAATTATATCTATAAGCAAATTTGTTGTTGTTCATGAAGCGCTAAAAGCAACTTCAATGTCAAACAGTCTCAGTTCATGTCATTGATAAAACTCAGGTTTAAATGTTTACATATTTTCTGCAAAGTAAGAGCCTGTTATTTAAGTTATTTAGTTAGCTTGTTATGCTATTCCCACTTGGGAATATCACTTAATATCTCTTAGCCTTGGACAATATCATAGCTCCAGATGCAGCTTGATGTTAACGCTAAAGCAATAAAAGAGAAAACTGTCCTGAAACAGGGTAGTCCTGGGCTGTTCTCCCTCTCTGCCTCAGCTAGCTAGCTATAAGTTCCTGGACCCTTGTTGTGTCAGAGCCAGGACTGCGTGGTTTTGGCAGAAAACTTTTATTTCTCTAGATTTGTTTTCTACTACACCAGCTATCTGTACTCAGTCACTCAAATGCTCTCTAAGCACAATATAGCCTGGCAAACAGGATGACCGAGTGTCTCAGAGTAGGGCTATGCCTTAAAGGTGCCTTAATTACACATTTTCAATAGCTGTTTGTAGAAAAAAATACAATTACTTTTGATACATGGGTGCTGGGAAGCAGATTCCGATTGCCTACAAGCTCTACTTGCACTGGAGGGTTCATGAGTGCCTATTACACATTCAGCTCACAAATGCAAGTCGAAAACTGCTGATGCATGTGGTGAGACATTTTGCTCAGGAAGACATAATGATGGAGAGATATATGTGAAGATCAATGCTCTTTGTAGTTCTACAGAGGATGCAAAAGGACCTTTAGAGAAATGCCAATGAAGTTTTGTCTAGAGAATAATCATCTGGCTAGAGTAGGCTGGCAGCTGCTGAGCCAGCAGGTCCTAACTATGGACCATGGGATCAAAGGTCTAAATGCTAAAGCAAGGATTATATAGCAATAACAGGGAAGAGAAAAATATTTTCTGATTAGTTATTCGAGCCAGGCTCCTCTGGTCCCACTTTGTTGTTGTTGTCTTATTCTTCAGCTCATGCATGAAGTGTTGTCCATAGCCCTGAGCTGAAATAGATGTTTGTCTGCGTGCAGGTTTTAGAAAATGAGTCTTTCTACATAGAAATGTAGACACACCAGAAATATGTTATTAGTCTTGACTAGTGGTGTCTCTGTATGTTCAAATTATGTAAGTGAAACTACTACCTCCCACAAATATGCCTTGTCTGCTATTATTTCTAGTTTAAACTATGAAAAATTTTAATATGCTATATGAATAGCATCAAATAGTTTGTCACAGTGAATATAATATAGATATGTTTACGCTGATAAATAAAGTTCTGAAAACTACTTGTAATGAATCTTTTGAATATGTCACCCATTATGTTTCAGTGAATTATCTCTATTCTATACCAAACAAATGTCTTGAAGTAATCTATAAAAGATCAGTTATCTTATTTAATTAGAAGCACTGATCTTCATCAGATCTTCATGGAATTATAATAAAGTTTAGGATCTGTAATTCCAAAGCACAGCAGGCAGTGAAAGAATGGAAGAAAAAAAAAAAAAAAAGAAAAAAAAAAAGATGACTCAAAGTAGGAAAATAAGGAACTGAGGTGAATCTTTTCTCTGTCAAATTTTCTGGGAATATTTTAAAATCCTCTGTGCAGCGCATAACCTTTCCTAAACCCTCCATTACATCCAGCGATCTTGACGGTTGCTTTTTTCCAAACAGGGACTTGGGAGAGGAAATTGAGCAAAAAAAAAAAAAAAGCATCCCTGCTTTCATATTTTGTAATGAAAGTATTGAATTCTGAATCTCATCTTATCTGTGTACTGCAATGGGAATTGCTCAGCTCACAGCTTGGCAAACTGGTGCGAACTGCTGTGATAATGTAGCCTGATTTTGTGACTGAGGTAGGCATTGAGCCTTCCCTGACGAGCTCTGTTTATGCTCGTATTTCTCTCCTGATGCAAACATTGCAAGGGATAAAGAATCTAACAATATTTTTGGGAAAAAAAATATTCTAGTGATTAATGACATTACTGCTACGGCAGAGCCACTTCTTTCTGATCTGTACTTTTTCTGTATCAGTTTTCAGCCACTGACTCATATAATTCCTTTACTAATTAGAAGACTTTCTCCTTCTATGTACTTAAGGACTACATTCAAGACAACTATTAATTTTTTTCACTAAATAGATAGAATTTGAAGAAATATTTATATAAGTATTTCCCAGACATTGAGTCATTCTTGTGCTTCTTTTCTCACAAACACTCCCCTGGAGCTGTGACAGCAGCACTGTGCTCAGCATTTGCAGTCCTGGCAAGCTCAGGGGTGATGGAATCAACCTGCTCTCATTGGAGATTCCCCTGTTCATAGATGTGAGGATTAAACTATTCCTTTGGGCAACCCATTGAACTTGGAACTATAGTAGTGCTTCCAGTGAAATAAAATGATCCAGAACGACAAGGGTATCTATTTAGCTTATTTATGTACAGCATTAAACAGTTAAATAAGGTTTGGCCTTGCACATGCAGAGGTCTCAGTTTGCTTAGTCCTTTGACAGCAATTAAGATTTAGCTTATTAGATCAGGATTTCCTTTTAAGACTTTTCCTTTCTCTTTATGGAAAACTAAAGATTTGGCAGCCTTTAAATGGTAACAACAATAAAGACTAGTCTTCCTGAATGAGAAAGCCACTTAAAAATAAGCTGAATATCATTGTCATGATGATTGTTAAAGTCTGATCCTACTTCTTTACAACAAAATAAACATGCACACACAAGGAAAAAACAATGAATCATAAATCAACCATGCAATAGTTGTTTCCAGTGACAACCTTCATCTACAACTTTTCTTCTGCAAAGAATGCCCTCTGAGACCTGATGCTTTTGTATAAATGTAGTGCTTCCTGAAAACTTCTCTATCTGCATGTCTGGACAAATCAATATTGTTAGGAATCCCTGTCTACGCAAGGTTTTTCATAATGAAGGGCAAAATCTGTGAGACTGGAAAGAAAAGAGACAAAGTAAGGAGGGAAGGAGAAGGACCTTCAAGGAAGGGTCCCGCCTCCTGTGTTGGGGAGGTAGGCAAAGACAATGAACTTTTCTGGGTCCTTGTCTTTCTTCTTAGCCGGGTTGGGGCAGTCTATAGTTCAAGTAGTTGGCTTGGCAACTGTGAAATGAGTCTGGCTTCTGCCAGCTTTCCCAGCATTGACTACCTCTCATGTCAAATCATGCTTTTAACAGGATACACAAAGCTGCTGTGAAATCTCCCTTTTTAGCAGCCCCAAAAGTGTGATGTGAGAAATTTTGTCACTATTTTCTTTCTCCCATTTGACTACTTTTAGTTCATTACTAACTGACCCATTGGTGTTCTTGGCATCATTTATGAATGTCGTCAGTAGGTCATTTTGTTCAGTCTAGTTCAGCTGCCTTATCTGTTTTTGGGTTTTTTTTTGATCTTTATGAGCAGTTTTATATAAGAGTTTCATGCTGTCTAGATCACAACGAAGTTCATGTTCATTTACCATGACCAACAAAGCTTGCTAAGAGCTATTGTTTTCTATCAACTCTGCATAACCTCATTTCTTCATTTAAACAGATATTACTTTGTATTTGGCCATATTAAAATTCAGACTGTTTTATCTGCCAGAGTCCTGAAGGGCTTTGTAACTAGTAATAGCACCAATCTCAAAGCAGGATCAGCCCCTTCTGGAATGAGCCACAGAGTCCATATTTTGTAGCTGTTGGATGATGAATAGTTTCAAGCTTGAGCTCGTAAATATCAAGCAGTTTTTCTTGGTACGAAAGATTTTTTCAGGAATCTAAGCATTTTTTCATGCTTGATTCTACAATAAATAAAGTCATGTTAATGTAATATTGTCATCAAGGCTTGTAAGGTCTGGCTGAAAGGGGCGATTTTGAAAGAATCCTCTGAAAATAGCAGTGTGGGTCATCTTACCCCATTACTCTTACTATAGCTGTTTCACTGAACTTGGTATACTGAGAATGGAAAATTATACCCCCCCCCTTTTTTTTTTTTTCCCCATAATTGATGAGATCAGAATAGGGATTTGGGATACATGAGTACCCTGAAGATTTTAAAAATATCACAGGAAACCACAAATGGTTTCTTACACACATTGCAATGTGCTTCCTCTACAAAACAGGTCAAAAATAGTAATTCTATAGGAAAGCGATTTAAATTGTTAAACTATAGCTCAGACACCCTGTAGGCAGAGCATTTTCAGTGAAATCAAAAATAAATCCACTTCATCTCTACCTAGCTTTTGATTGGTCAGTACTTTCACTGCCTTACTCCAATCCACAATCTGAGGATTTCATTGTTATTTCAACACTTAAACATGCTACTGATATCTAACGAAATGGAATAAAACCAGTGATGTGTCCAAAGAAGGCGATTCTTGAAAGCAAAACTTGTAAGAGAGAGCAAGAACTCTGAGTGCTGATGTTTAGCATCAGTTTCAGTATCAAAAAATTCCATACACTTTCTACAAAATGCAATCCGTGCAAACTAGATGCTTATGTGTAACTCATGTAACCCGTAGAATACAAAGTATTGCCAAAATTATCACATAAGGAATATGTAAAGCAAAAGATCTTATGTAATTTATTGATAGGGATAATACTAGAATTCTGATAGTAAAAATAGATAGAGAACAGGTAATTTTATTACTCTACTGGCTCATCACAAGAATATCCCTATATAGTGTATACAAGAGCTGTATTTCTGCTGAACTTTGGCTAATCTGCTACTGGGATAGCTCCTCAAAGTGTGTTCTCCTTTCCTCTTTGTTTCCATCTTGGTGCTATCGGAAATGCTACAGGGGGATCCAAGCATGACAAAGGTAATGTCCTGGGTGGGAAATCTGAGCATAGGACTCAGATGAGGTCAATAGGTAAAGTACATTAGCAATTCTTCGAGCAGGGCTTGGCACTCGTGATTCTTTTGCTCCTACTTGTCTATGATCATGTCTGCAAAGTCATGCTCACTGCTGTTCTCAATTCCTCTCTCCAGTCTACTGCATTTTGAATATTTTTAACATGACTATCAATTTCAGTGCTTTCACCCAGAACAGCCAACAGCTGAGCACTCTCCCAGGACGTTCAAAGAGCAAATTTAAACTGTGTCACTTTGCAAGGGGAACTAGACTGAGGTTTACCATAATTCTGGAGTGGGGAGGATTTTCCCAGTGCAAACTGCTGCATTAAAACAGATCAAGTTCACTGCTTTAAAACTCAGTCATGTTTAGGGCCACGTATGGTTCTCTTACACTTTCAGCACGTCTATCATATTCACCTCTCCAAAGAAGGAAGGGACCTTAGCTTCAAGCATTCTCCTGGTCTCACGTAAAGATAGATACTAAGCTCTGGTCTGTGCAAAACATTGTCGTCTTTTGAGAAAATGCATGAAAAGATCTTTAAGTTTGTGAAGAACATTCAGGTGTCTCCAAAATTCATACAAGGACTAAACTAAGGTTTTCAGGAACATAACTTGAGAATTAGAAAGCTAAATTCTCTTTTATTACCCTGATAGACATCAGAATACACTTTGGATCTAGTTCTGAGATTCTGCTTTGTTTAAGAAATAGTAGCTGCTTAATCACTCAGAGGCTTGTACTGATGAGAATATTAAAGCACTCAATTCTAAAAATGGCCTTTTTTACCATGTCACATCAGTCATTTACTCAGCATTGCAAGGAAAGAGAAAATCTAAGTTATTGTTGTTATATTGTTGAACTGTTCAGTTGGATCTCTGAGTGCTTTAAGGGCACAGAAACAATATACTATAAATAATGGACCTCTCATTTTTTTCCCTAGGATATCTAAGCAAAAGGTAATATCTTTGGATTTAGTAGGTACTTAAGTTACTACTCTTCTATCTTTTGAAAATTGTTCCTAGATTAAGGTTTGACTGCAAACACTTTTTTGCAGGAACTTGGATAACTGGTTATTAAAAATTCAAGACATAGCAATCTGCTGTTCCTGATCTAATAGCAATTTTGGAATTAAATTTATTCCACAACTGGGAGAACGTAATTTATTAATTTAATTTAGTAATTTCAACTCTGTGTCACTTTCTGCATGACTCAGTTGTGCAAGCTTCAAACATGAGCATTTATATACACAAAGCTGGATCAGTGGGTTCCTTTTTAAAAGCAAAGGCCCACTGTCTATAAACAAACATGTTAAATTGAAAATGGGTCCATCTCTTTTATCACATTAATTCAGCTAGGTGTAAAAAATGTTGATTCCTAGTAAAGTGTGTAAAGAATGAGCTTTAGGGTAGTACCCACTGCTTGCTGTGGATAATGAGAGCTCTGCTGTATAAAATTTGTTTCCTACGTACCAAAGCAGTCTCTTTAATTTTAAATTCAAGTCACAAAGCTGAACTAGTTTTCCTTCCCCCCCACACTTTAAGATGCAGAAGTGACCTATTCTACACCAACAGCCCTTAAAAACTATTGCTTGAAGGTGCCATTAGCATTTTCTAGGCCCTCCATTCTTATGGCAGCCATCCTTTTAAAAATACTCTGGCAACTACTGTATAAATCTGTAAAGAAGCAAGGCACAATTAGTGTGGTCAAACAGGAGCGACCACAGGAACAAGATGATTGTGATTATCTTCAAGTACTTTGACCTAGTGGTTCTTTAGTTAGTGGTCTGATTAATTATTATGTAGAAAAGACTACAATATAGTGAACAAAGCATTGCCCTTTCAGTTCTGAACTGCAGGAAGACTGGAGTGAAATACAAGAAAAGAATGAATAAACTTTTGTTGCTGAAATGAAAACTAAAATTTTGCAGTTGTTTGCATTTCACTTCTGCATTCCTCTTCAGTTTATTTAATGAAAAAAGCATTCATTTTAAGAATACATGACTATATATCTACTACACCTTCTCCCTCACAGTGCTTTTAGCACACAGAAAACAATATTCATATTAGCATATCAATCAAAAAGGCATGCTAACAATGTAATGCTTCTGTACCTGTAAAACAGCATTACAGTAACAATAATTCAGTGGTAAAACATATTTGCCTGCAGAAACAAAGAACTACAATAGCTCAGAGAGTCTGAGAAAATTTTCTCTTTCTTAGATCTATCCTTTATAGTATAAGTATTAGGACTATGTTAGATACTTTATATATTTAAATTTAAAATATTAAAGCTGTTATGAATATTAGGGATGCAAGTCAAGTACTTTAACCAGTGTTATTACTGCCAGTGCAAATGCCAGCATTTTCTTACGTGAATCATTAGCTGCAGAGACATGTTTAATGATCCACAGTTCCTTTGAGATATGAATATCCAGCTAAGTTCTGTTTGGCCTTTGGCTAAGCCAACCAGCTGAAAGGAAGTGATGAAGCCTGTTTGATTACTGCAAGGCTGCTGACAGATGGTCTTAATATCTCATTGATAGGTATGTTCCATGCATCACCAGTAGAGAGTTTGATATTTAGAAAAAAGAAACCTTTGTACGGCCTGTGGATTTAATATCTAAAACCACAGATATCTCCTAGGAATGGGAAATCTATGCCAGTTTGAGTGAAGAATTCAGTTTTCTTTCAGTTGAAAACGAAGTTGACATTTTGCATGTGCAGTTTGGGTCAACAAACTGATGCTAATCTATTTTTTTTCTATATTTTTTTCTCTCTCTCTCTTCTTTTTTTTCCCTAAGATTGCATTAAGGTACTAAGAAAGGTAATAGGCAATAATGGGTAAATATAGGCATTTTGAATTTGTAGTGGGCAATTACTTAGAATGCTGCTTTTTTAGGCTCCATTGTAAAAACAGAAGGCCAGGTTTACAGCCGTGCTAAATAATTGGTATTCCCTCTGATTTTGGTAAGATACAGTCATTTACACCATCTGAGATTCTCTTGCATTTTTCACTCTAGAATGTCATCCATTTCTAGTCCTTTAAAGATTAAGACAAATGAAATGAAACAACAAAGAACATAAGAAAAGACTAAATAAACCTTTTTAAAAATAAAGAAAAAAAATTAAAAAGAACTTAAGGAGTTTTTCTGGTTTGGGTCACTTCTTATTTTAGACATCTTTTGCTCATCCCCATGGTAAATTGAAACATTAAGCTGAATATAAATGCAAATAGCCTCTGAGGTTGATTCAATATGCTTTAGTAAATAACATTCACATGATGCATAGTATGTGCAACAATTTATCAAGATCCTAATTCAAAGTTCTTAGCTTCCTAATTAAAAACATTTCTGTGTGTGGTAGTTTCCTATTTTGCTGATTTTATATCCAAGCAGGTGCATTTGTAAATCTTGGTTTATGAATCATTTTTATAGCCCATTGAAGAGAAAAGATAGAAGGAAACTTCCACCTTTATGAAATTACCATTCTGATGGTATATAAAATTGCAGGCTTGCTAAATACTAAAGAAGGAGAAGCAATAACATCTAATCCATCCAGAATTATTCCCTACTGATTGGTGGATTTCTAAAAGGATTCTAGGGCTTAAATAAATTTGTTTAAAATATCTTTATTTCCATACAACGATGACATGAGATAAAAATATTAACAACGTGATCATCCCACAAGGTCTTTTTACAACCATCCTGCTGGCAATTTAATAAAAGGGTTATTAAAGGTGTTCGGACAAGTTGCCCTGCCCTGCACCTTGGCATAGCTGACAGAAAATGATTTTAACCTCCTTTTTTACAATTCACACATTTTTACAAATGTGTGAAAAAAATTCTACTTTTTTAGAGACGATGTAAACAGAAAATGCTACGCTCTCGTCAAAAAAAATTGCTTTGAGATTAGAGTCTACTCTTCAGATAGAGATTTTTATCTGAGATCTAATGCAGCATTGAAATTCCTTGTATAATGTTAATGTGTTTCTTTTTGTGCATGTGTGCCTATATTTAACATTCTTGATTTTTTCAAACTAATATTCCTCTGTGGTGATGTGAGTCAGCTCAACATTTAAAAGTAGGAAAAGGCCAGTCTTCCTTGACATTGATATATCTTTTATGTTTGAGATATATCTTTTATGTTTTCTTCTAAATGGAATCTGTGAAATTCTGATCTCTCATTTATCTCATAAATTAAATTCCTTCATCAGCCCATGGAGATCTATAGATTCTGGAAACCCAAAGAAAACGCAATCTGCTGAGAAAAAATATTTCCTTTTTTTTCCACTAGTTTTAATCTTTTTTATTTCTTTCTTTGAGTTTTCACCTTTTGCCTGAAAGAAAGAGTTTAAGTAGAGTTGGTTATGCAAAGTGAAATAATTCCAAAATAACCAAGGAAAAATAAAAGAATAATATACTGTAGCTAACATATAACAAATTTTTAAAGTACATTTTTAATATTCCATTGCTTAATTTATAAATCAGGGAAAAAAAGAGGTAGATTTTTATGAATATTTAGTGTTAACAAATATATTAGATATAGATCAATGTGTGGCATTGAGCACAAAAACTAATGCATGAGCCAGGGTACCTCGATAAATATTATAGTATTTATTAAAACACCAAACCAATAATATACTTCACTTTTAAGCTGAAAAATCTCTATGTTTGTATTTAAATGTTATTTTAAATGTTTTAAATGTTATTTAAAATGTTTTTAAATAAATGTTTTAAATGTTATTTTAATATATTTAAGTATTTAAATGTCCAGATTTAACAGGTTTTCCATATTGTCTGGTGACAAGACTGCCTTTACATTTTTGCAATGAAGAGAAAAATTCCACTTCAAATAATTCAGCTAACTATTTTGGCCATATAGTTTTATGATACTAATCCAAATGTTGCTCTTGTGTACTTCAACATTTCTTCCACCTGCATTTCTTGTGCTCTGCTTCTCTTTGATCTGAAAAATACACATGCAAGTTCTGAACCGATTACATAAAATATTCTCAGGAAAAGAACAAGTACCTCATTGCAAATGTAAATGTTCATTGCAATGCTTCTCGAATTCAGTGACTCTGCAGAGAACATCCCTATACAGGAAAGTAAATCTGAACAAGCATGTTTTCGTGATTGTGGCTTTTAGGCACTTATGGGGACATGCAATAAGGGGGAACTTCTCTTATAACATTCGTGTGTCTTCAAGCAACGTTCAATATCTGTAAGAGCAGATGAGTAAAGCGTAAATTTAATTTCTTTGTAAGACTGATATATATAGCACAATGTATGTCCTGTGGAGTCCAAAATCTTGAGGGGACTGAGAAGCAGATTAGCAGAATAAAGACCATGGGTTTCAGGATGGCAGACATTGGCTTGTTCAGGGAATTTGTAGTGGGGATCCAATGGGAAGAAGCTCTGAAGAACTCAGGAAAGGAGCAACGGAAATCAGGAGAGCTAACAGATCTTCGAAGACAACTTCCTCCAAGCCAAGACTGGGCCATCCTCATACTCAGAAAAATAAATTCACTATCCAGGTAACCAAATGCAGAATTCATGACTGAACTGCAACGCAAGAAGAACATTTAAAAGAGGTGGAAGCAAGCACAGGCTACACAGGAGGCTTACAGAAACATTTCATAGGCTTGAAGAGATGGTGCTAAGAAAGCCCATTGTAGCTACATATGAAACTGTCAAGGGATTTCAAGGGCTACAAGAAATTTTAGCACGACATTAAAAGTAAGAGAAGAGATGAAAAAAGTATGACCCCACCACTGAATGAGGTGGATGATTGGGGGAAGATAAAGGTGAGGTTCACAATGCGTTCTTTGTCTTGGTTTCCCCCACGTAGTCTTCAAGGTTTTTGGTCTCAGAGACACGGTTCTAGGAGGAGAACTAAGAGAAATGGAAGACTGAGTCAGAGATCTCTTGCGAAGTCTTGCTCTGTACAAGCCCATGGGACCTGATGGATCCAAAAATCCTAAAAGAAGCACCTGTTCTCACTGCAAAGGCATCCTTTATTATCCTTGAAAGTTCAGGAGACTGAGGATCCCACTGACTTGGAAAGGTAAATTTTACATAATCCCCTTCTGATACCCCATGAAAAGCCTTCTGAGAGCCCACGATAAGTACTTCTAATAGGCCATAATAAGCCCTCATATACCCCAAAGTAGTCCATCGATCAGTGACTGATGAGTTCTGGTCATTATTATTGCCACTGTCAACCCTTTCTCTTTAATGCTTGTGTGCCTGTGCATTTAAATTCTTTCTTTCTTTGTTTTCTCTTTTCTACTGAATAGTCCATACCTTAATAAATCACGAACCAGATGCTTACATTCCCTATACACTTATCATCATCAGTAGAATGAGAGATAATGGCCATAAACTGAAACAGAAGAGATCCCAGATGGATAACAGAAAAAAAAAAAAAAAAAATCGCTGTGAGAGCAGTCAAGGGTTGGAAGAGGTGGCCCACTGTAAAATCTCCATGATTCATAACCTGTCAGATTCCTGGGGTCTGAGTGCCATTAATTAGAAGTTGGGCACTTGATAATTAGCAGTTATATTTGCAGCAAAGAGATCACATATTTTGCACATATTGCTATATGTAAAATATCAAATGCAAAATGTTCCTATCGTAGATTTGTGCTCCTGTTGTATTTTGGGAAAAAAAAAAAAAAAAAAAGAATATCAAACCCATCAGTTAACAAAATGGTAGTCCATTTTCATAATAAATACTAAAGGTATACAGAAACATTACAATTTAACTTCAGTAGAACTACACTACATAAAGTTTCTAGATATGGAGTTTTCAAGGGTAATTCTTGATGACAAAATATAAGGGCTCTATTTGTATACAACAGTAAAAAGTTTGGCCAGATAAAATTGCTGATTGTAAGAGAAGACTAATGTAAGTATAATGGGAATAGAAACCAATCAATTTTAAATTTTGTAAAGTAGGAAGCAATATGCTTTTAGTAAGGTCACTTAAGATTGACTATGCACAAAAAAATTATTCAGTTAAATTGGCTCCTTCTTTTCACTGGGTATATGTAAAAAAATTTTTTTTTTCTTCTTTTTAATTCATTCAGCTTTCAGAATCATTCCATTTAGGCAAGTTTTGGGAGGTTTACAATTTTTTAATCAGCCAGTGAATTCTTTGCAAAGATGCAGTTCTACTTTCTCAAGGGATAAATAGCTATGATGTTCAAGCCACTGCTTGCTTATTGCTCATTTGCAAGGAAAAATGTTAATATCATTGGAAACTTTAGCTTTTGCACTTACTAGAATTTCTAGTTCAATTAATTAGGGAAGAAGTTACATTCCACAAATATCAAAACTGGCAAGATAACACTAATATGCATTTACTTTATGATGAAATATTCATAAGTTCCTCTCCACACATACTAGAGATATTTATGTCTAATGCCACTCTTCACATCTTTATATCTTTTGATTAATAACTCTTCTGTTTTGTGAACTCATTTGAAATGGTTATATGTAGTGAAAATCATTTTAGTTACTTTACATAAAATATTCAAGACCTAGGCAGTGCCTACAAGTCTAAAGCAGACATTCTTTTCTTTTTTTCTAGTGATTTTATTTCTGTCTTTTTTTCCTTCACTATTTCATCAATCACTGAGAATATGACTATCTCTTTCAAAGCAGCTTAAACCCACTACACAATTTCTGTAACTGCATTATCTAATTCTGTCCTATTAAACCTGCTTGGAGTTTTTCATTCCAAATGAATGGCTTCAACAGACAGTGAAGGCTTTTAATTATTAAATTAATTTTAACTTTCAAAAGTTGATTCATTCATTACTGTCCAAGAGGTTGTAACTTGGAATCTGCCCACTCTGCAGAGACATAGACTTTCACTGTTCCTTAGTTAAAATAGTTCCAATGAAATAAAATATCATATTCCAAACTGTTTTTCAACATAGCTTTGACTTAACAAAGCCTGTTTTCTGGCTAGTGAGTTATACAATTACCAACAACTTTCAGCTCTGACGCACAAGAGCTCCTGCAGTAATACCATAAATAAAATTAATGTTTGCAAAGCTGCCTGGATATTTACAGCTCTGCATATCTGATTGTAACATTTGTATAGTTAGCTGGGGTTTTATGCATGCACAGATAAGTGAAGAGCTTTCGTAGGCATGAGTTTGGGAACTGGCTGCAGTTTTAACCGATTAGATTAGGAAGCAAAGAGTGTATTAAGAATGGGAGAAAAATACCACATCAAGTGGGTTATAAAGATGCATGCATAAAACGCTGGTTTTGCAAAACAAGGGAAGATCAGAGCAGTGAAGTTGTAAATAATTCCTGCCACAGTTTCATTCACACTAGAGAGAACAGAGCATAACTCTGCTTTTCCCCAGCTGACCTAAAAGACTTGATTTGTTTCAAAGTCCTCGTGAGGTGCTTCTTTATAGCTCACTAGAATTGTATTACTTTAATTATTCAAATAAATACAAGAAATGAAAGGCTTTCCCTTTTTTGACTTTAGATATTAACATATGTCTCTCTGACACAGCCACTCCTTAGCATACATGGGTAAGGAAGAGAGTTTCGCTGCTTATCCCATAATCCCAGAGAGCTATGCATTGTCTTTTTATTGAATCTGGTAGAGTCTGTGATTGGTTCTCCCTAGTGCTACAACCACATTTCCAAAACAAAGCCAAGTAAATAAAAGGTGACATCTTCATCATAGTTCCGCATAGAAATGATATTTACCATCCCTTCCAAAACCTAACGTTCTGCAGGCAATAGAGGGTTTTTGTTGTTGCTGCTGTTGCTTTTTAAACAAAAACAAACAAACAAAAAGATTACAAAAGATGGAAAGAACAAAAACGAGATTAGGAAAACTTTGAAAATTAGCTACATGGGAAGAGCCAAGACCAAATGTTCATATTAAAGTCTGTTTTCTTGCCCAAATTCTGAAGAAAATTCTAAAAAGCAACGTGAAGAGGGCATTCAGAACCCTCCCCATGGCTTTATCCATGTCCTTTATCGTCAGCTCTCATACCATTCTCACTCCATGTCGGCCCACGCTGTCCCATGTCCTCTGTTTGCTGTCGATTTACTTTGTGCCTTCATGTCCTTCGCACCAGATTCATCTCCAGGTTAGGCTTTTGCTTTGATGACTCCATTCCTGCATGATCAGACAGTTGCATGTTTCTTGTTTATGGTTGTGTTTAGTCAAAGCTCTCTGTGCATCCATGCAGGCCCCCTGACACATTTGCTTGATTTCCTGAGCACTGGAATGGACAATTCCTGAGCTTGGAGCAGGTGATCTTTGAACCACGTCTCCTGGCCCAGTCTCTCCTCAATTCTGTCTCATTCTTGGATTCTTCCTAAACAAGCCAAAGTCTGCTCTACTGAAGTACGGAGTCAGAACCCTGCTACTTGCACTGTTCCCTTCCCTCAGGATCCTGAAATCCAACATCACACGGTCACTGCAGCCAAGCCAGCTTTCACACTCCCATCCAAAATTCCCTTGCTTGTAAATGTCATGTCCATCTCTTGTCATCTCACTGATCACCTGTACAGGTAGTTACCATCAGCTAAGTCCAGAAACCTCCTGGATAACCCTGCTATGTGGCATTTCCATCAGTTTTTGGTGTGTTTAAATTCCCCTATGAGGACCAGGGTTGGAGAACCCAAGGCTTATCCTGGTTGTCTGAAGAAAGCCTGATCTACCTTTTCTACATGATTAGCTGGTCTGTAGCAGATGCTCCCCTCAGAAGGTCACCTATATTTTTCTGCCTTCTAATCCTAACCTATAAATTCTCATTCCCTATTCCAAAGCAAAGCTCTATCTTTCCAGCTGCTCTTTCACATGAAGGACAACTACCTCTCGTCTCTTTCCCACACCATCCTTCCTGGAGATTCTTCACCCCTGGTTCTCATACCCAGTCAAGCAAACTTAAAGTTAAGTTCCAGTATTGTCTCACCCCTCCAAGGCACAGGTTATTGGGCACCCCTTCAAGGCACGGTCCAGGTTTTTTTTTTTAAAAAAGTTAAGACAAGTACTTGGGAATTTTCTATTTGGAAGTTGCACTGCTGCTTTTTCCCTCAGGTGCTGCACTTCCTCCTAAGAGCTCTCAGTGTAAAAAATAGGTTTACGCTACTGTCCAGTGCCTCCACACTTCGTAAGGAGATGGCAGCCACTAGATGTTGCTCAAGCATAGTTACACGTGCTCCTGCTTCCTACTTGCTTGCCTGGTTTTGTTCAGGATGGCACGCACTTTTGTACAGGTCTGTTTCCCAAGACTCCAGTTTCCTGAATATATAGAAGTGTCTGCCAGAGGAGAACGCTTGAATTAAAAAAGTTTATCTCACCATAGAAGTGATTCAATTAAAAATCCCTCTGAAAATCTTATGCATTCTGAGAACCCTTCACACAAGGGACAGGATTTATTTTACACTTGAGCAGTCATGCTTAATTTGTCACTCTCATTAGCTGGATAAAATGCTGTTAGTCTTCCTTTGTGTTTCTCTTTCTTTTTTTTTTTAGAAAAAGCTTAACAGCTAGTGGAGAAACTAATCAGATGAACATTTTGGCTTCTGAAACCAAATGATTAACGGACAGGTCATATACAGGACATTTAGAACAGTACCAGGACCTTTTCTCTTATCTTTTTTCTTTTCTTTTGAACTTCACATACTTGCTTCTTTTAATTCTGTTTTCAAAGTTACATCTAACAGCAATCGCTTCTCCCTGAAAATACAATTGTAAACATCATAATAACAGTCAGGAGTGCACCCCGGGAAGAACTTAGGAGTTCAGAGTCATTCATTCTCTTGCCATCTTCTCCTAAGCCTTCTCTTTGAAAGTCCAACATTTTAATATTCAGAAAAAAATGACAGATTATAACAGCCAGAGGCCCTGCGTTTGCTATTGCTGTATGTTCACTACAACCAGATTTTTAGCAGAATTCATTCAGTTTTTAGTGGTCAGCATGTGGGAAATGTTACTGAAACATAAATATACAGCCATAGTCTTCCAGTTACATATAACTCTATGTGAATATGCATACTTGCTGTTAAACACCTGGAAAGGTGAACTACATAAGCCAGCTACATAAGGACAGAAGACTTCATATTAAACGAGACCAGTCACCAAAAATTATATGTACACAAGTCTAGTGCATCATAGAGTTAGGGATTTAGATGGTCATTGTGGCAGAAACTGTTAAAATGTCCAGTAGTGCTTATACTGATATGAAAAAGTCCAGACCTTGTGCTGTGAGCTGACATGGCTTTAACTTGCCCTTTGTGCCTCTAGTTAGAAGGTAACCACGCACATGTGTTTTATCCATCCACAGCTGATAGTGCACAAAAGAGGAAGAGAAGTAAACACAAGCTGAGTTACATAATTGAAGCAAGGGAAAATAATCTGTCAGAAACACGTGGGGTTGATTCTCATTGAGCAAGAGATGCATATGAGCAATCAAAATAGGAGGAGAAAGACATGCAGAAAAAGAAATAGAGCCCATTTGTCTTACTCTAGGATATTTTATAGGTCACAGAGGTAATGTAAGGTATATATGTGTTCTAGGTTGCACTGTGAAATAAAGGCTAAATATGATTGACTGCAGAAAGTGAAGCTCAATTAAAAACCTAAATGTGTTTATGCATCTACTACCTACTGGTATTTCAGATTTCCAGGAAAGAAAACAATTAATATCACCTTGAAACACATATTAGGCTGTTAGAAAGGGTAGTTAATTCCAGAATATCACATACTGAGAAACATATTTACTAAAGGAGGGCAACATACAAGAAAGGAAATGAAATATCAGCTGGAGAAAACCATGGAAAGATGATACCCCACAGTCTCTTCAGTACAGCATTCGAACACGTGCAGAATTCTTGTAAATGCAGCAAGAAATATCATGATCAAGTGAGAAGATTTTTTTTTTTATTTGAGATTTACTGGGGCATTTTCAAAATCCCCATATTCTTTGCATTCATTTGTGAAAAAAAATATGTTCTGGAGTTACTAAAGTGGTTGTTCATCAAGGCATAAGAATTAAAAAAAAATAATCAAAACTGTAGAGATCAAATGAAAATGTTATGTATGGAGGAGTTACATTCACTGAAGGCAATATCATCATAAAAGCTGACAAATGGATTTATTTGGAGAGCTAGCATGATTTAGGTTTTTTTTGTTGATGATTTTGTTTTTTTCAGGGAAAAAGCAAAGAGAGAAATTAGAGTAGAATGAATTGGGAAGCTTCCCAGGGTAATGAAGAGTAGCATGCCATCTGTTTGGAGAGGAAAGTATTTGATCAGTTTGTCTTCCTCATCCTGCTGTGTACTACAGAGTTAAAGATCCTGACAGCAAAACCGCCCGGTGTCACATGAGTAACGACAACTGCATAGAATGGACAATAAGTGTACCGCGCAGCTGATTCTTGGGACACCCAGAATGCAACCAAGTTTGGGGCCAGGCTGTCGTGCAACAGCTGTGAGGATTATTCTTCATAAACAGCCAGAAGTTGTCTAAGATAAACAACCTGATAAAATATATATTTTTTAAGATTTTTGTGGGGAGAAATTGACTGCTGCGCCAGAGCAAGCCTTGGGGACTAAACAGATTGATTAGGAAAACCTAGCTCTGGTATTGTTTTGTAAAGCAAGCCGAAGGATCTAAAATGGGGAGCCACTAAGTGCTGAGGAGACACTTCAGATGCTTTTAAAAAGCATTAAAAAGCAGGATGTACAAGATTATTACGTTATTTCACTGGATTCAATAATAACTGCTAAGCATGACCTTTATTTCCCTGTTCACATTCATTCCAAGACTGGATTTATGGAGTGAGTGACTATAATTCTGCTTTTCTTGTGTGTGCTTGGCAGCTAAGTAGGTGTGATCTCTAATATCTGCAAGACCAGATGTTTACCTGGCTAAAGAAACCCCACGGAAGCTGCACATGAACTGTGCCCCAGAGCTTGCACTGCTCCTTCAGCAGGACAGCAAAAGCTCTAAAGCATTACCACTGGGTGACACCAAAAGCATCAGCTTTCTGGTCGCTCCCAGCATTGCCTGCCTGGCACAAGGAAGAAGCCTTGACAGACACAGGGGCAGGTCTGCTAAGGGACAAAGGGCTCTTTCGGCAACTGCCTTTACCTTCACATGTAAAGGTGTAGAGAGCAGTGCTGCTTCTCCTCAGATGCTCCCAGCAGATTCACTCCAATCCCTCAGATGAACAGGAGAGACCTCTGATCTTTGTCAGGATGTAGTGCTGTAATTATGAAACTGGAAACTTGATGTGAGGCTTAATTATAACGTCAAATAGATTGGATTTTAATCAGCTCTCTGGATATGCAGTTAGGAAGGATTTATCAGGGCAATGACCTAATTTTAAGAGTACGGATTTCAGTTCAACAGTCTGAAAACAGTCTCCTTCCCTGCCTGTATGTGGGAGACAAATAAGTGCAGGACAGTGCTTTTTAATGAATCGTGTCTCCACCCCAGCACGGGCTTCAGGGAACAAATTACTCTCTGATGTAGAGAGTTGGCAACCTGAAGACAAAGAGAGCTAATGCGCGATGGTGCTGATGCTGACCATGGCCCAGCCACAACAGCAGAAAGGCTGCAAGGATAGTCACTGTAAAACATGAAAGGACATTACGATGTGTAGACATGTATGTCTGAGCAAAAGTTACTGCAAGTCTATCACCAAGCTGCTCTGCAATGTCGCTTCAGGTCTTCCTTTGGCTCCTGAGCTTCCCAGCACCCGCTGATTACTTCGAGTACTCTGAATGCAGCCAACGCTCTCAAAATGTTGAATTGACCTTACTCAGGATTTTTTAAGTGGTGGTCTGGCTTACAAAAACCTACCACCGTGCTTTTAGGAACCATCACAAATAAGGCAACAGCACAGATAGTAAAAGATCTGCCCTCCTGACAAGCCCTTTTAAGGTAGGACAATCTATAAAACCAAACCTTCGAAATTCAGAAATGCTGGAATTAAGGAGGCAGGAGGCCCATGTAACCCCAATAAGCACATGTTAATGTAGGAAAAAAAAACAATGTATCATGTCAAGGCACCTGATTAAGGGTGTGCTAATTGCAGCATGGAAGCACAACAAAGACATTCCAGGGTAAATCTTGTTAATTCTGGGGATTAATGTTAGATTCAGACCTCAGGTCTACTGTAGGACATTCTATTCTCTTCTATTTTTTAATAGAGCACTGCAGAGAGCAAAAGTGAGGGGATTTTGCAGGCTTTCTCTCCCCACACCACCACGCTCATACTCTTTTATTTTTAAGGAGGCAGAGGATAGTGCAGATCTGCCCCAAGTTAGCAGATTGACAAGACTGGTGAATGTGTCTCCTTGGACAAGGAGCTTACCTGAACTGCCACAGCATGCTTTCGAGATGGCTTATCTCTTTAGAGCAGTTGGCTGTATTACAGATATGAGCTTTCTAACAGCAAACAAAATGGAAAAAGGAAAGGTAGGTAAGAGGGATCCTTAAGCATTTTAGAATTTCCTCTGTAAGGGAAAAGACTGATGTTAGACTGTGAGGGAAGCAGAATCAAGGAGAAACATATTTGAAAGCAGAAAAACACTATGGAGGTCGGGACTCTATGGAGATCACTGTGTGATTCTGTAAATCTCCTTTTAGGGCATTTTTATACTTAAAAAGGACATTCACTTATGTAATCAAGCTAAATGGGATATTTAAATAACAGCTTCCAGTTCTTCAATCAATTGCACTGATACCGCAAGTTGCTTATTATAACTGCAAAAACATGGTTTAAAACATGTTTTCCTCTGACTAATTTTCAAAGTATAAATGATTTATAGCCTCTTTTCTGAGAAAGAGTCAAAGCTGTTTCTGCATATTACTCTCTATGCCAGGAATCAGAACTAGACCCCATGTGTTGTACCTCAGAGCCATTACCAATACCAAACTGTTGGATAACAGCGACAGGAAAATTTTAACGGGATTTTATACAGTTAAACTGCTGCACTTTTTTTAAAAGAGTGTATTCATAGAATAATATAGAAAATCTATTTAACCCATTGGGGATTAAATCTTATGAATTGTAAGGTTTAGAAAGGCTAGTAAAATAATAAAGAACTAAGAACAAGATTAAGTTCTCACTAAGATTATGATGGATATCTGTAGTTATTTTCTGTATTTGTATTTGAGCAAAGATGTTAAATATTGTATTTTCTATATTTTAGTAATAAATGTATTATGACATAACATGCCAATTGTTAACCTGCTATTCGTTTGTTTATAACCCTTGCAGAAATTCTCTCCAAATAATTTCCAGATGTCATTTCTGCATGTGCCAAAACTGAACAAAAGACCTTTTCTAAAGTGTAAAAGTAAGCTTGAAAACTGTTCTTAAGAGTCATCAAACATTTTATGAGGTAAGCCTTTTTATTAAGATCAATATCATCATGTTATTTTTTCTGAATTAAAAGGTCTATATTTTTTCAAAAAATATTCCTCAATATCAATAGCAGAAAACAATTACAAAAGAAGCTTTCATGTGAAAATCTTTACATCATGATCTTGCACTTAAAATCTCATTAATTGTATTTTCTGTTATTGCTTTTTTTTGGCTTTAACTAAAGTACAGATAAAAATATGAACACATGAATAACTGATTACATCTATAAAGCCAACCTAAATTCAAATCCATAAAGCCAAAATTTGGTACGGTATGGAAAAATTAAGTGTTCTTGCATAGCTTTTCAGCAACAAGAGATGTGCAGTTTTAATGTTAAAGATGCAACAAAACCTATCCTGCTATATATCATCTTTAGAAGGATAATAGACTGTAAGCAACAATGGTTTGAAAATACCATATGAAAATACTAAAATGTTTAAAAAACATTTTGGGTGCATATGTCTTTTGTGCTATTCTTTTTTTTTGTTGGAAATTTTGCAAAAAAACTTTAGAAAACTAAAGCCATGTTTTATTTTTACTGCAGTATCAAAAGTTCTGGAAAACCTAAATATCTTAATGCCATACCAATGAAAAATACATTAAATTGCTTTTGGAGCACTGAGATACAAAAAATGTGTGATTCCACTAACATTCTCCTTTGTGAATTAGATTCTGCTCAAGTTACACTGCAGGAAGCAGCATATTTTAATTAAATAGTACTATTGCCTTGTGTGCAATACCGATACTCTGATGTATGGGGATCTGACATTTTGAATTTAGAATCTGAAGAATACACTGTATTTTCAGGGGAAAAAATAATTAATAATTGTACAAATTTGTTGTCTATGCCTCAAATGACAAGAGTTTCAAAATTGTCTTCCAACCATAACACTGTGAACAGACTTCTTTGGGGTAGATTTATGCAAAACTTTGCAGTTTTAAGTTCCAAAATAAGATTTATTTGCATTGTAAATACATCTTTGTGGTGGAACTGATACAAAGTCTTTATTTTTTTCTTGTGTTCCAGGAAATAGGCAGTAGTGTTTTGCCATTCTGGGTAGTGTGCATATGTAGAGGCAAACACGTTGCCTCTTTCATAGTGACCAAAAATTAACACTTTGCTTTTTTTGTGTCTGTGTGCCAGTAGATTTGGAAAGGAAAACCTGCTACATACAGTTACAAGAGCTTTAATACTGCCATGAAAATAACATACAACTTCTGGCACAGCTCCTCAATTCTATGGCATTTCTGTAGCTCAAAACATATCCATGTGCTTGGTTTGAGAACTTCTTAGATTGAAAACTGTAAAAAATTACTTTCTTGGATGACTTTTTGTTTTGAGGATCGATGACAATTTATTTTCAGATCCAAATATTAAAGCTCAGTTTTCTGATCAGACATGAAGATTGAATAGTCTAGTTCTGGGATGCTCTACAAGCAGCTACTCACAACTGGACATTGCTTGGCCTCACTGAAGACCTTCCAGGGGTCACTGAACACCTACATGGAGAGGAGTCATCTTTAGAGATGTGATGGGCTACAAAAGCATGCTCCAGGCAGCATAAGACAAATGTGACAGCAATGCAAGCTTCTTACATGGCAACTCAGTATGTTCCACTCTTGGTCTGATTTCTACTCTATGTGGTGATGAGAAGCAAATGATGCTTCTTTTTTTTTTTTTTTTTTTTATCATTCAGGGCAGTTTTTCTTTCACATGTAATTGCACCGACAAAAGTGATACATGCTAAAATACCAGTGGATTGAAGACAAATCATTTTATTTGAAAAGCCATTTGGTAGATCTAATCAAAGTCTCAGGGTTCCATCAGCTTCAGAAATATGAAAACCCCTGTCTTCAAGGAATCTTCCAGAATAGTCTCTGCCTGAAGCTAGCACACGTGGTTTCCAATGATCCATTCAGCCAAAACTGCTAGGCTTATCAGAGGCCCTCCTAACTGTGTGTGTTGTGGAACTGGCTCTGAAGGATCAAGATTTTTGAATCAAAACAGAAAATCATTTTCAGAGGTAGGCCTGTCACTCAAGGGTCTCATCTAACTAAATTCTACTGCTTTGCCCTTCTCTGTGTCTCCAGGATGACGTTCTACACGCCTCCCAGTGCCAAATCTCTGCCTTCACTAGATTTGCTGCACAAATATTTTTGTAATGCTTTGTTCATCTGCCATGAATATGCTGCTGTGTTTTCAAAGATTCACATGTCACATTTGTATTTAGCAGTCAGGATATATGGCAGTTGTTTAGTTTTCAACTTGAGTATGTTTTGAACTTGCTTCTTCTCATAAGTACTTACTATAGAAAGTACACTCATTTTATGCTTCATTCATTCTATGCTTAGTTTAAAATATTTTCTTGCAATAGCTTTCCAGTCAAATAAATGGTAATGTGTAATATTGCAGATTAAATAGCAAATATCATGAGACAAACAGAAGGCAAAATCTGAGGGCAGGAAAAGAATCCCTGTCTTTGGGGTATACATTACAACCTATTACCAGTTATTCATCTGATACTGATACTGATTCTGTGGCAGAGGCAGCAAGATCATTCAAGAAGTTCATTATTTAACTTTTAAAGTACTGTTAAGCACTCATGCCTGTATGTAAGAACTCCCAAATTGCTAAGCAAATTTTTGGAGGCCTATCAAAACCTCATAGATGTGGAAATGGAATATGTTCAAAGGTTTAGGTATATGACTTTGAGGAAGATGTGAGTGTTTCAGTATTTCACATCAAAAGCAATTCATCATGCCAGACTGACTGTAGATGGCTTAAATACCCAGTACTCGGTGCTCTTCTGAAATTGTTTTTAGACTATAAATAGTCAATGCACTAATGTCAGTGCTACACTAATGTGACTTCTGCATGATGATAGTTCTAGACCCAGCAGGGTTCACTGACATGTGCAACATTACAGTGGGAATAAATTTTTCTGTTATGTTATAAGCAGAAAGTGGATTACATCTATCCGTTTCTCCATCTCCTGTAGGACGTACTTTTGTATGGCTCACAGAGCTACTGATACCACCATTTGCCTCCCACAGGAACACAGGCTGAAATAATTTAGCTCTTATTTCTTAACAAGATTTAGCAAAAGCAAGCAATGAAACTTTTATTTCCTTGTTTGTTCTCTCGATTGCTCAAATTATCCAATTAAGTTCCAACACCTGCTTCTTAATTGAATATGCTAGTCCATCTCTAATAACTTCATCTGTGCAGCTTCTGATACTCCTAGTAATTGCACATGCATACCTCTGTAGCCAGGGTAGCTAACAGGAATACTCCTCCTTACCTGGTATTTGTCACAAGTACACTGAATTCAGAGGTAGATGCCAGGTACCATATGGAGCTTCTAACATACAGGCTTTCAAAGTAGGCTGCCAACTTCATTTTCCAATAAATCTTTATCTACTCACCAGGGCCTAAAGTCAATTTAGAAAGATGTTTCAAGCATCTCAACTTTAATGCTTTGGCTTTAGACTTTACACCTAAAAATATATTGCTACAGTCCTATTCCTCCTAATAAAAAAGCTTTTTTTCTGTAATGCATACAAATATCGGTAGTTTTGAAAAAGTGGTTCTTCATTAGCAAATGTCTTCTCAGATAAATTAAAAAAAAAAAAAATCTGTTTGTATGTTTTATTCCAATGCTCATAACCAATCAAAACAAGGGGTTCAGTACAAAAAGAGGTAAAATTATCCTTTCATTGAGGCTTTGCTTAATCTAACAAAATATCTAATAGTCCTGTAAATTACACATGTAATTCAACACTGTATGCTTGCAGTGTACAGGATTTGTCCTCCCACAGTTCACACCACATGGTCAATCCTTGTACACTCTTGCTGTTTGTGAAAATGAGAGAAATAACTTTCTGCACTGTTAAAATTCAGATGCTGCGCACAGCTTTTAGTCCCTTTTAAGGGACTAAAAATCCCTTTTAAGGGACCAAAAGGGACTTTTTAAGGAACAAATAATTCAGAAACTAATTCTACTATTTTGCTACTGTAATTGGGCTTGCATCTATCTATTGACCCATTAAATAAGGAGTTGATTATTTTTCAAAAATTGTAATAAAAAATAAATCACACTGAACAAATAACATCAATCTTTTTATACAGCAAATATAAATCTATATAAAAGTTTTATTTATATAGATTTTATATAATA
>VZSV01000127.1:1680110-1698602 GCA_013398735.1 Nothocercus julius | reverse complement strand
ATTCTAATCCTAATATCCTTATAAATCCTAAACTTAAGGAACTGAGAGGTGCGTTTAAAAAGTATATTATCTATACATAGAAGAAAAGCCTGGGTGAATATCCCAGGTTTAAAATCAATGGGTTTAAAATGCACTTTATGTCACTGAATTAAAAAAAGAGCACTATAGGACGTTACTGGTTTTAATCCTTATTTGAATTTGCAATTCACATTTCTTGCAACAAAAGTTTGGTAATTAGTATTCCATATGTATCATCAAACTAAATTTCACTAAAGCTCTTGATATGGACCTTTCATAGGTCTCCTTGAAATAATTTTTGTTAAAATATTATTAAGAAGTCTGGATTAAATTCATTTTCCCAGAAATTTAAAAAATGGTCATTATGATGTAGTAGATTTTGATTAATTGACCGTGCATTCCTGAATATCAGCATATTAAATGAAAATAATTTTTCTCATTCTAGATTCAATAACCAAGAATTTGACCCATTTTGCAATAATGATTTGTAAAGATCAGCCCAGATGCCTAAGGAAAAAAAAAATTATATATCTATGTCTATATATATATATATACATATATATAGTCTCTTTCTTCCAAAGTGTCACATGGTAAAAAATCTGGGATGAGGAAAAATAGGTAAAAGTAGTTCCCTATTATTTTGAAATTGTATTAAACCTCTGGCAGCCATGCGCTGGTCAGGTAGTGCTGAGTGGGCTGGGAGGAGAAGAAAGGAAAAGGACAAATCAAGCTCATAGTCCACATTTAATTTGGTTAGCATGAGAAAGCCGAATTTCACAGACACTATGCACAGGGCTATACACTATACACAGCCACCCAGGAATTATTCCAGCCCCACAATGACCAGCTTTTCTCTGCACCTGAAGGCAGGGCAATGTCTGTGCAAGAGAGAGATTTTTTCCATAAACTTCTTGAGAATGGGGCTGAGGAAATTGTATATGTAATGCTTTAGAAAAGATGAATTGAAAGTTCATCTGCCAGCAAAGAAAAGATGAACTGAACTTTCATTCACCTGCTCTAGCAGCTGGGGGAAGCACACCCCAAGTAACTTTTTTCATCCCCTACAGTATGACACATTCTCAGAATCATAAACCTTATCCTACAAAATAACAAAAAAAAATAATTTTGAAATATCAAACCAGACACGCGAATAAGCTATCCTGCATTTCCATGAGCTTGAGGCTGCTTTATTTAAAATAATGTTAAGAATATATAAAACCAAAGAATTCACAGCTGAGTATGACATAATCTTTCACTTCAACTTTGTCATGAAATACTTCTTCCTCGTTAGATTCTTAGAAAACTGCCTGATAGTTTGAGAATACTTATACATTTCATACAGCTAGTATTTGAGATTTAATATATTACAATTTAATATAAAGAAAGATCAAATTAGAATTGTCATTGTCTTGGTATTAAAACCATTGACTTCCTACTGCATTTGTGCATGTGCAGTATTTCTCTGCTTGTGTGTTACAGTTGGTCATACCAGAAACAAATGCTGCTGATGTCAAGAAGAACGCCCCATTTCCTTCCCAATGGGCTCCTTTTAGAAAAGGAAAGTAATTGTTTCTGTAGCTGACTTATTTCTGTGCAATCCCAGTAACAATGAAGCCACTTCTTGAAAAGTATAAACACCAAACGTTGGTACAGAAGAACGATACGCACCAGTTGTTCCCTGTCCTCTAGAAGATAGAATAATGGTTGAACTTTGTGTTTCTAGATAGCGATAACAAGGTAATGTAAATGCTAACAATTCTATAATTCTCTTGATAAGAAACTCCCATCTTAAGATGTGACATTGATTCTATATATGATAGAAAATGTTTTAATGAAAAACAGGGACAAGAGGGTTGTGGCTTAGTTCATTCTTCCTCCTGTTTCCTTATGAAAAATAAACATAACGGCTAGGTTAAATTGCTCTGCAATAAATGCAGTCCGAATGGCAAAATTCTGCATAGTGACCAAGTACAGTTCAAAGCCTGAATTTTAGTTATCTTTTTAATATAAGCATCTGTAACAAGAAGACCAAATCCTATGCACTTATGCAACTTTTATGCTTTATTACAGTCTGGCATGCCTATAAGAGTGTGTATGTATTATTTAAATTGGTATTTAATCTGTGTGCAGAATTGGTTGACAAGACTCACGATTTGTTTGTCATGCAGTAGGCAGTACTCTATTTTTTTTTATTTTGAGAACCGGTTAAAAATAACCACTTTTCACCCTTGAATACTTGATTGTATTTCTCATTAATCTCATGTTGACCACTTCAATCCACATGAATGTCTTGATCAAAAGAGTGAAAACACAAGAAAAGGACAAATTTCTTCCTCAAGGTGTAGAAGCCAGAAATTTGTTTAACTGGGTATGTGCTAATTTATTATAAAGAGATATAGTTGAGGTCCTCATTAGTTTTGTGGCCACTGTAATGAGATATGTTGTTTGTCATCAGAAGAGCAGGATAGCTGTGAACAGAAAGATAAATTACTGTTCATTGTATTTTCTTAATCTGGTACAGATGAGTATGTATACTTTGTCTGCTCCCATTAGCTTATGAGCAACAAATAGAACATTTTTATCCTGTGTTTTTAATTCCTCTCCAGCTAACTGCTATAGAAGGATAACTCAAGTATTCAGAAGAGCTTATCGATAAAAACAAGTCAGCTGGAAGAAAGAATGAACATTCAGCACATGGTGACTTCTTCCTGCAACTTGCTGTGCGGGTGGCAGGTGCATGTGGCGGCAGCTGAACGCATGAGCTGAGCAAATCATGCTTGGAAGGTGTTTTCTTGTAGTCTCATGAGAACAGACCTGTGAGCAGGAAGCCTTACACAGGACCAGCAGACACCTGTGCCCAGCTGCCATTTATTTAGTTGCTGATCGCTGAACGGCAATTGAACAACAGCAGTTGAACAGCAACTAAGTAAACGAGACCTCACCTGTGGGATATGTTCCCTGAGTAAAACTTTGAAGCTGGAGGCAAAGGAGCTGTAGAAGGAATTAAAGCAGGTCATGCTGTAGCCAGGATGCTGAGCAGGAAATGGATAGGATGTAAGCAGCTCCATGGCAGAAGTTGGAGACGGGGAGTCACGGTGGAAACAGAATGGGATGTCCAGAAGCAAGGCTGAACAAGGGGAAGCCAGAGACTTGCAAGACAAAGCACTATGGAAACTCATGACCCCCAGCAATACGACCGCTGGAAAAATTCAGATCAAAACCAGATATGGAGTCCTGGCAACAGTAGGGGTGATGAACAGGCTCCACTTGAAGACACCTCTGGGCCAACATCTCCCGCTCGATAGGTCCACGCCAGCAGGCAGTACAGCAAACCCTTCTCTGGCGGACCGAGACACCCTTCTGCCACTGACACGTGGTTACAGGAAGTTTGCTGTTTGTCCAGAACCAGATCCCAAATGCCAAGACATAAAACACAGAAACAAAGGCACAGAAATATTGCTAGTGAAAACTTGTGCATGGGAATATATATTTGAATAAGGAAATATGGTACAAAATCCCTATATAATCATTTTGGTCAAAATCTCCGTTTTTGCCAGCATATGTGATGATTGGTTATTTGGTCACAGGGTGGGAATATCATGTTTGTTATTTCCCAGGGAGCTAGAACAAACAAGTTAAATGCGAGAATTAAATTTCCTCCTGAGGTGTTACGGATCCCAGCCCGCATAAATCACACTTGTCTAAGCAGCTGAGGATCAGTAGAGAACTGGCCCAAATATAAACCAGCATTCAGCACTGTATGTCAGCTGGAGTCCCAGAAGGAATTTACACCCGATTAGTATTCAATGGGAACTTCAATACATTTCTTCTTTATAATGATATGCTGCGTAGATCCACTGTTAATAGAATGACATTCAGCTGAGGCATAACATCTAGCCATTACATCAATACTTTCAGATGTTTCCAATCTCTCCATCAAACAGTCATCTTTGTTTTAGGAAAATGACATGCAGGAAATGCCGGACACTTGAAGTGGAAATGGTCTCCCTTGTATTGCACGTTTCCTTGTTTCAAATGCCAGCGTTCCCACTGTGTTACAAAAAATTACATTGGGGGCTAGGATATTATTATTTAATATGGCTGCAGCATATATTAGCACATGTTCTAGATGAGTATTGGCTTACTGGTAATATGCTTTTGCTTCTTGTTCAAACCTTAGACAATTTTTTTTTTTTTTATTGGAATGATTACACCCTGTTGATTAGAAGACAATAAAATTGCTGTGCTATCACTGGGGGCTCTGGCCAAATTGTCTGATTTCTGGGCAGAGGGAGGTGCTACATAATTCCAAAAGATTCCACAAGATTTGATCTGATTTGTGTTCTATTCTTGTCTATTTTAAAATGTTTATTTCTTACTGTCTCGTTTGTACTCCTCAAGGGAGGGAGGGAGTCTGTGAAGTGATTATTTATTATTGCTATTTCTGTTAAGTTAGAATAGTTTTACTATTACAGTGCTAATTTTGCCTTATGGTGAGCACATGGCCGGTGGTGAAGGAGAGCAAGAGGAGCCCAAACAATGCAACTTCTGCATAGATCTTTTTGGAGAGAACTGCATGCTGAGGACAGGAGGGAAGAGTGCGAAAGAAGCACTGACAGATCACTCTGCCCATGGCTGCGTTGCCAGCCGTGCTTGCAACATATCTCTGAGAAGCTGAGGTTTTCAAGGAGGATGCGCTTGCAAGTAGCAACCTTGAACACGATGTTTGAAGCCCAGTGTCAGGAGCTAGTCTGTTGAGACCTTCAGATGGAACAAAGTGTGATTGATATGAAAGCAAAGCAGCAGCACTTAGCAACAGAACAAAAATGCCAGATAGAGAGAAAGCTGTGTTTCGGCTGAAAAACCCTCAGTGAAAACAGAAGGGTAAAGACAACAAGTGAATCTTAAACTCCATACTCCATACTCTGTCACCAGGAGAAGGAGAAACAAGAGCGAGAAAAGGACAAGGTTGGAGTGCAATTATGGTACTGGCACAAATGCCTTAAGTACTTTGACAGGCAAGAGGCAAAATTAATAACTTTTGTTATGAAACTATGAATTTTGATATCTCTCTAACTTCAGATGCATTATGTTTCCCTAATTTAAGGGAACACTGGGGGGAGTCAGGGCATCAGTTTACATTTCCACAGCATAGTAGATCTAAGAAAAGGATAATCCCTCTTCCACTTGTCATCATGTTTGTTCACAGTATTCCTGGCACATTTTCATGCCACTTCTCTTCCCTTTGCACAAAGCTCAGATATGCCCAGGCAGGCAGACCCTCCCCGTGTGCTCACTTTCCCCTCACTCATTATGTCTTTTCTAAATCTGTGCTGCTCCTTCTGCCTCCCTTCTTGGAGCTGTACTCCCCATCAGTGCGCTGCTTGAGCATCGTCATCTTTATACATAAGGGCCTTTCAATACAGTACATCAGTGATCCAGTGGCTACATATGTACAACAGACACAAATGCAATATCCAAAGGATATAGAAAGCAGCCAAAAGCTTAGAGGGACAGACACAAAGTGTTTTGGTTTTGTTGTCCAAAGTGATTTGTGGCCCTATGGCATTACTAGTAAAGTCATTGGTTGTCACGTGGGCGGCAAACTGGCGATAAATACTAGGCCAAGGAGCTGAAAGTTCCTGTTTCTTCAGACTGGGCTCCAAGCACTTTCTCAAAACATTAGATGGTAATATTTTCTTCTGAATTCTTCCAGAATAGGATTTTGCCATTATGCCAGTAAAGAAGGAAGCGAGCAGCCCTTTGTTTCTGCATGCAGACTAATGCACCACCCATAGCTGCCAGAGACTTCACTGATTATGCGAACATTTTGTAATAATATGTTTTTAAACATGTGACACAAACAATCTATATCATAACCCTAAATCATTTATGATTCTTTTTTGTGGGTTTTTACTCATGTGTGTTCAGCACCTAATGATGTAGTTTGAGATAAATCTATTCTCATCTTGAATACTGGTATTTAGCAGCATTTGAATCTTCATCTTTCCACATGCCAGGCCAGAATAATTTCTATGACTGGACCCAGTCTTATATTATCCTCTATCATCAAGTTGTCATTTCCTATTAAGGTTTTTACAGTCTTTGATGAAATATCCCATTTTAATTTATCAAATAGAAGTGTGTGCTTGCAATTCTCTGGCAGGGGTGATTAAACTGTGGTTTTTCAGCTAAATTTGCCAGGTAGAATAAGGTGTGAGGGGAAGCAAGCTAGCAGGAGATACTGGTTCTGGTACCAGTGGGTGTCACAGATTGACTCCTCTACCCAGACCAGCAGCAAGTTCTGCTACCTGCCCCCAAGGAGCCCTCTTCACCAGCACTCCTTGATAGGTTACACCAGGGATTACTGCAAAGGTTTCCAGAAAATAAGTTACTCCTGGTTTAAAGTCTGTCATCTAATCCTTTAACTATGGAAAACATAATTGGAAAACACTCCTAGTCGAAACAGAGCAGCATACAATACCAATCTGTTTATTCCAGAGGACTATTCTTCTCTATATGCATAAAAGTGCCATCTTTTAGCCTTTTCTGGCCAGAGAGTTACATAAGGAACTCATATTCTGTGATTATCCATCAGAATTTGCCCTTTTCAAACTCCATGAGGACCAAGATGGTGTTTCCATACCTTTAAACATATATTGCATGCATTGCTACTGCAGGACTTTTCATTGGATACTTTGGCATGGTTTTGACTTGACAAAGCTAGGTGTATCTGTCCCATTCAGGGGAAGAAAATCAAAACATCTAATTGAAAATAAATTACATATCATGAAAAGAAAGGACGATCTCCAGGGCATAATAACTTTAAAACACTCTATCCTTTTTAAAACAATTTCCACAGACTCTTGCAACAATGAGTTTTTAAAAATTAAATGATGAGATTTTTTTTCCTATACAGAAAAAAAAAATCTTTTCCACATTCATTTTTTGAGGAAAAAAAAATTAGTTAATGAGAAACTCCCTTGTTTAGATCGAAAGATTTTTTTCAGGTTTTTCATATTCCCAAAATGAGTGACAGTCGCACTCTGTATAGATTTGTCTCAGCTATTGATTAAAAACCACCTCTTTGTAATAATCAATTTTTAGTCAAAAAGGCAAAATAATAAAAGTAGAAATGGGAGAAACTCACTCCTCAGTAGTTTCTGCATGTACCGTTACGTAAAAGTCTGCTCACAGTAAGGATGCTTTGCTAAATTTCCACTTTTTGAAAAAAACCTCCAAATATCAGTGGCAGATGTGTTTAGCAGAAGAAAAAGTTGCATCACCATCACAACTGTCACAATTTTATTAAGTATGGCGAGCTTAAATTCATTAGAGCCTGCTTCAGATCTATGGAGGCTTTGAAAGGGCTTGTGAAAAAGGCAGATACACTTCTTGAGCATCTTGGTCGGTGTGAACTGATCTTATAAATAAACATGTGTATCTGAATGTTCCTCATCTACCTTTTTGCCTGAAGGTTAAACAGCAAGAATTCTTCCAATGGGAGGTCCTCAGCTTGTCTGCAAGTTTCTGAGCAAACCCCGGTGCTATCCAGAGCAGGCACCAAGGACCAAGAAACCGCAGGTGTGTCCTCCACATAAGTGAAAGGCACATTTTAGAAATCTTCAAGGAGTTCAAGATGTTAACAGTGGCGTCATGATGTGACCACTTGTGCCTTACGTCCGATATATGACAATCATTGTTGACTCTTCATTTTAAATCCTTTCTTTGCTTTACAGATATAGATCAAGTGCACATTGTACGTGAGTCGGAGGAGACAGTTTAGTACTAAGTCACTTAATGGCCAGAAAGTCTAATGAGGTGCAATGCAAATTCTTCCTGGGGCAAAAGGAAGAGGGAAAACCAACCAGACAACTGAAAAAACAGGAGCAGGCACTTTGCCTTGATAAGGCAGTCAGGAAGAACTCAAATGCTGCTAGGTGAACTTCAGTTTGACTTCCATATTTGTAAAACAGAGAAAAATATATATTCCCTATCTTTGTCAAGAAATGTATACACCCATAGAAGGAAATAAGATGTGAACCAGGCATCTTAAAAAGCTCTGGATGTTAGCAATTACCTCTCTTTTTTGGAATCTTGTAAAATCAGAATGATCTTTAAAATGCCTCCAAGCCAATTCACCCAATAACCTCATTCATATTTAAATTCTTTTTGTGTGGGGGGGTGTCTGTGATAGGAAAAATAACTGAGGCATATGACTGTATCAGACAACAATCCTTATGAAAGTGAGTAAAGAATGTACATCCCATTGAAAGTGAGGCCATGGCCTGTATTATCTGTTTTGGAGGTTTGCCAGCAGAACTCTGGCATTTCAGTTGCCATGAAGACTGTCATTAGGATGTTGTAGTCATTGTAAAAATCCATTATGAAATATTTTCAGACATTTTCTTAAGATGGAGCCATGTGTGTATTTTCCTCTAAGAGTGAATTTAGGTTTACAAAGTCCACAAACTCAAACTGGTTGCGCTTCTGTTGGCAGCAAAAATCCTGGGTAGACTCCAAAATGTGAAACTTCTGCTCATGTTAACTTTCCCTAGACCTATGAAAATCAGTGTTGTTTTAAAGCACACCAATTACATGCATTTTTATTACCATGTGCTTAAAATACTGTTTGTCACTTATCAGCTACCATTCACTGATTGAACTGGCTCTGGCAATGTGTGGTTTAGTCATGATGAATGCTAAGAATGATGTCTACACTTTTTACTGCTTGACACTTGCAAATAAGCTATTAATTCAGATGTGCTCATTGACTTGCTATACAATGTGTGAATCAGTCTTTGACACAGTCTGGTGTTACTGCTTCAAAAGTTAATGGGGCTTGCTTTGACTCCCAGCCACACGGGCAGAACTGATCTCTCCTGCACTGACCTCTGATATCAAATTTCCTGCTTATATCCTACCTTTAATAGGATATTTAAGTTTGCCTCTCAGATGTACCTATTTCTCATATTCTTTCTCTTCTCTTCCACTAAGTTTAACATATATTGGACCGTAATGAGGATAATACCATAAGTACATAGAAATACATTATTCTCTTTTCTTTTTCTATAAACAGTCTGAATATGGTTCTGCAAAAGTAGGAAAAAATAACAAGAAAAAAACCTACATATTATTCTTAACTGAATAACAAGTGTGTGCTGAAACTGTTGTTTGCCAGATCAGCAGTGCAGTGAAATTGTGCCACTGCTGATTCAACTTCTAGTCTACCTGAATGACATGAGATCAAAATAGGACTTAGTAAAGAAAAAAAAAGTGAAAACCGGTTTCCAGATATTTCTTCCCTTCTGTACTGCCTATTATTCTTAACATATAATATGGCAAATTTCCTTTTCCTCCGTCAGAGATGACAGTGGGTTATGAAAGAAATTATTTTAAATGTAATGTTAAAAAAGACACTTCTGGGATAATTCCTTTGAAAAAAATGACCTTCACTTGTTATGTGTCTGTCCGGTTACATCATACCGTTTCATAAAGATGATGATGCAGCACTGCAACAGGTGCAGAGGGGACAAAATCCCCACCCTGGGAAGTTTTTAAGACTTTGACAGACAAAGCCACAGATAACCTGACTTAGTGTTTGTGATGGTCTGCTATTGAGGGGGAGACTAGACTACATGATCCCAGAAATAAATAATCTCTCTTTGAAAGGCAGAAATAAATCATCTCTCTTTGCATCTATGTTCATATTTAAGTTTAGAGATACCCTTTGAAATCTTCCTGTAGTTCATAGCTAGAGACAGAATAGCAAAAAAATAAAGAGGCATTGTAAAGTTAAGGGCAAAAAGGCATAATGAATACTTCCTAAAGACCAACAATGCCTGTTATTTAGCCTTTTTCAATTGTGACCACAAGCTGTGCCCAAGAAAGGCACTAAGATTGGAAATACTGGGGTTTGTACTGAATATAACCTGACAGTTGAGCATCGAAGTGATACCAAAATGCTTTTCTGAAGCTAGTGATTACCTATACTTAAGATCTTAAGAGAGAAGAAAAGAAGAAATTACAATTTTAGAAACTTATCTTCTCTTGCTGAAGGAAAATGAGAGCTGAGATAAATGGTACTGAGCAATAATGTTTTCACTGGCCCTCTAGACAAGTTTCCTCTAAAATGTGTACCCTTTTATGGAGTGCCTTAAACCATCGGAGCCTTAAAGTATCATGTTCAATGAATTTTGGGACACGGACAGCTCCTTTCTGGAATCAAAATTGCTATTTATTAGCAGTTTAGGTTAGTGTAAAAAGACAAGCTTCATGTGAGCATAACAGCAGATGTAGTGAAGTTGTTTCTGTGGAAATTCTCATTCCAAATGTTGCACTAATACAGATTTTCACATTTAAAGGGAAGGCAGAAATGGCCTTTCACAAAAAGCACCAGGCTCAATGCTCTGTTCATTTTACGAGCAGTTTTATATAGTAGAAATCAAGAATAGCAATAAAAAAATCCTGGATGATGCAACTCTAATTAATTTCTACTTTTTCCTCATCTCTACACACAATTTATTACTATGGCAATAGAAGATACCTGAGATATCCAAGAGTACAAGGATAATCATCTCAATGTGTTTCCCTTTGCTGTTAGTAGAAATGCCTTTTTCCTGTTGTAAACCTTTTCCATCTCATATAATATTCTTTGATATGAAGAAAAACAGTTAATACTTATGACAATGGACTTTGCATATATTTTTATTTTAAATTTCATAATAAGTTACTTATGTCTCTTGATGCTTAAACGGAGCCAGACAGCTGATGAAGCTCTGCAGCGTCAGGTCGCAGAGAGCACCTGGGGCCTCTCTGTGAGCCTGGGGGTGACAGTCAACTTGCCTCCTCGTGTTGACAAGTTGAGGTGCCAGGTAGAGGAGGGAAGGAGGTAAGCAGGCTCCACCAAAAAGATGAGTGAGAGATAAGAGATTCTCAGAAACCCTACTGCATCAAGAGTCTTAAAGCCCTGCAGTGGTGCAGATGGGATCTGATCCCTACGGAACAGTAAGTCGTAACTGCAGAAAAGGAAGGCTGGAACACGGCCACTGCTGAGAGGAGCACAAGTGCGCTTGCTCCTTGAGAAGAGAAGGTCTCAACTGCGCACCGTCCCTGTGGCACGCTGTACCCCTGCCCCTCGCCTCATGGAGGGGTCACCACTACTGCTGGGGTCACTGGACATGGGCACTGGGGGCACTGACAGGGACCGCAAGCGGCAGAGAAACCTGCTCTGCACAGCCCTGGCAGCACGACGGCCTTGACCTTCCTTCTGCCAGCCACGGCTCCCCGCGCACCTCACGCGCAGCGAGGCAGAGCCACCTCCCCGCCCCGTACCTGCCCTCTCCCAAGCCAGGGCCGAGGAGAAGGCAGGAGCACATCTCAAGGCAAGTAGAAACCCTCCAGGCCCTTACGCACTTCCTACCTGGAGGTCCTGACAGGAGCTGAGGAAACTCCAGGCCTCGGAGGCAGAGCCGAGTGCCCCAGGGCAGCCCTGGCTCGCACCCCGGGGCAGGGGCACTGCTGTCTGCAGCCACCCGCGCCCAGCACCAGCGCGCTGGCGCCACTGCCTGTCCTCGCCAGCGCCCCTGCGATGCGCCGCACCCGGGCCCTTGCGTCCTGGAGCGCCGGTGCACACCTGGGCAACAGGGGCACGCTGCAGAGGTGGGCAGGGAGGTTTTTCATGGAGTGCAGTAAAGGGAAGTGCGGAGTCCTGCCCCTAGGAGGAAGGACCCCCTGCAGCAGTCAAGGCCTTTCAGAGAAACACCTGCGAGTCCCGGTGGACAATAAGTTGACCATGAGCCAGCAAGGTGCCCTTGTGGCCAAGAAGGTCAGTGACTTGCTAGGGTGCATTGGGAAGAGCACTGACCGGGGGCCTGATCCTCCCCCTCTCCTCGGCCCAGCGGACGCCTCGGGGGGATCTCCTTGCCCACACCTTCTGTATAAAATGCTCGTGGCTCTAGTTCACCTTTCAATTAATTCGTTTCTAGCTTGCACAAATACCAAATATCATTTTCCCAGTTTTCAGCTGAGTCATAACTGGCTTTTCTTTTTCTAGGGAATGGCTAAGTCTCTTACTGTTTTGCCTGTTTTAATGTTTGCAAATCAATGCAAGGCTTGTTTCCCGTGCTTGAGGAGTGTCACAACACGGTTGCTGGGACCAGCTGAAGCATTCTGTATTTCAAGTTCGTTTTGGCTAAGCTTCATTCTAATAAAGCTTCCTCCCTTTAAGCACCAGTCTTCTGAATTTGCCCAAAACCTTAGAACATAAAAAATAAAATAATTTTTGTAAAACATAATTGGAGGAATTTCACCCACATAAGTATTGGTTCTCCTGTCAGAATGTGAATTCTTCCTACATTTCACATGCATATAAGATTTTCCCCAAACACCTGATGAGCATGTATGACAATGAAACATTGTGATTTAGCAGATCTTGCATAAAAGCTCTGGCTTGGATTAGCAGGTGTGTCACACTCAGTTTATCATAGTCAGCTGCACCACGGTGGAATTTATCAGCCTTTACTTTCACAAGCACGAAGGATCTTGAACAGTTTTTGAAAGTGGATTTTATTTCCAAATCCAGAAAAAGATAAGAAGATGCTTGATGGATTTTTTTTTTGGTGGAGAGGAAGAAACTTAGAAAACCAGAGCCGGTAGAAGAAAGAGCTTCTGGGAGTATTCATGGATGGAAATGGACGACTTTGGTGATTCTATCTCCAAGCAGATATCATGGAAGGTAATGTCTCCACCCCATAAAACTGCACACTTAAATGCAATGTCAGACAGAGAAAGACCTGCTGCAGCTAGTTGTATATTGTTCTCCCCCTGTAAAAATAAAAGACTTGTTCCTCTGAAATTTATTACCTGTTATGACCTACACAGCATAAATCTGCCATATAACATAAACCACCACACAGTATCATTCTGTGAAAGGAACTGGAAATGTTTAAAATCTAATAGGTTTGTATATACTGATAGCAGGCATAACACAAGCCTGTCTCACTACTCCATGAGCTACCACTTGCTTCTTGTTACCATGACAATTCAGCAACTTAATATCCTCATCAAAATCTACTGCAAGAAATAAATCCATTCCAAGGGCTAGTTGAAAAAAGAATAACTCATCATCCTACAAATAAAAAGAGAAAGTCACAGTATAAGACCAGAAAAAGCCTGATGAATCATGAAAATAGGAAGGTGTATTAAAATCTCAGTCACAGTTTGAATTGCTGGAGAGAAAATATGCACGCTTAATCTTTGGATGGTTATCTTAAATGTTAAAATCAGCAAAATGAAACTTTTTTTTTTTAATTTCAATAGCAAGTCAGTTCACAGACTCCTCTACTTGTATAATAGTAATTTGTCCCATATATTTTCATGTAGCTGTTATTTTCTACCACATTAACCCAATGAAAGTTTTAGAAAAAAGGTATTTCTGAAAGGCGTGGGCAGAAAAGTGGCTTTGTTAGGAAACAATAAGAAGAAATATTTCAAGCTAGATAAAACAACATAACTAAAATGGCTATGGAATTTTGCATAGTTCAGCCACTATGGTGGAGGTGATTTGTAAAGACACTTTTACATCCATTGCCAGACTTGCTGATTGCCTTACTCCAGCTGTTTATTGCTTCCCGGCTCTCACTGTGCCTGTACATTACTTACAGCCTTGTGCCAAAAAGAAAGGAACAGCAAAGCAAAAACTGCTCATTTTAACTTACATTGGGCTACATTTGGTGCACCAGCAACCAGACATATCAATAGGTAATTCAAGACCTGGCAAACAGCTGAAATAGGTGTAATATTTCTACAACACATTGTCTTTTGTACTCCTCACTCTAGAATAGCCCTCTGCTATTGCTTTTAGCAGAATGTACTAGGTGAAATAAATTCATTCAATCTGAAGTCTTTTCTATTTTTGTAAACATTTTCTCAAAGAATCATGAATTTCTATCTCTTCTAAAGCAACCATTGTCTTAAGAGTCTAGGACCTTAGTGTCTGACCATTGCCCTGTTAAGTTGTTTTGGTACTGCTTGGATTAGATAAATTTTCAGAATGAGAAATGGAGGAGACATAAACCACAATCCTGTACTGAATGAAGGAATATCAAGCTATCATTTCATTCAAGAGACTCATATTTACAAGAAAAATGGGCTCTGACTAAGGCATTCCTAGAATCTCAGGTTTGTTTCTGAAAACATTGGAGGAAATCTCCTTGTGAGCCCTAAAATGAATCTGAAAACACGTATAAAGGTGCTGCTCACACCAGGAATTGAATTGCCTGAAAAACATGAAAACTTACAGAGAAAATTTAATGTATTTCAAGCTGGTCGGTAAGGTTCAAAACCAGAAAACACAAAACTGCCTGTGCAATTTACAGCTCATTCAGTTTCCATGCAGTCACGTTGCGTTTCTGTGGAAAAGAAATGTCTACATATGCCCATGCTAGAATTTTACATTCCACAGTTTTCTGTGCCTTGAAGAAATCTTACAGGTTGCTTGTATTTAGATGTACCAGGACAGTTTTCCATTTAGAAATACCAGAAAAAAAGTCAAAGAAAATTGAACCGAGCAGATTTTCTTAAGGGAAAGCACAACTATCATTCAATCTTTTCCAAGGGCACAGTTTCCATTTCTAACCCCGTTTGCTGTTTCATCAGTTCCCAATCAGCTTGGCCAGTTTTACTGTATCTTGCCAGCCTGCCAGCAGAGCTATAGTGATTGTTCAGATTGACCTGTCTATTTGCAAACAACATTTTCTGTTGTATAGTTAATATATTTTAAATATGTGCATTCCAGTTGAAAACAGAATCATGGGGATTTGAAGTCATGCTATAAATCATTATTCAACAGTTCCTTAATTCCTCAATCAGCAGAAGGTAAAAAAGAAGAAAAAAAAGATGGTCGTTTGCTGGTAATTTGTGGGAGCCCACGAGTCTTCATGGTCAAAACCCTTTCATAAAGCTTTTTGGTGAGTTTGAAAAACAATTCCTATAGTGCAACAGAATAGATTATGTGACTTCTCCTAAAATGCAGCACATCTTTCTTTCATCTACTTAACTTGTGATTGTGTTCTGCAAAGGTCATGCTGCAGTGTGCAGCTCTGAAGAGCTCCAAGCTTAGCTCTACAGGATGAATGGGATAGCACTCAAGCACACATATTATCCTGATGTATCCTGCCACCCAAGGGCAAATTTGACATCAAGGACCTGAGAGAGCCAAGAAAACTCCTGAATGGCTTAGGTCCAAAATGTGTATTGAATTACAAAATGTGTATAGAATCACCACTCATTTACATTTCCATGGGGTATGAACTGTACATCACAGTGTAGCTAGAGTGAGGCCATGATCTTTCTATGTGATACAGTTCTCATCAGGAAATTCACCAAGATTTGTCAAGTTAGTGTTATGGAGAAGGTCAAATTGTCAGTTTGTACATGTTTCAAACAATTTTTATTCCAGCTTAAAAGACATGGAGAAATGATACACACTGAAATATTAGTTCAAGCAGGAAAAGACTTTATATGCTATACATTTCTATCTGCCAGAGTAGAATTAGAAAACCAGACTAAGTAACCTGGCTATGAAAGCTGTCTAGTCTTCTGCATGCATGCAGGAGTGCAAAACAATAGAAGGAACATAAGTTCTGTCCTTACATCCTCATCCAGCACAGCTGAGCCAACAGGAGTGGGACATTCACCTCCCATCTGTCTGGACCAAAACTTTAACAGTTTCCATATTGGTTCAGAAAGATAGGGAGAAAATGGAGAATAATGATAATTTTTTTAAAGTTGAATTATTGATCCTTAAGTTGACTTTAGAATAGAAGAAGCGTAATATAAAGCATCTGAAACTAAAAAAAAAAAAAAAAAAAAAGACAATAGAATGGATTTTCTGTGTGCCAGAACACTTTGTTCAATCATATCATTATGACTGTATATTGAGTTTTTGCTAAACCAACCAAACAAAATAGTTCTGAATACTTTCTTTAATGGTCTTTCACTGGAAAGCGCAGTAGTCAGAGAGACAGATCAGTTGAAAGAAAGTGAAATTTTATTTGACGGTCAGAACATCTTGACTGAACATATTTTGTGAATTGGTTTATTAAGCAGAAATTACATGTTAGTAATTATGTAATTTTATATATATATTATATAACTTGGTGAGTTATATGAAACATATATAAAGCAGTTTTATATAACATTAGTGGTTTTGCAGAGGATAATTCTTCTCATTTCTAGAATACAGACTAGTAAACTACGTCATTCTGATGGAGAGAGAAGAAACTAGTTTCCTAAGACCTCAGTAGATATAACTTAGGATGTAGATATATATATATATAAATATATATGTATTTTTTTCTCCTTTGAGACATCTGTGTCTCACAACATTGTAGCCGTGCATGAAAGATTGTCAAAGGTGTTTTGCAAAAAAAAAAAATTGAGAATTTGAGCAAAAGTAGCTTCTAGACTTTATAATTTGCTAAGAAACTTTGATAATGCCCTTAAGGTACCCAGTAGTTCCTGGAGTCAGAGCTAACTTAGAGATACTACATAAAGCCTAGAAAATCACTCCACACTGGTTTAGCAAGAAAGATTTCTCTCTGGGTGCTTGTGACTCTATTTGTGGCACTGGTAGCTGCACTTGTATCTTGGGAATTCTTTCAGAGAATTGAAGAAAGATGTGATTTCCAAGGCCCTCAACAGAGAAAGCAGGAGCAACAGACTTTTGTGCTATCCATGGCTGTGTACTGAGAAAATGAGTGCATACAATGCAATTCCTCAGATCTCCATTGAAGAAAGCACTTTTTCTGCTTGAGGATCATGCAAAGCCTAAAAAAAAAGGCCATTTTAGTTGTCAGTTCTGTAAAGTGTTTGTTTCAAATGGAGCACCACAGTTAGGCAGCAGTACTGCTCAGTTTCCCAGTTTCTAGACCATTTGTAGCCCAGGGAAATCCGCACAGATTGCGATCCCACAGTGCAGACATTTCTCATAGATTCTCAGCTTCTAAGCCGTCAATCTAGTCTTAATTCAATCTGCTTTTTTTCCTTGAAAAAATAACAGAATGTAATTATCTCATACATTTTAAAATAAATGCTGCTATTCTTAACATATAAGATTAACAGAATTACTGCTATAAACACTGAATCAATGTCTTGGTGACTAATAATAAGATAATTTCCAGGCTTAGCTTTGTTTTTCATTTGTTAACAGTGAAGCACTGAGCTTCCATAATCTTTAAATATCCTCATCTGACAAGCAAAAAAAAATCTTTTGACAGATCAAAGAGTTACTTTAATGAATATAAACTCTTATGCTCCAAGTGTTTAGCTGCAATAAAGTTTAGTCCATTTTTCTGGCATAAGTACTTGTTTGACCTAAGATATTCCTAAAGACACAAATTACTTGTGGGAATGAACATTGCAATTAGCAATATCAAGGGTGAGGAAGACTGCTGCTTTCATAGATGATTAGAAATTGTTTCCAACAGCTAATACTTGCTTTTATCTTTGCCATGGTTTCTAATAGCACAGTTCTGAAGAAGTCAGGTCTGTTTGTGACCAAATGATCAAGTAACATGACAACTCCACAACCAACGCTGGGATTCAGCACCAGAGAAGAGGTATTTATAGCATATAACTAGATTTCTAATGCTCAGAGGAAAGCAGGAAAACAGTTCATCCCATGGTTGAACTGTCCTGTAAAGACTGGAAGAAAAGCACATCTTTCCTGTCACCTGCAGAAGTTAAACAGTGCAATCCTTGAATAGGGAGATTTGAAAGTCCTTAGAGCTTGCATGTGAGTACAAGGGATGGTCAGTGGTAGAGAAGATTTTGGGGGACTTTTTGGCCTATTTTTTCTCTTGGTTTGAATAAAAATGATCCTCATAGAAAAAGAAGGGAAAGTATTTTCAAAGAAACAAATCCATTTTCTTTCCTCTTTTCTCATCCTGAAAAAATCCTTTACTTTATAAGCTGCTCTTACATTCCTGTGGCATGCACTGTCTTGCAGAGAAATTAATCAGCCTGTGCAGAGTTTCAAAACTTGAGAATAGGTGATAGAATCTGTAACTCTTCATAACTTAGCTATATATCTCTATACATTGCTTCAGGCTACTCCTATTCCTCCATCAAAGTGAGAACAATTATCTTTTTTTTTTTTTTTTTTTCTGGACAGTGTGCTTTGAAGGGTATTTATTGATACTCATCTATTCCTATCTCATTTTGACTCTTGTCACAGCCTGTATAGTCCTGGATCCTCTCTATCTGCTGTCTCCTACTGTCTTCATAGAATCATAGAATCCTTAAGGTTGGAAGGGACCTTTAGACATCATCCAGTCTGGCCCCCCTGCACACGCAGGGTCACCTAGAGCAGGTGGCTCAGGACTGCGTCCAAGCGGGCTTGGAAGATCTCCAGAGAAGGAGACTCCACAGCCTCCCTGGGCAGCCTGTGCCAGGGCTCTGGCACCCTCACTG